>OZ025294.1:359022297-359452297 GCA_964019185.1 Maratus speculifer
AAAATAAAATTTAATTTTGGTTTCTTGACAACTTTTATTCATAAACGGGTGATTAAAAATATATATGAGTTGATTTTCTTCGCAGCTTTAGGAGATAAATATGTCGTATAAATTATTTTCACTTCAGATACTGATTTCGTCATTTTCTAGATGTTTTGAAGACTGAAAAAGCTATTTTAACAACTAGTTGTTTTGACAACTTTCTGAAAGCCTAACAAAATTAAGTATATTTTCCTCGCAAAAATAAATTTAATTTTAGTTTCTTGACACCTTTTATACATAAACGAGTGATTAAAAATATATATGAGTTGATTTCCTTCGCAGTTTTAGGAGATAAATATGTCATATAAATTATTTTCACTTCAGTTACTTATTTTGTTGTTTTCTAGATTTTTCGAAAATTAAAAAAGCTGTTTTAATAACTTTCTGAAAGCTGGAAATATTAAAATATATTTTCCTCACACAAATAAAAATTTAATTTTTGTTTCCTGACACTTTTTATACATGAAAGTGTAATTAAAAATATATGAGTATATTTTCTGCTTAGTTTCAACAGATAAATATGTCGCACAAACTATTTTTTCTTCAGAAATTGATTTCTTCATTTCTGTGATTCCTTGAAGATTAAAAATTCTGTTTTGACAACTTTTTGAAAGCTAAAGTATACTCAAAATATCAAGAGAACTTCCGAAAGCTAAATAAATATTTTTATCAGAGAATAACAGATACATTTTCATATTAAAGCAAAGTTTTTGTTTCTTGTAATTTATAATCGTCTACTTATAAATAATATAAAACATGGAAATCATAGATATATTTATGATAGAAAACACATGAAAAATTTCTTAATATTTTATATCTATAGTAATCCAAAATGATCTATGAGGTGAGTTGTTAGTTCCATTTGAAAATTAAAAATCCTATTTAATTTTTCTATAAGAAGGGGGTCTTGATAAAATATTAGATAGCCAGTTTTTGGGAAGGATGGAGGGACGTTTAATATGCCAGACTTGGGTAAGCGTGCAGTGATAGTAGCTATGCTCAGGGGCGCCGATGTCGCCACACTCGCAGAAATGATTGGCTGCTCGATAAAAACGTTTCAAATAATCTTTGAAAGGCCCATGACCAGAGAGGAATGCTGCAGTGGCTGGTGAGAGAAAATACTTTTCTCTAGCCATTACAAGTATGAAATTGTAAGTGTATCTACTTTTGGTAGACGCATCCCAATAATCTTGGCACTCTGGTATGATTTTTAGATCCAACGTTCTGCGAATGTGTGAGGGGGGAAGGGGGAGAGTAAAATCTATCGATGTTTTTGCCGTTGCTTCTTTCGCTAACCTGTCAACCCGCTCATTGTCTTCATTGCCGATGTGGGCCGACCCGTGGCCCAGGGCGACTTTGCGAACGAGAGAGAACAACTTAATTTTTATGTCGAGAACTAAAGGGTTCTTAGTTCTATGCGCGAAAATTGCCTGTAGGCCTGAAAGACTACCACTGTACAGCCTGGTGAAGGAAGATGGTTGGGAAGAGATCCAATCTAGAGCCCGCAGAATCGCAAGGAGTTCTGTAAATGCATTGGCATGTACTAGTACTAATATTACTATATTTATGATATGATATATTATATATAATATAATATAACACTAACATTAAATAACAGCAGAAATATTTCTTGAAACAAAATAATACTCCATTAAAAACATGTACTATTAATAGTGCATCAGACCCGAAAGAGTAAGAAATTGAAATTTTGTTGCTCTGATTAATTTTTTTTTTTGGGGGGGAGTAGTTGAGAGACTAAGGAATATTTAAATGTCAAAGTTTAAAAAATAATAAATTATTAGAATTTTATTAAAAAAATTATACCAATATAACATATTATATATATATATTATCTTTCTGCACAAAATTTAATAACTGCAACTATACAGTGATTTACTTAATACACAAATAATAGATGCGTGGAGTCCAAATTAAAGGAAAACTCAGAATTAAGCACCTGCAACGGAGAAAGTTGTTACGGGTTCTAGATAAAAAATCTCGAATATACAACATAATCCTTTCTGAATTATACACTGCTCAAAACAATTAAAGGATATTGCAGTTTTAGGTGGATTTTGTATCTGGGAAACTTTTTAGCTGATTGATACATGGTCGACAGACATAGTAGGATATATGAGAATAAATTACACATGTTTGGCAGAAAAAATGCATTTTATTGCGCATTTGTGTACAAAAGGAAAAAAAAACACAATTTGTGCATATGAGAAAAAAAGAATAAGAAAAGATATTTTCTTCAAAGAAAATCATTTTCAGTAGGGGGTATGGTTTCCTCGGGCGGCCAGCAACGTTGAACACCTTTGAGGCATGGACTCAATGAGGCTATTAATGATGAGTTGGGGTATTCTGCCCCACTCTTCCAGAAGAGCTCTTTCCAGTTCTTGGAGAGTTTGTGGGGGTTGTTGGCGGCCAGAAACTCGTATTCTTAGAGCGTCCCAAACGTGCTCGATTGGATTCATGTCTGGAGAACACGCTGACCATTCCATTCGAACGATTCCTTCCTCGAAAAGAAATCCTCCACCAGGTTTGCACGATGTGGCCTGCAGTTATCGTCCATTAAAATGAAGTTATCTCCGATTGCTGAAGTGTAAGGGACTACAATAGGTCTGAGGATCTCGTCCCTATATCGGCGACCAGTCAGAGCTCCATCTCGAATGATGTAGAGGTCAGTGCGCCCGTCAATGGAGATGCCACCATACACCAACACTCCTCCACCGCCAAATCTGACACTTTCGTGCACGAACGCAGGATTATTCCTACTGCCACGGTCCCTCTAGATGAAAATACGCCTATTATCCGGATGCACAGAAAAACGGGACTCGTCAGAAAACAGAATATTTCTCCAATCATTTCTCCTCCAGTCGACATGCTCGGTTGCCCACTCCCTGCGGTCGCGACGATGCCTTGATGTTAATCTAACACATACCATCGGTCGGCGAGCATACAGACCTACAGCATGGAGCCGGTTTCGGACAGTCTGAGTTGAAATCGTGGTGCCTGTAGCCGAGCGAAGGTGTTGTTGGAGAAGAGTAGCGTTCATGTTTCGGTGTCTCCGAGCTGTTAACGCTAAATACCTATCTTTATTGGGCGTTGTTGCCCGTCTACGACCTTGCCCTGGTCTTCGGCCTGCACATCCACTCTCCAAAAAACTGTTCCAGATCCTGGAAATGACACTTTGTGACACTCCAATGGCTTGCGCTACTTCGAATTGAGTTTGCCCCCCTTCTAACCTACCAACAATTCTCCAAGCTTCTGAATCTGTCAAATCGTCACCTGAGAATAAGATGGTTCTATCTGGCCAAAAATCAATATCGAGTTAGAAGACTTTGAAAGTCAGCATGCTGTTTACGTGCAGCTATTAAAGTTTGCAAAAAACTTTTGGCACTAATAGATTTATATGTAGTTATAGACAGTAATTCTACAAAATCAAAGTTTTTAAATAACATTTTCATGGATTTTTTTACATTTAAAAAATTTGATAGAACCATATTATTCTCAAACGTCGTGTTATCCTTAGAATAAGATGGTTCTATCATGAAAATACCATAGTTTTCTTAATTTGTGCAATTTTTGATAATATAACAAAGTGAAATTTCGTTGATTAATTCAAATAAACTTCAGTGGATAGTAAAATATTTATTACTATGTATATTGTAGCACAATAACAGCAAATTACCGCCTCCACATTTTCATACTAATTAAACCATCTTCACAAAACTAATGCATATACGTAAGTTAAATATATTATTTAACTGAACATAAAATAGCTTAAATATTTAATTTTATTAAATAGGAGCCCAACAGCTTTCCTTTTTTAACGAACTATTTCAGTGGGGGAGTATGAAAATTAATACAAAAAATTTGATTATATTGATAAATGAAATTGAAATGAATTATAAACTCTTGATGTAAAGAAAAGATTTTATATCTCTAAGGAAAAAACTTTCTTGTTCTTTTTAAAGCAACAAAATAACTTTGATATTCCTATATTAGTCAAAATTTTGGAATGCTCCATAAACCATGCTTTATTTCATAATACAATTAGGCTAATTTCTATTAAATATAATTTGAAAATAGAACGTTTCATCTTTCGGAAATTACTTTAGCGTGCTCTGAAGGTCTTTTATTTTATCTTTGTTAATGCAATCCTTCTTTATTTGTGCTAATTTAGGATTTGATAAAGTCCTTTGTGGAAATGATGTTGATACTCCTTGCCGTTTGGAGGGGCTCCTTTGCAAATTCACCGCTATGAAATTCTGGTCACAACAGTTGCTTGTCTTAAACTCAATATTATAAAGAAATTTTGTGAACCATAATTGTATCACATTGGTCTGCGGAACGAGATTATAGGCAAATTTTTTGCTACACGAGTGGAAATCTAAGAACTGTTCTGATTTCATTCTCAAGGTTGTAAATGGATTACTGCGATTTACTCTCAGCAACAGACATATACATGAAAGCGGCGAAAAATATTCTGATACATTCTTTGCTCTTTCTGTTCGGCTCTGAATATTATCCACTTCTTGCACACATGATTGTTCAGGTGTACAATATCTTAGAGTAATGTCGTTATTATGTGGATGAGATTGTATAAGTATTGCAATTGCATAAGATATCATTTGGTTTCTATACTGAGGAACACAACTGTCACAATATAAAATTAAACTATCAGAGTGTCTGCTATTATCTTCCGAACAGACGTTAATACAGCTGAGCTTATATCATTCCCATCTCTGCCTGACATGTCGTCTGTCCACAAGCAACAATATGCTTTATTTTGTTTCTTCCATGTTGCATGTGCTGTCATGTTATACAAGTTTATTTTCTTTATAGAAAAAGTTGCTGACATCACTTTTAGGACATGTTATAACTTTTCTAATACAAAGGAAATGACTGACTTATCAATGAAATTTCTATCATCATTTCTGAGAGTTCTGGTGGATTCAACTTCTCTTTTGTGCAGATCATATTTAAATTGCATGTCATTATTAATTTCTCCCTGAGTTTCAGCATGCTAATACTCCTCACAGTGATAACACTTATCTTTCTTTGGTTTATTGAATTCTATGTTGAACTACGTTATTAAATATGTGCCTATAACATGAAAGTTTCACTGGCTATACATTGCTTTCTCACCATTTCTGAAAGTACAAGTCATACATTTTCTGTAAGTTAAGCCCTGATTCTAAGTATGTTTTTTTAGTGCTTGTTCTGTTGTAGTGTAACTCAATCTTGGGAAAACTTTCAATATGAGCTTTTATTTTATTCTTGGTATCATTTGAGATTATTCTGCTTAAAAAAATTACCTCGAGTATTTTGTTCGTAACTGGAGACAAGGTAGTGCCAGTAGGATGTACATAACTGCATAAAGGCACTTTTAACTTCCGAAAAATCCATAGTACTGTTAACAATTGGATTAGTAGAAATTACTTTAACTGATTTTTTAAAATTGTTTTAGCATCATGAATATCTAGAGCTGGTGCTTCATCTAAACTGCCATCCATTCTTCCCACAGGATATTCTAAATCTAAATGAATTAGGATTAGTCCTTCATCTCTGCATCCCTGCTTGGATCAGGTCCATTAATAAAATTAAGCACAATTCGTTTTGCATATCGGCGAATCGACGTACAAAAAACCATATTTAAAAGGATTTTCACTGATAAAATTCCCTCTATATTTTAACAAAAAGCGATTTAATTATCGAAATAACATATTCTTTCACACAAGAAATAAAAGATTGCCGGTTTTCATTAAATATTGTAAAATAAAATAATAATATATTATGTTATATGCTGTCTGCGATTACTTTGCAGATAGAACTCTGTTATTCTGACTGCTTTGAACAATTTCTGATGGAACTATATTATTCTCTTTCGCAAGCGGATGTAAGTTATATATATCGAAATTTTAATGCAGAAATGCATTCATTGATACAAATAGCACATTCCTATTCCAAAAAGTCAATTTTTTTCAAAATGTCAGTTAGAACCTTATTATTCTCAGATGACGAAAT
Source organism: Maratus speculifer (assembly GCA_964019185.1). Classification (NCBI taxonomy): domain Eukaryota; kingdom Metazoa; phylum Arthropoda; class Arachnida; order Araneae; family Salticidae; genus Maratus; species Maratus speculifer. Next base: position 359,028,373 of record OZ025294.1, read on the forward strand.
GACTTCGCTGTGACATCGTACTCATCGAAACAAAGCAATCATTGAATGCCGATCATCCTTGTCTTCATTCTCTTTTATCCAGTTGAAAGTCAAATTTCATTCGCTGCCGCTGAAGCGACGTTTTTGACGTCAAACTCAAAATTTGCATACTCCACAGTTTGAAAACCAGAAAAATTTGCATTTGTGATTCTCTTCTTCTATTTTCGGCAAAAAAAATTTCGCTTATATCTTTATTTTCTATAAAACTTCAAATATCCTTTAATTGTTTTGAGCAGTGTATAATAACATCTTTTAAAATTAAAACGCGCATATTTTTAACTATAAAAAATAATGTATGTCAGAGTTTTAAAAAAGCATTTTTGAAATAAAAATTCCTTTTATTGCCTGTTTCAAAAACTACAAAAGAAAAGAAAAATACAGAAATATTTTATAGTTCTCTCTTAAAAAGTCAGCCACTAAATAGCTCAAGTTGATCTGAAATCCACTCATCTCAATGTTGAAAGGCAGCTTCTCAAAAAAGAGTTGAAATAACTCGAGTTTTAACCAATTTAAACGAAGTTGAGCTATTTAAATAACCAATTTAGATCAAGAAGATTTAATCGTTTGAAAAACAACTCTTTTACGATCGAAAAAATTACAGCTCTTTCATGAGAAGCCAAATCAGCTCTTTCGTTTTAAGAGTGTATGGTTATACATTGTATTAATTAGTTTTCTCATCACGAAATATATAATGTTTCGGATGCTCTGAATCCCTAGAAGCATTTACTTATCAGAATCTACATGGGAAATAACAAGAACGTAATTTCTTTTGGCTTCTAAAGATATTAATATTATAGTTACACATACTTTACATGTTTAAAAATAGAAGACAAACTATTATAAAGGCACAAATAATGTATGAAAAGGTAGCAAATCGCTGTTTCGAATCTACTATCGAGATTCTTCATCAGTGCAAAACTCAGTGAGCTAGAAAAATCAAAACTGAGCAAAGAGATTGACTTTGAACAAAGACTTTGCTCAGTTTTTTCCTAACTCTCTGAGTTTTGCACTGATGAAGAATCTCTATAGTAGATTCAAAACAGCTGTTTGCTACCTTGTCATACATTATTTGTGGATTTATAGTCGTTGGTTTTCTATCTTTAAACAGTCTTGCACAAAGGCTTTATTTTCTATTTTTATACTTTAGATGGCTTTTTATATTATTTATCCATTTTTACAGAAATAAAACCTTAACTTTATTTTGAAGTGCAAAGAAAATTTCTTCGGTACTAAGTTTCTAACTATCATTTTAATCTAAATTAAATTATTTTTAATAGTCTTCTGACAGCAACTGTTACAGATAATTTCATTCTCGCTGTGCAGATAATTGTCAAAGAAGGGAGCTCTTTTGCAAGAATAAAATCATTTAATTATGAAAAGAATCTCGGGTAAAATGTGCTTTTATGTGAAATGGATAAAAATTACACAATAAGCATAAAACATTTTTTTATGAGGAAGCAAAAAGTGTATTTTTATTTTTAAAAAATTAGGTAGTTTTTTTTAAAAGTATAAATTATTAATATTTTAAATTAGAAATTTAATTTAAAATATAATAGAGCAGTCGTCAACAGTATAAGGAATTTTGTGATAGAATGTTAATGTTATTTTTATTTCTTTAGATGGAAAAGAGTGTTATGGATTTCTTATTCATTGTGAAATTTAAGCTAATTCAAAGAATGATTATTTGGATATTATAAATTAGAATGCGTTTTAACTTTCTCAGTCTGAGACAAATATTATGCTAGGGCACAAAGGCTCATTTAAAATCGATGTAAAAGATCTCCGAAGATGTATCAATCCATAAATAAATGCTATATATAGAGTATATTAAAAAAAATATATATTAAATATATATATATGGTCAATAATAAGTAAATTATTTTATCTGCCTTCTAAAAATCTTAATATTTTAGTTATACATACTTTATAGATTGCTTTTTATATCATTTATCGATTTTTATAGAACTGAAACCTTAATTTTATTGATGTGCAAAGGCCTTTTATTTCGTAATAAGTTTCTAGCCATCATTTTCATCCAAATTAAATTATTTTTAATAGTCTTCTGTCAGCAACTGCTCAAGATAATTTTCGTCTCGCTGTGCAGATAATTGTCAAGGATGGAAGTTCTTGTACAAGAATAAAATCATTTAATTATGAAAAGCGTCTTCAGAAAATGTGCTTTTATGTAAAATGAATAGAAGTTACAGTATGGGCATAATTTTTTTTTTATGAGGAAACAAAAAGTGCATTATATATATAAAAAAATCTGTAATTTCACGAAAAGCATACGTTATTAATATTTCAAATTGGAAATTCTTGAATAATTTTTCAAAATATAATTAGAGGGTTAAACTTCAATAAGTCTATTTGAATAGCTTACAATTAACATTATAAAAGTAAAAGTAATTTTGTCCTCAAAATTGAAAAAAATTCGGACCCGAAAAAGTTAAAAAAGAATGGAAGAAAACTGAAGTTTTTAAATTTCAGTAAACTGTAAAAAAATCGAATGTTTCTTATACTATGAATATTTAGTAAAATCACGAACGAAAATTTTCTATGACCGCTTTCAAGACATTCGATATTCCGAAAAGCGTTTCTTTATTTTTAGAAACCTCAGGAAAAGCATCATCCTCATCCTCATCTTCAATTTCAAAATTTAAAGATGAATTTACATAAATTAATTTATATTAGTTGCCTATTATTTTCGGAAGCGTTTTCAAGTCGCTTTTACAATGCATTAATAATTTCTTTCTACCCCAAAATCGGTCGTTCTAATGCTATCAGATCCTAGCTAAATATTTTCAGCTGAATAACTGAAATTTTGCTTGCAAAAACAGAAAAAAATTAATTTTCATGTTATCGATAATGCTGTTAATTACAAATAGACGGGAAGACGGCAGCACAGACAATTATCTCATCGAGTTCACAGATGAAAATCTAGGATTAATTAAATCTCGATTAGCATACTAAAACGCAATCGGCCTGCCGAGTCTTGGTGGTAAACGCCTAAAAACAAGATTTTAGCGGTTGACTCACAGGTTTACTATTATGTTTAGACATGGTATGTATAGACATGGATCATTAGATTCCTCTGTTACTATTCTTCCATAAAATAAAGGAATTTTTCTTGTGCTCTATGACTTAGGCTTTTGTGCGGTCGGCTCTTGGACTATAAAGCATCAAAAATCCCAGTTTTGTGGATTGATCAATGTGCTGTAAAAGTTGTTTGGAAACATTTTCGAAAACCCCAGGCAGATAATAAAAGTTTATTTTATAAATTTTTCTATAAATTTCAAGATAATTTTTTTTGTGAGGCTTTTAAAAAATAAAGGAACACTTATATAATTCTTGAGTGATTCGGAGAGACTATATTGTGTATCTTCTTTGTTATTATAGTACATTTTCATAAATTAAGAAACATTTCTCTTTTTCTTTTTACTGTGAATATATGCTTAAAATTGACCAAATTTGTTTTAAGGGAGCAGAAAACACTTTAAAAACAACATCCAAATGCTTTTAATAAACTAACAGGGTGAAAAATGTCCAAGCCGGGCATCGAACTCGGAACCCTTGGAATAGCGCTCCAAGTGCTCAACCATTTAAGCTACGAGGAATATATCCTGGTACCTTGATCATTTTTCGCATCTTTAGCAAGTAATAAATCAGGTATTAAGTAATAAATAATTTCATTGCTGAAAATTAATTGGAAAATTAACTAAATTGTAAAATTTTTTTAGCGGTGAGAAAATAATAATAATGGGTCATTCCAGGCGAAATGAGCAAATTAGTTGTGGCTGCCATGTCACAGATTTGAATGAAAATTGGCATATGAGTACAACATGTTTATTTATGAAAAAAATGCAAAATAAGAGATTACAGGACAGATTGTTCAAGCATGTAAACTCACTTTAAAAGTTGATACAAAATCGAGTTCTTGTTTACATGCTTTAAATTTCAATCTGTATTATTCGCGTTAGGAATGAAAAAAAAACCATATCATAAATTATTTTCAGATAAGAATGGATACTAAGTAAGATATTGGCGTAATTTAGGATTTGAATTTTTATTCCTTACTGAGAAAAAAACATAGAAAAGGAAAATTTTAAAGAAGAAAATTCAATATTTCTTTTGCTCATAAAAATTTTAGGACAGGCGTTATGACTTCAAAACTATTTGACATTTTAGATAAAAGTATATATTTTGAACACAAGAAGTTTCATATATGCCTTTTTTATTCCTTAATGTGAAAAAAAATTATGAAAAAAGGACGGGAAAAGGCATTATTTATATTGCTCTTTTAGTCATGAAGGAAATGTCCTATATCATTTCAAATTACTTGATATCAAAGATAAAAGTGTCTATTTTAAATATTCAAATGCTACTTCTCGCCTTTTCTTCTTTTCTTCTTTTCTTTTCTTTTTTTCTTTCAGACTTATAATAAAAGCAATGAGATTGAAGGATTAATTATCTAGTATTGTTAAAATCCAATCGATGGCAGCAGTATTTTTAAATTGAAATCGTACAATATTTAAAAAAAAGCCCGGTAATTCAAAGGAAAATTTGCGTGAAAATACCTTTTTGAAATCATTTTTTTTTCAATGTTAGGAATCAAAAGGCACTATTAAAATTTTTCGAGCATATTATGGACTTATTAATCTTTATGTCTGTGCAATATTGTTAAGGACGGACCTATCCTTTATTTATTATTTGAGCATAAATAAGAGGAAAAAATACGATTTTGTAATTTTTTTTAAAGTTTCTAAGTTTTTTTGAAGATGAAGGAATTAAATGACAATCATCAAACTTAGGGAATTCAATCTTCATTTATAATACTGTATCATGCACCAATTTCTCACTTGTTTTATCATTTTTTAAATTTTTTATAATGATTCGAATTTTTTCAAAATTCACAAATTTTCAATTTTAACAACCCATTTAAAATTAATTACGTTGTTACCAGATTGCTATTGCTAAATAAATAAAAAGATAATTATTCAGAGATTTTAAAATTGCAAGCCAAATTCATATATGTTAAATATTTTTCAAGATACGGATCTTTAAACTTGCAACATTGGACGATTGCACACATTCCGTTCTACATCATAAGCTTTTTAAAAGTCCAAAACTGCTAAAATAATTTAATTTTTGTCAAGATATTTTGCAGAGCTCTATTTGAATATAAATAAAACCCGTGTATGAAATTTTATTAAAATCGGTTACCATGGGGCCACGACTTTTTTTTAAATTTTTGCTCATTTGACGTGGAATGACCCAATAATAAAAAATTCAAACAAGTTAAATGTTTATAATTTCAGAATACAGCTTCTAATAAATCTGCATTTATTTTACCTTGAATCTATTGTTCGTTCGTCTGACGAAATCCAATTCGTCTCTGCCCTCTGTCTGTCCGTCCGTCACAGAGTCTGTACACAAAAACTGTAAAAGTCAGAGACTTCAAATTTTGTGTACTTTCAGTTGCATACCTCGGGTCACACGAAAAATCATAAAATTTTGAGAACTTATATTTTGAAAAGCTATTATTTTAAATAAATTATTTTTTTTTTCAATGCCATCCATTCACTTTCGCGATTTAAATTTAAAAAAAGAAAAAAAAAAAACACTTTAATTTCAGTTTTTAGCTACCAGACATCATGGCTTGGAGGTAAAGTATACTGCGAGTAAACTAAAGTTTGTAGTTCGATCCCCGATGTGGAACTTATTTTTACCCATAAATTAATTTTTTTTTTAATTTTCACCAATTTAAGGGTATATATTATTAGGTTTCGTTCATCTGGACATTCATAATATGTTTTTAAATTCGATTTTATTTCTATTTAAAAAAAATTTGCGATTTATTAATGATTCAGTATTTTAAATTTTATTAGGAACATTTTTTTTAATTATAGAAATTTAAAATTTTACTTATATCTTTGCTAACTTTTTTTTTTAACTTCGGTTTAAAAAAAAAATTTTTTTCCGGAATTTTAGAAATTTTTGTTAAATAATTTTATTTAAAAATTTTTAATTTGATTAACGTAAATAACTTCCCCTTTATAAATATTTTTAATATAAATTTATGGATGCTACCATCTATATAAGAATTTAATAATTTAAAAATAACAATCCGGAATTATTAATTAAAAGGTAAGTTTTTTTTGAGAGAAATATAAAACGAAACCCTCTGTGCGATCTGCGATCACACTTACCCATTGATTTAAATTTTCAGTCCTTTTTTTCTTGCATTTTATCATATTAAAAAACCAAGTATTGGATTATTATAAATATATTTGCAATTTAATTTACGCTATATATTCTTTATTTTGTAAAACGAAATGTTTTTTTAATAATGTTTTTATTAGTGATTCATTTTTGTTGGAACAAACATAAACTAGTTGTTGGGACCACCGTAATACTTACCCATCATAGATATGCATAATATAATATATGAAAAAAAAACATGTGTAAACTACTTATAAAATGTATTGCAATTCCAAAACAAAATTTAAACATAAATTTAAATATTTTTACTATTCATAGTAATGCTCTATTAATAAATTGCTGATGAACCACTTTCGACAAATTATATAAAATGAAAAACTACTCAAATAGTACCGAATTGCGTAAGAGAAACGTCCTTATAACTCCAAAAATAATAATCATATTAACTAACAGTTTGCTGCGTCGGATTAAGCGTCTCATTTTCTATTAAAACATATCTTTGAATTGAAATTTGAATGAAATACAGGGTCATAAAAAATAGAAGAATGTGGAAAACAGACTTGCAAATATCTCGGCAACCAATAACCCAATGAACTTAGTCTTTTATGCAAAATTTCTGTAATTTTACGGCTTTTTACGTCCATATCGTAAAAAAAACAAATCGAAAATTTTTATCTACCTTCCATCAGAACAAATTTTTCAAAAGTAAAAAAAAAAAAAAGTTTCGGATTATCCATGTTATTGATACTAAATACACTTTGTCTCATTCTTACACACTAAATTCGTACAAAATTTCAAATCTCTATCTCAATTTGTTCGAGGGTATTGCGTTACAGACACACAGACAGACAGACAGACAGAAGGACGCCATTTTTTTTCCAAAAACATGTTTCTCGGATTCTCTAGTATCCGAAACGTATAAATCCGTCATTTTTTTTCGATTTTCAAAACAGTTGCAAGACTTACCCTATACTACGTATGATGGGTAAAGAAAAAACTGCACCCGATAATAAATAATAAGGAAATAAACTTTAACGTTATCGTAAACGTTTTTACTCACTGCGAATGTAGGAGACTTGAGATTTTTTTCTGTTTATTAGACAAAGGGTGTTGTAGACTACCTATTGAGCAGCTTAGAATTCTAACTGATCATAATAATTAACACTTCTAACTAAAATCGTCTTTGATTGTTTCGCAAATGTGTTGCGAATGTTTTGTGCCCGGAAAAACATTGTGCAAGAAAAGTGTTGTTAAAAAATATATAATTTTTCAGAAATTGATATTTCTTAAAAAAATTACTCAAATCATTCAGTAGTTTCCAGCAGTTTCTCTCTATATAATTCAAACAATGTTTTATTTCCTATATATAAAATTTTATGAGTTGTTCAATACAATCTGAAAATTTTTCATTCTTAAAATTTCCAAGAAAAATAATTTTAACACATTTTACTTTTAAAGAAAAAAAAAATAGTTGTATAGTTTTTTTAATTTTCTTTAAAACAAACAAATATGACCAGAAAAAATGAAGGTAAATAATATTCATTCAAACACATTATTTTAATACACTGAACCTCGTACATCAAACGTATAATATTTTTTAACCATCTAAAATATCATACATTATTCACATCCACAAGAGACATGAACTTTAAAATTCTAAACGTTTCAAAGGTTAAAATAATCAGAAACTCCCCTAAGATTGTTTTTTTTCTATGAGTTTGCGGTGTGGAAATTTATCTAAATTACATTGTCTTTCATGATATTAGCTTTGAGAAAAATTCGTTTATTCTAAATTTTCCAGAGAGAAGCTGAACCCATATATTTTTTTATATGAAGACGCAGAACATTTAAAGAATTTCTTTATTACATTTATATGTACTTAACTTTCCCCTGCTGATTTATTTTTAAGTGGATTGATTTTTTTAAAACCAATATCTATTCATAGTTCATACGGGTATCGTTATTTTTCTGGTGAATTACCAGAACATTTTTTTTTAGAAAAATACCGGGTGATCCAGAAGTTTCGAGAGTTTTGAAATGTTAATAATTAGGAAACTATGTACAATACAAAGGTCCGGTTTTCAGATATATACTCAGAAATATGTGGGATTTTTATTTAGAAATGAATTTTTTTAAAAATATTTATTGTTAAAATTTTTATGAACAGATGGTGCTGCTGTAAATTATCCAATATACCTATACCATGCATTATATAGACACATGAGTTCATTGCGAAACATATTTTCTAGGATATTGATGGGATTTCGTTTTAAGGGTGGTTTGTGTTCAAACACTTTTTTTGAAAGTAGTTGAAATTGCATTGAAAGGGAATTTTGATACAAAATTTGCTGAGTAACGGCTATGTTTTGACATGCTTTCTTTGCATGTCGAATTGTGTTCTTATCGTACAATACGTGTACTTAAAACTGCAAAAGATTCGATGGCCATTAAACATTTGAAGGCTATGGTAAACGAGGTAAGAAAAAAAGGAGTCATTGGAAGATCGTAATAGAAGCAGGAGACCCCAAACATCTGTTGCAATCGTAAATGAGGCAGAATTTGATGCCAATATTCAATGGAAATCATCAGCTCATGGTGAATTCAATATACTTGTAATTTCACAATGAACTGCAATTTCTTATAGAATTTCTTTCTGCTCTGAGGATGCTGTGCACGTTGTTTTACATCGGCTCACGGCGGTACTTATAATCTATGGGCGTCATAATGAAAATTTATAACCCTTGGACACTAATTCTTACTTTTTAGTGAGCTGTATCATACCATAAAAAATAATGCTATCGATTTTAGCGATACCTGTTGGCAAAAAATAACATAACTAACATAATTTGTTTATTTCATCGAAAAAACAAATCCCTTACGTTTCTAAGCATTTCTGTGAAATCGCATACTTCTATTGTTTATAGTTTGCTAATTATTAGCCTTTCAAAGCTCCCGGAACTTTTGTATCACCCGGTACATGTATTTCAAAAGCGCAGAATTTAGTCTTACTTAACCATTTATGCACCGACGGTACTTTAAAGTACCACGGAAGAAAACTTTATATAAAACTTATTTATTCTATCTATAAATAAAAGTTTTTTATTCTTTCCGCACAAAACACTCTTCTCGATCAAATTTAGATAGAATAGAGAAACAGTCGAAGCTACATATTTTCAAAAAGTGGTTGTTTAATTATTCATTTTTATAGGTATTTCTTTTCTTTTTTTTTTAAATAAAATTACATGAAACATTTTCAACTGCAAAAACATTTCCATTTATAGAGAGGATCATGATGCATTTAAACTCATTGCTATTTTAAGATTTGTGATATTTTCAAAAGAGTAATTTTGTTTAATTAATCTGATTCTTTTTTGTAAATATTTCACAAAAAATATAACTACCGATATATTCAATCAGTTTTAATGAAAAAACAAATCTAAATTCCATATTAGTATTATCTAAAAATGTCAAAATACCTTGAGATGAAAAAGAAGATAATTATTGAGATGGATCAATTTCTTTATAAGATATTCTGGTGTAAAAACGCCAGGTTGGGTAATAACGCCAAGTGCTGATATTACGCATAATAATGAAATAATTCTGTAAATGGCACCTGTGGGCTCTGGTCAGAAGGGCTCTGAGTTATATAAAACACAAACAACAGCTTAAAGTCAATTTGTTCCATTTGCAGGCCTTATCGCTTTTAGAAGCAACTAAAATTAACGATTGAACTAAAATTTGCGAGAAAAGTTCTGTGATGTGAAAACTGTGTATTTATCAGGAAAAACTTTGTTTTTTACATAAAATTTTAATGAATTTCATGTACTTTCAAAATGTTGTAGAAGATTTTGGATATGATCGCGAGATAGTTTGTAGTTTAAAATATCCTGCGCGAAAAATATACCGGGGTAATAACGAAAGTCATTGGCGTTCCATATATGCATTCTATTACATAGATGCATACATGGAAACATAAATACGGATTTAGCTAAACACAAATAAAAACGTGCAATGCTTCTAATAATTCTATATAAGCGGTCCTTTTTAAGCAAAAGAAAGCTCAGAGTCTGACATTATTTTGCCTCCCACCCCCTTCTTATTTTTCTTACACTTTCACAAAAAAAAAAAAAAATAACATTTTCTATAGTTTAGAGTGCAATTAGACAATTTCTAAGGCAGTAGGATTTGTATTTTCAAAATTGAGCAATCTGCATAGGATTATTCTATCTTATTTTATAGTATTCTTTGCATGGCGTTATTACCCACTTAGGTGGGTAATAACGCCAAATAGCATTGGTCCAGAAATCATGCTATTACATTTTATAATTTCATATCTGTAAAATTATTTTTTATATATAAATAGCGAATAAGTTGCTGTATCAAATCCCAATTTTGTTTGAAAAATACAATCTAAAACTAAGCAGTAAAAATTGGTAGAACCTTAACGTGGCCTTATTACCCCAGGATACCTTAAATAATTCACTAGATAAAGGGTTAAAGAATTTTAATTTTCTGAGTAAATTTAAACTACCGTATCATTTAATTTTAATACAATTTGTTTCTAACCGTCCTCGGATTTGAACCCAAGACCTATTGTCAGTGGAAAAAAATACCTTGCTGCCAGAGCCATAGGAGTACAAAGTAATTCAGGGGGGGGGGAAATCCCCACAAACTCTGTTGAGATGATTTTTCTCTTTCTAAATTATTTTGAGTTAAAAAAATCTTAAAACTGAATTTTCTTCTTTGATATATTTAATAAAACCGCAAAAGACTTTTATAAGTGTGTATTTTGACATACATGTTTTAAGAAAGTCAAAAATATTTTTAAATAAAGACATGGAAATCCTTACAGGGTAAAAGGTGTGCAAAAATTGTTGTTAAAAATTATATGTATATTTTTTTGTAGAAATTCGGTTACTTATATTTATTGGAAAAGCCAACTCATTCAGTAATCTCCTACAGTTTTTCTTTAAAGCAATCTGCCTGTTATTTCATTTGTAAAATGTGTAATTTTAAAGGCACCATGTAGAAAGTGTTTTTTTACATGTGTTGATTTACATGCTTGTGTTTTTACCTGTCTATCAATGAAAATAACAATTTGTTATCTATATATATATATAATTTTATAAATTACTCAATACAGTAAAAATTTTCTTATTCTTAAAATTTTCCTGAAAATGACTTTAACTAGATATGTATTTTACTTAAAAAAAAAAAAAAAAATGCGGAATTTTTCTGTTTTTTTTTTGTAACAATACAAATATGGACATAAAAAAAAGAAAAGAACAAATATTCATTCAAACACATTATTTGAATACCTCGTACATCAAAAGTTTAATATTCTTTCACCATCTAAAATATCATACATTATTCACAGCCACTTCAAAAATTCTAAAAGATTCAAAGGTTAAAACAATCCGAAACTTCCCCAAGATTGCTTTTCTGCATGAGCTTGTGGTGGTGTATATTTATCTGAATTACATTGTCTTTCATGATATTAGTTTCGGGAAAAAGTTCGTTTATTCTAAATTCTTCGTAGAAAAAGTGAACCCACAAAATATTTTTTTATATAAAGAAGCAGAGGATTAAGAAAATTTCTTTATTTCATTTTTGTGTACCTAACTCTCCCATGATGATTTATTATTAAGTGGTTTGTTTTAAAGGCAATATTTATTCATGGTTCGTATGTGTAACGTTATTTTCTATCTGAATTCCCGTAATTTTTTTCTGTAAAAATAAATCTAGTTCAAACACGCGAAGTTTCGCTTTACTTAATCAAAATCTTCTAATAATAATCTTTTTTGATTGCCTAGTGAATGTGATGCGATTGTATTGTGTCAAGAATAAGAGTGTGTAAAAAGTGTTGTTAAAAACAATATAATTTTTTCTAGAAATTCAGTTATGCTGATTTATTGGTAAAAATTAGTCAACTCATTCAGTAATCTATTGCAGTTTTTTTTCTATAAACCAAACGGCATTTTTTTTTTTATATAAATTATGTAACTTCAAAGGCACCATACAAAAAATGTTTGAAAGTTTTTTATATATGTTGTTTTACATGTGTGTGTTGTCTTTCAATAAATATAATTGTCTTTTATCTATATCCAATTATACTGTACAATTATATAAAATGTTCAATACAGTCCAAAACTTTCTTATTCTTAAAATTTCCACGAAAAATAACTTTAACTAGATACATAATTTACTTAAAAAAGTAAATTTTTGCTCAATTTTTCTATTTTTTTAGAACAATACAAATATGGACATAAAAAAGAAAAATATTCATTCAAACACATTATTTTAATACACTGTACTTCGTACATAAAAGGTTTAATATTCTTTAACCATCTAAAATATCATACATTATTCACATCCACTTAAAAATTCTAAAAGTTTCAAAGTTCAAAATAATCAGAAACTTCCCCAAGATCGCTTTTTTGTATGATTTTGTGGTTGTGGATGTTTGTCTAAATTACATAGTATTTCATGGATAATAGCTTCGGGGAAAAATTCATTTATTCTAAATTCTTCAGAGAAAAGCTCAATCCTCAAAATATCTCTTTATTTAATGAAGCAAAACATTAAGAGAATTTATTTACTTCATTTTTCTGTACTTTCTCATGGTGATTTATTTTTAATTGAATGGATTTTTTTAAATGTAATATCATTCGTATACTTTGTCGTGAACCCTGTTATTATAGAACAACAGAATGAACAATATATCAGGTTTATTAGCCAAAAGATTAAAATACATTTTTGTTACCACGGTTTTTCCCTTTTTGTGTACTTAACTTTCCCATGCTGATTTATTTTCGAGTGGATTGTTTTTTTTAAGCCAATATTTATTAATGGTTCGTACGGGTAGCGTTATTTTCCTGGTAAATTACTAGATTTTTTTTTATAGAAAAATAAATTTAGTTAAAATACGCGAAATTTCACCACACTTAATCGAAAGTTTTATATAAGACAATACTTGTACCGAAGAATTTCCTGGTCATAATATTACACAAGTAAAAAAAAAAAATTCTGTAAAAATACTAAAAGTTTTCTAGGAAACTGGGATTCCTAAAACTTTTTATTTAACGGCAACAACAAAAATTCAAGTAACAGATATAGATTTGCACTGAAAATCAAAAAAATCTTTAAGGTTACTAAGAAAGTTTTAGGAAATTGGGATTCCCAGAGATTTTTATTCAATGGTGACCCAGGATAAAAGTAAAATTTTAGTAAGATAACTGTAATTTTAGTAGATTCGTTTGTAAAGTTACAGTGTTCTGTAGCTTTACAAAAATAAGCTTTGTGGATTTACATCGGTTCTTGTACAGTGTACAGATGAAATATTAGTAATCATACAGATTTCGGCAAGTTTAAATCTGTAGGGATCTGTAGGGATACAGATTACAGTGCAGGACCCACGTGAAATTTTTCATTTTAGAATTGTAAAATGAAAAATATTTCGGGTTTAGTTGTATAGGGGTTTCACCCTTAACACGTTGAATGCCACATCAGTCACCGGTAGGGCTGGGCGATATCAGAAGTTTAATATCGTGATATATCGCTGACCAAATATCGATAATTTTCGATATATCGATATATTTCAATTCATATGTCACTCCATTATAGGGTCATAAATGTAACTGTCCTCTGTATAAAATACTACAAACACATAATAGTACATATATAAATACTTTTATAAATACATCCAAAGTTATTCAGACAATACCAATAAAAGAACCCATGAAACCAGTATTTTTACAATCATATTATTAAAAACAGTTGAAGTTTGAAGAGAAATAGAAGGCAGATTACCAAATTACTAAGAAATATATGGATAAATGGACATTATATAACCAGAGTAATTCATATATTACCATACAATAAACCAATGAAACCAGTATTTTTACAATCATCTTATTGAAAACAGTTGAAGTTTGAAGTGAAATAGAAGGCAGATTACCAAAATAATGAAAGATAAACGGATAAAAAGGCAGTAGAAGGCTTTTCTATTAAACTACTTCTTCAGGGGTGTATAGTTTAACAAAAAAGCAAAAACATCCAACCAGTTTCTGTTATGAGTCGTGCTGAAAGCTAAGAATTCGACTCACAATACACCCGACTGGCTGGAAGCTATTCAGATGACAAATTAGTAGAAAGATACACATAGAAGAAAATAAAATCAATATGACAAAATAACAATAATACAATATTCCATTAAAAAAAAGATATATATACTAAAATATTTACCATTACCCAAATCCTAGCAAGATTTGTAGTGCAATCAGATACAAACTACATGTGACTTACTAACAGTCAAGGTTATGGTCATAGTATAAATCACATAGATAATAAAATAAAGTTGTAACAATAATTATAAAAATTAGTAAAACATATATTATACTATATAATTCATAATATATTTAGAAAAAAATAGATGCTACTATTAGAAATATTATATTTTTATTTTTAATCAATTATTAATATTACTATATTAGTTATTTAACTAGAATATATTACTACAACTTCTAGCAGAAAATTATTTTAGTGCTGCCATCTATAGGATTAATATATAAATTAAATTATATGCTTATGGTGCTGCCCTCTATTATAGGAAAAAAATAAATTATTTATTAGCTAAGAATTTCCAAGAATAATTTCTATTCTAATATTTTACAAATAATTTCTTTAAGACAAATACAATAGACAACCATATCTTATCTCAATAGCTTGATCGTTTTTAAGTTATGCATATTAGTTTTTAGGTAAACATAAACTTTAATACTATGTGTAAAGTTAATTTTTTTAATTATTATTAAATATATAATAATTAACCATTGCGTATTAACCAGACAACACCGCCCTCCTCCGTAATCTAACATCTAACCCACCCAACCATTCTATTATTCATACTTATTTATTTTTTTGTATTTTTTATTTTTTTGTATCATTTTTATTTTTTATAATTTTTTTAAACATTTTTTTACGCAATGTGTTAATTATTTTTAAGATCATGTAATAACTTATTATATATTAAAGACTATAGGAATTCTTATCAATAACATCATATGGTGCTTCATAAATAGCTTGTTAATTTTGCAATATTGGTTGAAGAGAAAATAGACAGTTAATACTAAATAAATGTTTATACAGATAATATTTTTTTAACCAAATGTAAAGGATAACCATATCTTACAGCAGTTTCTTGTACAGTTTTTAAATTATGCATTTTAAAATTATGTGAACAAATATTTTTAATTCTATGGGCAAAATTAAGTAATATATTGACATAGACAGATTTATGTAGGCAAGAATTATAATGAGTAAAGAGGTTTACTTTAAAAGGAAAGTCATTACGTTTGTCATAAATATCAAATGGAATTTTATTATCAGAAAGCGTAATATTAAGATCAAGAAAGTTAATTGTATTATTATGCATATCATTATAACTGTATTTTAAATTTTTGTGGTATTTGATTGGTAGCGAATAGTTAGATGACTTTTTAGAATATAAAATTATTATATCATCAAGATACCTGTATAGAAAACAATTAACAATAGAAGTATTCATAGATATAGGAATAACTAGATTACGCATTCCCTGTTATTCTCCCAATACCGTTTGATTCTGTTGCGGCTCGGTGGCAACATCCATTAGAGTGGCAAAAAGCAAGTGGAACTTGCGATTCTACCTTAGTAATGCATAGCAGATATACGTAATTGTAATTGTGATTTTCTTTGATGCGTTATTAAATAATTCAAAAAATTGGATTTTGTTTTTCGTTCTTGTTATATTTTAAAATTGAAGTGGACAAAAATAATATTTTTGTCTAATTCACTCATTCACACTTTTTATAAAATGTAAATGAATGAATGGATTTATTTAACACTTCATTCATGCTGTATTCTAAAAACACCAAAAAATTATTAAGAATATTGACCTTGGAAAAATATTTCATGCTTTGTCTACCTTTGTTGAGCAATGTTTGGCTAAAAATATAATCTAAAAAATGTGCATTATTAATGCTTTTTTATTTATTTATTTATTTATTCTATTTATTTATTTATTTTTTGACACACACACAAATAAAAAGATAACACAACTAAAATAAGTAATTTTTTTGTATTAACTTTATTACACTGTTTTTTTTTTGGGGGGGGGAGGAGCGTGATAAACGATTAACAACTGTGGCTGGAAAAGAAATCTTTTAAGTTTAGTGGGTACAGGGCCGTAGTTAAGGGGTCGCTAGGGGCGGCTCGGTCGCCTCTAAAATATTTTCCTCATCATCATATACTTTCCTTATCATAAAATGAAGTTATTACAGCAGTTTAATAAGAAACATATATGTTTCTTATTAAACTGCTGTAATAACTTCATCAGTGCATATTCACATTGTAGATACTAGATAGTATCTACAAATTTGACAATAATTTATTGTCATTACAAAGAAACATAGGCAGAAAGGAAGGAGATAAAATATTTTAAACATCTGGAAATTTTGAAAAACTGTGTGAACAACGAAACAGAATTCATTGAATGTAAAGGGGGTGGTTAAAAGTCACAAACTGAGGAAGAATTTTACTTTAAACGCTATTATAAACTTCCTGGACAAAGAACAAATCATTTAAAATTGTACATCCATTTTTAAAAATTCTATTTTGCTTAGAGAGAAAAAAAAAGTTGGAAATTGTACTAAAAGCAAATGAGGTTCGTTCGTAAGATAACGAAATTTTTAAAATAATCAGATTTTGCTATTATAGTAAACAGTATTTTTGATACAGTATAGTGGTCGAAATCTTTTTTGTGTTCCTGTAAATATACAGGAATAATAACTTTTATTACACCTCAGCAACGTATATCATATTCATAAAATGTGAAACAGTTTAATATAATTAAAACATGCTCCAAACAATGTTTCCTCGTATAGCATTATGTTGTGGAATACTTTTGTGTGGCCCTATAATTTAATAATAAATATTCTTTGCATCACAGATTGTGTATTTTAATATATATACTTCATAGGTTCATGTCGATTCTATTATATTCGAAAGAGTTTAACATCATTAAAATGTACTTAATATCTTTTCCTATTGATCGTAATGTAATGAAATACTTTTGATTGTCCCTCTAATTAAACTATACATCCGATTTTCATAAAATTTGAAGTGATACGACAATAATTATGTAATAATTATATATTTTAAATTTCAAACGATTAAAATGCATTTGTAACTTTCCCCTCCATTATCCGTAATGTAACGGAATACTTTTGATTGATCCTGTAATGGATATATTCATCCGATTTTCATAAAATTATAAATGACTCAACAAAATCAAATAATAATTAAATATTTTAAATTTTAAACGATTCGGTTGGGTAGTTTTTGCGTTGTTATATGCGGACGGACGGACAGACTGAACGACAGGTGCTATAGGTGATACGTATTTGCATAATTACGAACGCACTTAAAAAAGATGTCAATTACTGATTTTGATGCGCATACTGTTTTCTTTAATTTCCAGGTTAAAAAGTATTTAAAGGTAGTTGTTAAAAAAATTCTATTATTCTTATTTATTTCATTTATAAAAATTAACTTTGCGATAAAAAAAAAATTCCAATTGGTGGTTAAAAATCAGATATAAACTTTGAAATATTCACGAAGGCTTAAAATATGTATACGTATATAGACATAAGTGCATTTTAAAAATGCACATTTTCATACATTGACCACTGGATCGCCGGCCATTTGCCACTCTAGTGGAGAAGAACCGTTCGCGCGCGCAGAATCAACTTTTCTCCCCGTGTGCGTAATCTAGTTATTCCTACATCTATGGAAGTATTACGTTCATAATAATGTAAGTAGAGATCAGCACAGATGGATGATACAATCCCACCTTGTGGAAGACCGACTATTTGTTTAAATATTGTATTATTAAATAATATATAACTATGATAAAGAATAAATTTGGTTAAAGATTTGAAGTAAGATAAAGATACATGTATGTTAAGAGAATTCCTATATTCCTTGAATAATAAATTTATGATCCTGAACATATCTGCAATATCAATTGTATTAAATAAATCATTAAAGTCATATGTTTTGATGTACTTAATGTTTTGTAAATTTTTGATATTATTTACAAGATGTAAACTATTTTTTATACTATAGAATTTATTATTAGTTTTTGCAATATCTAGCATTTTTGTAAGTATTGTTAATAATTCTTTACCTGCATTATTGTTATAAGTATTACACCCAATAGTTATAGTACGAAACTTTATAGGAATTTTATGGAATTTTGGAATAACCACAATGTAAGGATAGTTATAATTATGATTTTTTAATTTTAGTAATTTATAATATTGAGCTATATGTCTATTTATAATAATAGTATCAATATCTGTTTTAATGAAATTTGAACTAGAATTTATTGCTTAATTTAATAATGTAGAGTAATAATGTTTACATATGAAAGCATAGTTGTTAGGAGATTTATCGACATATGTTATGATAAATTTATTTTGTAAGTGTTTTATTTCATCATTTAATTGTTTAAAATTTAAATTGAAGGTATCGATATTCCTATAAAGTTCAATATTTAATTTATCTAAAACATTAAGTTTCCATTCAGTGAAGTATTCCAGAGGCTTATTGTAGTCTATCGAAATTTTATAAATAAAAAGATCTAAATCTAAATTAAACTGTTTTATGATTGATTTGATATTAGTACATGAAGGAACACGATATTTAGTACCATTAGCCATTAAATTGCGTAAAGAAATATGTGTGTGTTTGTGTGTGTGTGTGTGTGTATGTTAATTATCAAGAAAAAACAAAAATATCAATATCTTAACATATTCCAAGGAACATAAATTTTAATTTTTATGTTTTGATTCAAAATATGCAAACCCTTTACCTGCAAATCTGATCTAAAATATGTGTTATTGAAAACTCTTAGAAAGTTAAACATTATAAATCATTAAAATGAAACAAGAAAATGTAAAAAAAAAAAAAAAAAAAAAAAAAAAAAATAATAATAATAATTGCATTTCTGCAATTTTGGGCAGTAAGGAACACCTTCTTTTTGTTGTTACATTAAATAATTCTATTATTAGTCAGAATACAAATGAAAGCATTAGAATAATCAAATAATTTTAAGAAAACACAAAATTTCTTTAATAGAGTACTAAGTCCCAAATCAGGACGTTTTGCTAACTACCTTTTTTTTTTTTTTTTTCTTCTTTTAATAATAATGTTGAATTAATCTCTATAATGATCTTTTACTTTTCCGATTTTGTTTACAGATTTTTTTTTCTAGGATGCTTTTACTTTCGAAACCAGTTTCAAAAATGAAAGTATTCCAGTAAAGAAAAAAAAAAACTTGAAAAAAAATATTAAAAAACGGCTTTTGTTGAAAGAGATCAACCTCAGATGTGCAATGCAAAAACAAAAAATAAATAAATAAAAAAAAATATGGAAATGCAAACGAGGTATAAAAAAAATAAGGTTGACATTGAGCGGATGTTTTTGCATTAGTGAACTCTTGAAATAAAAAGGAGCCATGATATTCAAAATCAAAACTATCCTCATTCTTTTATAAGAGGTAAACTGTTCTTTTTTTTTTTTATTTATAAAAAGGGTTTTGTGAAAGTATCAACTAGTTTCAGTTGTTTAAGTGTGCGAAAAACACATTCAACGGCACATACAAAATAAAAGGGGGGGGGGTGGAAAAAAACAAAACCTTTTATTCTTTACCATTAAAAGGGAAAAAAATTCATAACTCCTAAGTTAATTTGTCGATTTTTTTCAAATTTTCAGCAATTTGCAATAATAGAAAATTAGGCTGTGTGACAAATTTTTATTAAAATATAATACGTTATTACAAAATTTGAGCATCTTTTACAAGTGTCCAGTACAGAAGAACCTCAAAGAAAACGTAGGAAACTATCCATCGTTTGTTTTTGTTTATCGAACTCAGCGAAATCGAAACTTGAATGTTTATACAATAATCATATTGTCATCTGCTGTGGATGGGTAATATGTTTTGCCAAGCAGAAAGACACCATCCATAGAGTTTTAGCGATCTTTCAAAATGAAAAGTATTTCCCTTCCTAATTTGAAAAAGATTTTCATTTTTTTTTTTTTTTTTTTGGAGGGGGGGTGGGGATTTTTTCAAAAACCCGTATGCAAAACGGGTAAAAATACTAGTATCCAATAAACTCTAAAACTAAGGTGAATCACAATGAAAAAAGAAAAAACTTCCGCTTTAAGTAAAATTTCTGCTTAAAATAAATGACATAATAGAATTACCATACATGTAAATTATTAATGTTATTAATAAAAAATGTAAAATAATATGTGATTTAATATAATTATTTATTAATGCTATTAATAAATGAAAAACAAACATACAAGAAATATCGATTAATTGTGCTCACATTCTTGAAAATATGTCAATCAATTCTGCATTCCGGCAGCAATAAGTGTACACAAGCGCACAGGAAAACAACAGTCAGCCACCGATATGGAGTCAAAAAGTGATTGTATCGGAAATGCCCGATCCTCGAACGAGTGTTTCAACTTCGATTCTCGAACGAACTCCGATAAATAAAGCGGTACATCAGAATAGTAGACTGTTCGCCCATATTCCGGTATGTGCGCGACACCAGCGCAAAAAGTAGACGGTTCGCCCATATTCCGGTATGTGCGCGACACCAGCGCAAAAAGTAGACGGTTCGCCCATATTCCGGTATGTGCGCGACACCAGCGCAAAAAGTAGACTGTTCGCCCATATTTCGGTGTGTGCGCGACACCGGCTCAAAACCGGAAGTATGACGCAAGTGCCGATTACAGCGCGAACATTTGCAAAAGTAAACAACTTTTGCGCCGACAGAGGTAGATTCGAAATTCCGTAACTCCGTAATTCCGAAAGTAGGATGAAATACCGTTTGAAACGATATATCGGAAGGATTGAAATCTCAATATCGTTACCGCGGTCTTAAAGAAATATCGATATATAACGATATTACGGTATATCGCCCAGCCCTAGTCACCGGTGATTGACACCGAACTTTCCGTTTAGGTCGCTTCATTCACCGGTGACTGGCAGTCTAAAATGTGATATAAAACTAAAAAAATATATTTTGAGTAATTACTGAAAATTTATTTAAAATTACTTAACATTCATTAATTACACTATCATAGTTTCTTAATAATTGCTGAAAACAATATAATTTTTCTAGTTTTATATCATATTTTACACTGTCAGCTACCGTGATACTTCATGTGTTAAAGAAATTTCCTATTTAATTTTTATAAAAGATGTCGTAAAATATTACAGAACACTATTATTTTTTTCCTGTGAAATTACAGAGAATCTAAGTCTAATCCACTATCTTAAGTTTTATGTTAACTTACAAAGATTATGAACACCGAGATTATGTTAAATAACAGAGACGTTATTCAGAAATTTAGAATAGACTCTGCAAATTTCTTTCGTTGAAAATACATAAGACTGTAAATTTACTTTTAATGATAATAATTTAATTATTCTTTAAAATAAATGAATCGCTCAATTTTCAGTGAGCTTTAAAAAACTTTATTTTTTTTTGAGTAAATTTGACTTGCTGTATCATTTAATTTTTACACAGTCATCTTCTAGCCATCCTGGAGTTTGAAATGGAGACTTCTTGACAGTGGATAAACACCTAACTGCTTCAGCTATAGCAGTAATTATTATTGAATACAAAGTAAGTCTTTTATCATTCAGCATTGAAAAATCCCCACTAAATTTGATGAGATGACTTTTACTTTTCTAAATTATTCTAACAAGGAAGGTCTCCATAATGGGCATACTCAGAATTTTTTGAAAAAATTACTGATTAATCTACTCATGTATGTAATAAAGGATCAGTCAAATTTATCGGCGGAATTACAGAAGAAACTCAGTAAAAAAATAAAATACTTTTGAGTATTTGGCGCGAAAAGATGAAAGCGTCACGCGATTTAGCGAGCAGCATTTTCCCTCGCCAAAAGCAAACGATTTTAATGCATCTGAAAATTTCTTGTCAGTTAAATTTTAGACGTGTAAATGGTATTTAATGAATTTAAATTTCAATAATGAGAGAGTTTGACATATAGATGTATTTTATGTTACCTATTTCTGTTGCTGTTGCTTTTGCTGCAGTTATTTAATGTTATTACTTTAAAATTAATTTCTTATATAAAAATACTTTCATATTGAAAAGTATTTTTTCATATATTTAAGCGTATAACAAAATAAAGGCCAGATGAAGAATGCTGCAATAACGCATTTCAATATTGGAAAAGTTTTTGTTTCCATAGCAACAAAATTGAATCGACAGAGCTCAATTAGATTGGAGTGAATTTTGAGATTGAATTTTGAGATTGAAACAATTTTAATTAATTAAAATTTTGTTTTAATTCATAAAATTTTACAGTTAATTTTATTTTTAAATACATTATGACAGATTTGGCAAATATAGTTAAAACAAACTAAAGCTGACAAAACTAACATTATATAAATAAAATTTCTTTAAACAAGTTCAAGATGAAATTCTTTTACTTAAAAAGAATATGACATAAAAAAGTGTTTTTTGAAATTTTATTTTGTCGCCAACCGATGGTAAATCGCCAAATAAAAGAAATGTTCATTATTTTTTTACGAACATTCTAACGGGGTTCCGCCAAAATTTTTTTTATAAACGTATATATCTAGATGAGAAGAGCATTCTGTAATTTTTTTTCAGAATTTTCTGAGTATGCCCGTATGGAGACCTTCCTTGTAAGTTTAAAAAAATTCTTAAAACTAAATTTTCTTCTTTAATATTTCTAATAAAATTGCAAAAAAATTTTAAAAGTGTGCTTTTTGACCTACATGTTTTAAGAAAGACAAAAATATATTTAAATAAGGGCATGGAAATCCATAGATGGAAAAAGTCTGCAAAAGGTAATATTAAAAATTACCTAATTTTTCTGGAAATGCAGTTATTGATATTGATTTGTAAGATTAGTCAACACATTCATTAATGTCCTGCATTTTTTAATCTATAAATATAACTGTCATTTATTTATTTTTTTAAATTGTGTAGTTTTAAACACACCATGTAGAAAGTGTTTTGAAAGTGTTTTAAAAACGTGTTTTTACATGTTTGTAATTTTCTTTGTCTATCAATAAAAATAACAATTTTTATGCATATGTATATAATTTTATAAGTTTCTCATTACAGTCCAAAATTTTTTTATTCTTAATTTTTCAAAAGGAACAATTTTAACTAGTTACATATTTTACTTTTTAAAGAAAATAAAAGTACATGCGTAATTTTTCTATTTTCTTTTGAATATTATAAATATGGACACAAAAAATGAAAAGACTAAATATTCATACAAAGACATTATTTTAATATACTGTACCTCGTACATCAAAGGTTTAATATTCTTTAACCATCTAAAATATCATACATTATTCACATCCACAAGAGACATCCACTTCAAAATTCGAAAAGTTTCGAAGGTTAAAATAATCTTAAATTCACCCAATATTTCGTTTTTTTGTATAAGTTTATGGTACTGGATATTTATTTAAATTATATTGTCTTTCATGATATTAGCTTGGAAGAAAAAGTTCTTTTATTCAAAATTCTTCTGAGACAATCTGAACCCACATAAATTCTTTTTTATAAAGAATCAGGACATTAACAGAATTTGGAGAATTTTTTTACTTCATTTTTCTGTATTTAGCTTTTTCATTCTGATTTATATTTAAGTGAATTGGTTTTTTTAAACTTAACATTTTTCCATGATTCGTACGTGTACCATTATATTCAAGTTGAATTACCAATTTTTTTCCCAAAAAATAAATCTAGTTCAAACGTGAGAAATTCCGCCTTACGTAATCGAAAGTTTCTAAAAGAAAATACTGGCTCCGAAGAATTTGTAGGTCATCAAATTTAAGGATTTCTACGAACCCAGATATTGAAGAATTACAAAATGAAAATATTTTCGGTTTATTACTGCTACAAAATGCAATATTTATTTGTTCTAGGGATCTTACCCTTAAAGAAATTTCCTGTAGAATTTTTTATATTTTTTTAATCAAAAAGTATTATATAACACTATTAAATATTTCATTATTTTTACGTAACATATTTAATATTTAATTTTTTGTGTGAAATTACAAAAATTTACTAATAATCCATTATCTTAATTATTATATAAAATTACAGAACATAAAAGAGCCGAAAGTTTTGTTAAATAACAGAGAAGATATTCTTTAAATTTAGAATAGAATCTATAATCTAACATCCTTATAAATGCAAGACTATGCACATTTACCTTTAAGGATAATAATTTAATATAGTCTTTAAAATTACTGCGTATATCAATTTTCAATGATCTGAAAAGAACTTCCAAGTAAATTTGAATTGAGGTATTATTTAATATTTGCACAATTTACTTCAAGCCGCCCTGTTGTTTAAACCCGAGAATTCTGGACCGTGGAGGAACACCTTTACTACTATTTGAGCTATAGGAGCAATTGCTATTGAGTACAAAGTATGTCTTTTATCATTCAGCGTTGAAAAATACCCACTAAACATGATAAGATGATTTTTCTATTTTTAAATTATTGTTAGTTAAAAAAATAAATAGCTGAATTTTTTTCTTTAATATTTCTAATATAATTTCAAAAGAATTTTTAAAAGTGTACATTTTGACCTACAAGTTAAAAAAAAAACACACAAAAATACCTTTAAAATACAGACATGGAAATGCCTACGGGGAAAAAAGTGTTCAAAACGTGCTGTTAAAAATGCATTTATTTTCCAGTAAATGCATTTAATATTTATTAGCAAAACTAGCCAACTCATTAAAGTGGTTAAATTATCTCCTGCAATTTTTTTCTATAAAGCAAACTGTCTTTATTTAGTTTTAAAATTGTGGAATTTTAAAGGCACCATGTAGACAGTTTTTCATAAGTGTTTTATATTCGTTCTTTTATATGTTTGTGATTTTCCCTATTCTATAAATAAAAAAACTATATTTTATTTATATATATGTAATTGTATATGTTGCTCAATACTATCCAAAAATTCATCATTCTTAAAATTTTCAAGGAAAATAATTTTAACTAGGTACATATTTTACTTTTAAAGAAAAAAAATACTTGCCTAATTTTTCTATTTTCTTTAGAACAATACAAACATGGACATAAAAGACGAAAAGTAAAAATATTCATTCAAACACATTATTTTACTACATTATTTCTCGTACATCAAAGGTTTAATATTCTGTCACCATCTAAAATATCATATATTATTCATATCCACTTCAATATTCTAAAAGTTTATAAGGCTAAAATAATCTGAAACACCCTGAAGATTACTTTTTTGTATGGGTTTGTGGTAGTGGATATTTATCTAAATTACATTGTATTTCATGATATCAGCTTTGAGGAAAAATTCGTTTATTCTGAATTCTTCAGAGAAAAGCTTAACCCACAAAAAAACCTTAGATAGAAAGAAGCAGAACATTAAGAGGATTCCTTTAGCTCATTTTTGTGTACTTAACTTTCCCATGCTGAGTTATTACTTATCCATCATACGTAGTACAGGGTAAATCTTGCAATCGTTTTGAAAATCGAAAATTTTTTTGACGGATTTACACGTTTCAGATAGTGGAGATTCCGAAAAACATATTTTTAGAAAAAAAAATTGCCGTCCGTCTGTCTGACTGTAAACGCTCTATCTCCCGAACAAATTGAGATAGAGACTTGAAATTTTGTATGTACATAGTATGTAAGGATGGGACGAAGCCTATTTAATATCAAAAACCTCGATTATCCGGAACTATTTTTTTCGGACTCTCGAAAAATCTCTATAAATAAAAGGAATTCCGAGGATAATTGAGGCACAGGGGAAAGCAAATCTTGGCAATGCGCCAACTCGGTCCAGAGGAAGCAAATCTTGGCAATGCGCCAACTCGGTCCAGAGGAAGCAAATCTTGGCAATGCGCCAACTCGGTCCAGAGGTATAAAAGCAAGATAGAAAAAAACGCGCAGGTCTGTGCATTCAAGTACAACCACCCATATGTATATGCTGAAAGTTTGTTCTGACGCTCACCCGACGCACGTGGAGTGCCGATGGTCCGGGAAGCGTACCATACACATAAATTATTAAATAAACCTTCAAATTAAGCCCGGCGAAGCGGGCTGGGTATGCTAGTTATATATAATATAATATATTAAATATAGCATTACTATGTATATTAACAATATTTAAATTTTGTTTATGAATTGCAATGCATTGTATAAATAGTTTTCACATGTTTTATTTTCATATACATATCCATGATGAGTAAGTATTACAGTGGGCCCCCAACGACTAGTTTTTAAGTGGATTAATTTTTTAAAGGGAATAATTATTCATGGTTCGTATCGATATCGTTATTTTCAAAGTGAATTACCAGAACTTCCTATGGAAATCTTTTAATTAAGTAAATCGCTAAATTGCGACTTTCTGAATCAAAAGTTTTCTATAAGAAAATATTGATACATAAGAAATTCCTGGTAATAAAATTCCAGGACCCGTACAAATTCTGTTATTATAGAACAACAAAAAGAACAATATTCCAAGTTTGTTAGCGAAAAAACTAAAATACTTATTTTTTATTGGGGTTTTGACATAAAAGAAATTTGCTTTAATGAAAAAAATCTTAAAGCTAAATTTTCTTCTTCAATATTTCTAATAAAATTTCAAAAGAATTATATTACTGTGTACTTTAACTTACAAGTTTTCTGAGTTCAAGTTTAAAAGAAAGAAATGGAACTTCCTACAGGGAAAATGTGTGCATGAAGTGTAGTTATAAATTACACAATTTTAACAGAAATGCAGATTTTGATATTTATTGATGAATTTAGTCAATCATTCAGTAAACTTCTGAATTTTTTAGTTTTATAAATAGCCTCTTATTTAGTTTTAAAAATGTGTAATTTTAAAGGCACCATGTAGAAAGGGTTTTACATGTGTTGTTTTATATGTTTGTGATTTTCCCTGTCTATCAATAAGAATAACTATCTTTTATATATATGTATATAATTTTATAAAGTGCTCCATACAGTTCAAAAATTCCTCATTCTTAAAATTAAAAAAAAATTATCTAAGTACATATTTTATTTTGAAAAAATGCTTGCATAATTTATCTATTTTATTTAAAACAATACAAATATGGACATAAAAAATAAAATATTCATTCAAACACATTATTTTAATATACTGTACCTCGTAGATCAAAGATTTAATAATCTTGAACCATCTAAAATATCATACATTATTCACATCCGCATGAGACATCCACTTAAAATGCTAAAAGTTTCAAAGGTTAAAATAATCTGAAACTCCCCCAAGATTTTTTTTTTGTACGAGTTTATGGTACTGGATATTTATTTAAATTACCTTGTCTTTCAAGAAAATTAGTTTTGAGAAAAAATTCATTCATTCTAAATTCTTCAGAAAAAAGCTGAACTCACAAAAAATCTTTTTTTTTATAAAGAAACAGAACATTAAGAGAATTTCTTTACTTCATTTTTGTGTACTTAACGTTCCCATGCTGATTTATTTCTAAATGGATTGGTTTTTTTAAAGCCAATATTTATTTATTGTTCATGTGGGTAATATTAATTTTCAGGTGAATTACCAGAACTTTTCTTCTAGATAAAAAGAAAATTTAAATAAATTTGCGCAAATATTTTAGCTTACTTAATCAAAAGTTTTATATAAAAAGATACTGGTATTGAATAATTTTTCTGGTTATAAAATTCCAGCACCCATTACGAACGTTGTTATAGAATTACAAAATGAGCAATATTTCAGGTTTATTACAGATAAAAATTTCAATGCTTATTTGCTACAGAGGTCTTGCCCTCAAAGAAATTTCCTGGAGAATTTTATTAAAAACATATCTAAAAGAACACGGTTAAGTATTTTAATATATTTATATAATATGCTTAGTATTTAATAAAATTTTGTGAAATTATTGACAATATATGGGTAATCCATTCTCTTAAATCTTATCCATTATCTTATGTAAAATTTTAGACATTAGAAAAACCAAGGCTCTGCTAAATAATAGAGAATTTATTCGGAAATTTACTATACCCTCTGTAAAAAAATCTGTAAAGGTATTAAACATTTTCTAGGAAACTGGGATTCCAAGAACTTTATATATAACGATAGCAGGAAAAATTCATGTAACCGATATTGAAACTTGAATTTTTGCTGTTACCGTTACAGGAAAAGTTCTAGGAATCCCAGTTTTCTAGAAAAAGTTTAGTATCTTTACAGATTTTTTTTTTTACAGTGCATCGTTAAAGAAACATCAGATTCTCTAAATTTAGATTTAATGAAAATAATTTACTTCAATCTTTAAAAAAGTGAATCGCTCAGTTTTCTGTGATCTTCAAAAAACTTGTATTTTCTGAGTGAATTTGAACTGCCGTATCCTCAATTTTTGCACAACTTGTTTCTACACTGTAAAAAAAAATCTGTAAAGGTACTACACTTTATCTAGGAAACTGGGATTCCAAGAACTTTTCTTGTAACGGTAACAACAAAAACTCAAGTTTTAGAATCGGTTACTTGGATTTTTCCTGTTTACGTTACGTGAAAAGTTCTTGGAATCCCACTTTCCTAGAAAATGTTTAGTACCTTTACAGATTTTTTTTTTACAGTGTAGTCATCTTGGGGTTTGAACGCGAAACCTTTTGTCACTAGAAGAATACCTTACTACATGAGCTATAGGAGCAATTGCTATTGTGCACAAAGTATGTCTTTTAACATTCAGCATTGAAAAATACCCACTAAAACTGATGAGATGATTTTTCTCTTTCTAAATTATTCTAAGTAAAGAAAAAATCTTAAAACTAAATTTTCTTCTATAATAAATCTAATAATATTGCAAAAGAACTTTATAAGTGTATATTTTGACATACATGTTTTAAGAAAGACAAAAATAACTTTAAATAAAGACATAGAAATAGTGACAGGGAAAAAGAATGTGTAAAAGGTGTTGTTGAAAACTACATGATTTTTTTAGAAATGCAATCATTGATATTTATTGGTAAAACTTAGTCAAATCACTCAGTAATCTCCTACAGCTTTTTCTTCTATAAACCAAACTGTCTTTTAGTTAATATTTAAAACTGTGCAGTTTTAAAGGCACCGTGTAGAAAGTCTTTTACATGTGATGTTTTACATATTTGAAATTTTTCCAGCCTGTCAATAAAAATAACTACATTTTATCTATATGTATATAATTTTATAAGTTGCTCAATACAAATCAAAAATTAGTCATTCTTAAATTTTCAAGAAAATAATTTTAACTAGGTAGATATTTTTCTTAATATATACACTGGTGTCCAAAATTTAAGCATAATTGGTAATTAAGTAATTATTTTTAAGTAATGAAAGACATATCAATCGGAATGTGCTGAAACTCCAGGTGTGTAAACAAAATAGTACGCGTCACATATTTTCGCGAAGAGTTTTCCCCGAAATCGAACAGGGGACCGTCAACAAATTGAAAAAGAACGAAGATCTTTTGGATAACCCTGTCAAAAATAATGTAGCAAAAGCGTTCAAACTGCACATTATGATTAATTGGCTTA
The DNA here is from genome assembly GCA_964019185.1 of Maratus speculifer. Taxonomy (NCBI): domain Eukaryota; kingdom Metazoa; phylum Arthropoda; class Arachnida; order Araneae; family Salticidae; genus Maratus; species Maratus speculifer. Next base: position 359,058,308 of record OZ025294.1, read on the forward strand.
TTGTAATGTACTGTGTTAATTTTTACAAGGATAGCATGTATACTCGTAGAGAAATTAAGGTTTTTATAAAAACAGTCCTAAATTTTTCCATGTTTTTTGCTTATAATTTGCAGACTTCTTATTATAAAATAATGTTCTTTTCTGAAAATATGACAAACATCATTGTACACAATACCCTGTCATCAGAATTTAAAAATAATAAAAATTGTATGAAAAATGAGTATGTTTAGTAAATAATTTTTCATTGCGCATGCGTCAACGATATCAAAATGTCATTTGCATATTGTGTTAGTTAAATGTATAGAGCAACTTCTGTAAAAGTTTCAAAAACATAGCTTGAAAATTCTGAAAATGGGAGCCTATAGAATCAACTCAAAATCCGTTATTCCTAAAGGAAACAAAAAAATCAGGGGTTTTACCTAAATATAGTTGTACGTGCAATATTGTGTAGGCACTGAAGAATGGAATATGGATACAGCCCCTCATCTTTTTGCTTCATTTAGGGAATAAAGGATTTTGATCTCATTCCATCAACGATAATTTTCAGAATTTTTAAGCTATGTTTTTGAGACTTTCACAAAAGTTGCTCTATACATTTAACTAACATAATATGCAAATAAAATTTTAATAGCGTTCACGCATGCGCAGTAAAAAATTATTTAGTAAACCTGCTCATTTGTCATACAATTTTTATTATTTTTTTAATTCTGATGACAGGGTATTGTGTACAATCATGTTTGTCATTTTTTCAAAAAAGAACATTATTTTTTATTAAGAACTCTGCAAATTATAAGCAAAAAACTTAGGACTGTTTTTATAAAAACCTTAATTTCTCTATGAGTATACATGCTATCCTTGTAAAAATTAACACAGTACATTACAATAAGCCAATTAATCATAATGTGCAGTTTGAACGCTTTTGCTACATTATTTTTGACAGGGTTATCCAAAAGATCTTCGTTCTTTTTCAATTTGTTGACGGTCCCCTGTTCGATTTCGGGGAAAACTCTTCGAGAAAATATGTGACGCGTACTATTTTGTTTACACACCTGGAGTTTCAGCACATTCCGATTCATATTTCTTTCATTACTTAAAAATAATTACTTAATTACCAATTATGCTTAAATTTTGGACACCAGTGTATATATGTATATATATATACGTGGGTATTTTTTTCTATTTTCTTGAATAGAAATCAAATATGGATATAACAAGTTGGAAATTGCACGTGAACGTAGCAAATGAAGTGCGTTCGTACGATAACGAAGTTTTAAAAATATTCAGATCTTGCTGACATAGTAGAGGGTACTTCGGATACAGTATAGTAGTCGAAATCTTTGTGTTTCTGTAAATATGCAGAAAGTAATTTTTATTACACCTCAGAAACGTATATCTTATTCATAAAATATGAAATAGTTGAATATAATTAAAACACGCCCCAAACAATGTTTCCCCGTATAGCATTATGTAGTGGAATACTTTTGTGTGGCCCTGTAATTTAATAATAAAAATTCTTTGCATCACAGATTGTACGAATGCATATTTTAGTATATATTTCATAGATTCATGCCAATTCTATTATGTTCGAATGAGTGTAACATCAGAAAAATACAATTGAAACTTTTTTCCCATTGACCGTAATATAATGGAATAACTTTGATTGTCCCTGTAAATGATCTATGCATCCGACTTTCATAACATTTGAAATGACTCGATAAAATTACGTAATAATTATATGTTTTAAATTTCAAACGATTAAAATGCATTTGAAATTTTTTTCCCCATTGAGCGTAATGTAACGGAATCCTTTTGATTGTTCCTGTAATTGATCTATCCATCCGATTTTCATAAAATTTGAAATAATTCGACAAAATTATGTTATAATTATGTATTTTAAATTTCAAACGATTCGGTTGGGTAGTTTTTGCGTTGTTATATGCGGACGGACGGACAGACGGACGGACTGAGCGACAACAATCGGTGCTACGTATTTACATAATTACGAACGCACCTAAAAGTGAAAAGAAAAATTATTCATTTAAATAATACACTGTGCCTCATACATCAAAGGCTTAATTTTCTTTCACTATCTAAAATATCATAGATTATTCACATTCGCAAGAAACATCCACTTCAAAATTCTAAAAATTTTAAATGTTAAAATAATCTGAAACTCTCCCAAGATTACTCTTTTGTATGGGTTTGTGGTAGTGCATATTTATATAAATTACATTGTCTTTCATGATATTAGCTTTGAAGTAATTTTCGTTTATTCTAAATTCTCCAGTGAAAAGCTGAACTTACAAAAAATTCTTGTATATGAAGAAGTAGAACATCAAGCGAATTTATGTACTTTTGACCTTTTTCAAGCTAAATTTTTTTTAAGTGGATTGATATTTTTAACGGCAATATTTATTCATGGTTTTTACGGGTACCTTTATTTTCCAGTTAAATACACAAAGAATTTTTTCTCTGTAAAAACAAGGAAATTGCACGTCAAAAGTAGCAAATGAAGTACGTTCTTACTATAGCGAAGTTTTTAAAATATTCAGATATTGTGTAAAAGTATACAGTATTTCGGATATTGTATTGATATCCAAAATCATTTGTGCGTCCCTGTAAATACTTATTGCTTTCTCTTATGCTGAAAGAAACCTTCAGTAGACCTCAGATATGTATATCAATTTCATAAAAGATGAAATAGTTTAATATTAATAAAACGCGCCCCAAACAATGTTTGATCCTATACTGTTATGTATGGGAATACTTTTGTATGGTCTGTAAATTAATAAAAAATGTTCTTTGCACCACAGATTGTACAGAATGTATATTTTAGTTTATTTTTCATAAATGCATATCAGTTTTATTATGTTCAAAAGAGTGTAACATCATTAAAATGCACTTGAAGTTATTTCTACCTTTGGCCGTAATGTAATGGAATAATTTTGATTGTTACTGTAAATGAACTATGTAACTGATTATCATGAAATTTGAAATGATTCGGCAAAATTATGCAACAATTATATATTTTACTTTTCAAACGATTGGATTTTATAGCTTTTGCGTCTTTATATGCGAACGGACAGACACACAGACGGGCAACTGTAAGTGTTATGTATTTATGTAATTACGGATACACCTAATAAATCTAGTTCAGACGTTCGAAATTTGTTTTACTTAATCAAAAGTTTTCTGAAAGAAAATATTGGTACCAAAAACTTTCCTGGTCATAAAATTCTAGGACCTCCGTACCAACAATATTATTATAGAATTAGAAAATGAGTAATATTTCAGGTTTATTTGCGCTTTAAGCTACAATATTTATTTGTTACAGGGGTCTTGCCGTTAAAGAAATTTTCTGTAGAATTTTATTAAAAAAATATCGAAAAAGTATTATAGAAAACTTTAAAATTCTCTCTGCGAAATTAGAGGGAAATTAGACGGGTAATCTATTATCTTAAGTTTTATATAAAATTACAGAGATTAGAAAAATCAAGATTCTGTTAAATAACCGAGAAGTTCAGAAATTTAGAATAGATTCTGTAAATTAACATCGTTAAAAATACCCACGACTCTGTAAATATACTTCCAATGATAATAATTTACTTTAGTCTTTAAAATAAGTGAGTCAATGAATTTTCAGAGTAAATTTGAAACACTGTATCACTTAATTTTTACACAATATTTTTCTAGCCATATTTGCGTTTTGAACGCAACACCTCTTATCGGGGAAAAGAACATCTTACTGCTATTGCTATTGAGTACAAAGGATGCCTTTTATCATTCTGCGGTGAAAAACCTCATCTGATGAGATGATTTTTCCTTTTCTAAATTATTCTAAGTTAAAAATATCTTAAAACAAAAATTTTTTACATAATATTGCTAATAAAATTGCAAAAGAATTTTATAAGTGTATATTTTGACCTACAAAATTTAAGAAATATAAAAAAAATATCTAAAAAATATAAAGAGACGGAAAGGTACTGCTTCAGGCGATTTAGATGTAAGACGACATATGTAAAGTTCGTTGGATTTGGATGTAAGGTAAAGGAAATGTCTGTAAATTGATGACCGAGAAACTTTGTAGAATGCATCTTACCGAGAACTAGTGTAAATTTACAGAAAGTCTCGCTTTTTTTTTCTGTGTTTTTAGAAAAAAATTAAAGAGTGAATGGTGTAAGAATTATAGAAGGTTTTTCTATAAATCAAGTTTAATTAAAACCAAGTTTAATTAAAAGTTTTATTAGAAATATCCAATACAAAATATAAAAGTTCAATAGAAATTTTTATAATGCTTCTGTAAAAGTATATGAGCACTATAAAAAATTGTTTCAGTAATTTTACTGGAGCAGGGATTTCAGACAATGTCCATAAAAAACGGACTTTATTCCTATATCAACGGACTTTGCCCTTACATTAACGGGTTTTGCCCGTAAAACACAAAATTTACGGCAGTTGACCGTTTATGTGAAAAAAGGGACATTTTCCGTAAATTTACTGGATAATTCACCGTAAAGCACCGTAATTTTATAATTTTTGTTTTACAGTATAGATATAATACTGAGTTTCTATAAATATATTTGATTACATACTATAAAGATATTTAAATCACGTGAACAGCGCACGATTGTTTCAAAGTTGCCACCCTCCTAAGTGCTAACTGCGCTCTATGTTGTCTCTACTTCGGTGATCGACTTGAACGGTTACTTTATGCTTGATATGGCCGTTGACAGTTTTTTATCCTTTAAGGGTGTATTTCGATCAAAAGTGCCTTTTTTTCCGATTTATTTTTAGATTCACTTTTTCTCTCAAATGCACCAAACTTTCAAATTCTCTTATTTAGAAACTACACAAGGTGTCGTACACTGTAAAAAAAATCTACGTAAAATTACGGACAAAAGCCGGCAGCAGAGATTCCGGACAATAGAATATCCGTAAAAAAATATTTTGACCGTAAATCTAAAAATCACCCGTAATTTTACATTTTAGCAAATGCATAACTAGCCCATAAAAAAAGTAGTATTGTCCGTAAAAATAAAATGCCAAGTTGCCCGTGAAAAAAAGGGCATTGCCTGTAAAACTACAATGCCAGGATGCCCGTGAAAAAAAGGACGTTGCCCGCAAAACTATAATGCCAGGATGCCCGTGAAAAAAGGGACATTGGCCGTAAAACTATAATGCCAAGATGCCCGTAAAAAAAGGTGCATTGACCATAAAAATACAATACCAAGATATCTCTGAGAAAAGGGACATTGCCTGTAAAATAATAAATTCTGGCCATGAAAAAAAAGGATGTTGCCCATAAAATAACAAAACACATACATTAGGATACCTCATTAAAGAAAAAGCATTGTTTGTAAAATTAAAAAAAGGATCATTCAGTGAAATTAATATAAATTTCCATACTCCAGTATTACCCCATTCTCTTTTGGACTCAGGGGGGGAAAAAGGGGCCACAAATCATAAAATATGGGGTTTTTTAAATAAAATCTTTAATGGGGATCACCATATATACCAACTGAAAATCCATAATAGATTTAAAAGAGGAATATAGATAATTCACAACACAAACAACAAAAATTTTCACAGGAGTACTTATGTTTTCGCAATATTTGAATAAAACATTCATAACTTATGCATATTATAAAATTTCTATATTCAAAGCCTAATTTTCCAAGGTTTTCAGGTACTCTTAGCAGGCAGTTAGTTTTTTTTTTAAATAAAAGTTTAATTCTATTAAAGGAGAGCATTCTCACTCATTTCCTATAGTAAATTGTATTTTTATTCAGTTACGAGGTTCTCACTTTTGGTATTATTGCATTAATAACTTATGTTAAAATACAATTTTTAGCTTTCCAAAATTTACCATCACACACTTTAATAGTGAGAGAGTGGTGAAGCATTTAAAAACTGGTAAGATAACAAACCCTCATGTGTTTAGATAAAAGTCTGATATGTAAAATGAAAATAGAAAACTAGTTAATATTAAATTACAGGGGTTGATCCAGGCAAAATTTGGGGTTCACAAAAAACTATTTAATAAAATAGGTTTCTTCACAAAAATAACTTTAATAAAACAGACCCTTTCACAAAATTCTTTTATGACATTTTCATACTGTTTTAAAATCTAATTTGTACACAAAAACATGTCATAATTTTCAAAAACTTAGCAAAGGAGTTTTTTAAAATATATATATTTAGTTTTTAAATTCCTTGTTCAAATAACAAAGTCAACTTCCATTAAAAAATGTTATTTTCACAAAAATAACTTTTCTTTTTCACAAAATGAGCCCCAGAATAAAAACCTGCATCGACTCCTGAATTGATCAGAAAAATTATGATTAGTAATATCAGTTTATTAGCTGTACTGCTATTGCTCCCTCTTTTCCCTTCCAAGCCGCTTAATAATAGAGAGCAGCTTTTTTATGATACACAAATGCTAATTTATTATTTCGATTTTTATGTATCACATATTTACTAAATACTACATGAAACAAAAGTAGTCCATTTTTGATTTAACAATGATTCATAATCCTACACACATCGGTGCAAGAAATCCATCTAAGTCAAGACTGAAATATTTTCTGAGCATTAGAAATAACTAAATGCAAAAGGGTTAGAAGATTTCTAAGTCTTGTTTTATACCTAAAAATTGGTCTCTAACAATAAAAGAAAGTGATTAAATGTTCTTGATGGTAGAACCACTATTATTTAAGTAAGTCAAAAATCTCTTCAACACTGAAATCAGTCCTGAGACTGAAGATCTTGCACCCATGTCCCACGGTTCTTGATCTTGTGTACACAGATAATATATACTATATTGTTTACGAGATTTCGGTGAAAATTGATTAAACTTGGGAATGTTTGAAGATGAAATTATTACAATGGTTCTGTTTTATAAATTATCATTCAATAAATAAAAAGAAAACATGAATTTTTACAAATTTATTTAATATACTTCAACACAGTATTCTTATAAGTAACAAATTTAAATAACAAATTAAGAAACAACAAATAAAAAATTCATTTTTTCACACAGATTTGTAGTAACACAATTTATCGCCAAGGTTGTTTGGATCTTGCAGATAGTTTTTTCGATTTTGTGTCTTTTTCCAGATTAATAGCCAAGCATGTCCTATTTAGAAAAAAGGTAAGATAAATATTACATAAAAGTATACACAATAAACAGAAATTGAGTATAATAACAATCTCAATTATTCCAGATGAACAGAAAATACAGCAGTTATGTTTAATAGATAATTGTTATGAGCATCCTATTAAAACAAGTAACAAAAAAAGTAAGGAATAATTAGAATTCATTCCAGTTTAACCCAAAATTAATTTCAATTATTGTAAAATAATTCATTTGTTGTAATGTTACAGTTAGTAATTTATTTTACTGAACCTTTTGTACATGAATAAAACTTGCACTTGACCTTTTATTTCTATGTAAAATATTTTTAAATGAGTAGATTAAATTTGAAGCAATTTTAAAATGACAAAATTCTTTTAAGCTCTGATATAAAACTTTGGGCCCCAAAACAAAAAGGCCTGAACATCTCTGATAGACATTAATGTTAATTTATATCAAAGTAAGATGCCTTTATAGCACTTTGAACCGTTTATATATACCACTTATAGCCGTTTGAACCAATTATAGTTGGTTTTAATCACTTTTGAATTGTTTGTCTGTTTTGCAGCCAATGTGTATTGCATTTCTTAGATCTCTTCTTCATTGCTAACTGTAATTGAGAGTGCATGTTTTTTCATATGTTTTTATGTTCTATCTTTACAAGAAAACACTGAATTCAAAGAAAATATGGTATTCTGACTTTCGGTGGATTTGTACGTATTGGAAGGCAAGGAATGAAATTTAAAAGTTTTTAGAAAATGTCTATCAGTCAACTCCGTAAGTTTTTAATTAAAAAAAAAAAAAAAAAAAAAAAAAAAAAAAATGTGGCTGCTTTGTTTTAAGAAATAATTCATGACATTTCAAAAAACTTTACATTTAATTAGAGCATTGATATAAACTGAAGCTGGTTAGTTTTTGGGGTATATCTCTTAACAGGTGGCGCTGATATGATGCATTATTCAGTTTCCATAATATCTTTAATTCAAGAACTAATGCACAGGTTATTATAAAACTCTGTTAGTTCCTGATTTAAAAATTGCTTCAATTCATATAGGGAACAATTTTTTACTACCATTTCAAAAATATATCGACATCAACTTCTTTTGTATCAAGCAATATGTTGAGGCCTATATACCATTTGCCTTTCATTAAAATTATTTTTTCCAAATTAGTATTCCCTCTCTATTTTTTCGAAATTAAATTATATGCTCCCACACTATTTTTTCTTTTTTTTCTTTCCCTTTTTCTCGTATTCGCCCATCTTATGTTTTCAACTCTCTGAGTAATAAAAACATTCCCCGAAGTATTCCCACTCTTTAAGTAAAAAAAGAGGACAAACCCCTCTCACAATAAAGAAAGATAAGAATGCATGATGCTTGCAGGTGACATTGTAAAAGTGCAACTATTGTCCGCCTCCAAGAAAAGACCACACACTTTGGAGTTACAATCCTGCCTTGTTAAATTTATTAGGGCAATTTTACTACCCGAGAAAAATGTTAACAATACTGTTTTTAAGAAGTAGTGCAGCAATTGTTGAAATACCCCCTGAATATAGGTTTTTAATTAAGGACCACCAGCGATAGTAAAAGTTTTATTACCGTCAATAAAAAAATACGAAGGCAATTTTGTTTCTCTCCCCCTTGTTTTGGCCGTGGGAATCACGGGCTGTACAAGTTTTAACACCTGCTCTGTCAGGGTGGGGGATTTACGTCACGTGCATAGTTTGTCCTATCATGCCCTTATTTGGTCATAGGAAAGTGTGAAACAACTATTAGCCAATGGTAGCCCACCCCTGTAAGCACGAGGCGAGGCAGGAAGCCTTGCTATTAGTTAGGAGACCCCGAGTTTGATTTTATTCCAGTAAAGCGAGGTAAATTTTTAGTATTAAGAGAATCCGCTCTACGGTCAAGATGTAAAAAATTAAGTGGCTGCAGCGTGCCCCCCCCCTTTTTCCTGGGGAGAGGGGGAGGTTTTTTGGAGTTAAGATGCTGGGAAAACTGTTTTTTAGAGATCACTTCTCTTCTGGATCTCTCAGATGTGAAGAGTGCAAAATCTTGCCTGCTGCTTGTTCCGGATTTCGGGGTTCCCGTAGCAGTTGTACGTAGTGAACGGAGATTTTGGAGAAATCACCCCGGTGAACAAATTGGACGGCCATGTCCTCCCTTCCGGCGAGCGTCTCTCATGCAGAATGTCAAGATAATTGTCTACGCTGACTAAAAGTTTACGTTGAATATACGCTGATTAAAGGTTTACGTTGAATTTAATTCTATGGTGAACAGAGACTTTAGAGATCATTCTCTTCTGGATCTCAGATGCGAAGGGTGCAAGGATCTTGCCTATTCCCTGCTTCCAGAATTCGGGATTCACGTAGCGGTTGTACGTAGTGAATGGAGACTTGGAGAAATCACCCCCGGTGAACAAATTAGACGACCATGTCCTCCCTTCCAGCAAGCGTGTCCAGTGCATAATGTCAAGATAATTGTCTTCACTGATTGAAAGTTTACGTTGAAGTTAATTATATGGTGAACAGAAACTCACTTCGTCCTCGAAATGCAAAGTGCGCCTTTCAGGCATGTGTGAATTGGAAAGACTAAAAAGTAAATATGGGATGGTAAAAACCTTGGTTAATTCCAACATCATAGTTTAGAAAGGATCGAACTGTTGTAAGACAACAATATAGCATGTCATCCCGTGGTAAGCCTGTTTTTATGTTATAATTTGATTTACTTTCTAATTGAAAATTGATATTAACCTGTTATAGTATAATTACCCTTATTTGTGTGATGAGTTTATTACAAATCAAGAAAAATGAAAGAAGTGTTATTTGTTATTTCTATTATATTTATAATAAATTAAGTATGTAGAAAAAAAATGTATATGTATTTATTTAAATTTTACTATAATTTTTCTTTATCCAAATAATTAATGAAATTTAATTAACTTCGACTCAGGGAAAGAAATTCTTCCTATTTTAGTTAATGAATAGAATTTGTCTAGATATAACTCCAATTTATTCTAAGATGAAAATCAAGTAATTTTTATTTCAATAATGTAATTGAAATTTAAGACTTAAGTGAGAACTTCTTAACCTTTTTAGAAATCTTTAATGAGTTTAGATAAACTTACTTTATATTCACTATACAAGAGTCTTACTTTAATTTTAATTAAAAATGATAATATTTAATTGATTTTCCTCAGAAGTTAATAGTTATCATAACAAAACCCAAGAGTTTGGTACTTATTTCTTATGCTAATGCATGTTAAAGATTTTAAAGAAAATAAGAAGTTAATGATCCACAACGCAATAGGAAGAGTCAAAAAAAAAAGGAAATATGAATTTACTAACACTATCATATCAAGGTCATATGCCATTACTTGTGTTGTAGGATGTATGTTCTAGTATTGGTATTTTTTTCTGTTTTATGAAAATTATGTCTTTCTTAACTCTCTGTATATCTGAGAGGTTTTTGTCCTACTCTTTCTCTTTTTCTTAAAAATTAATTGATCTGTAATTGTGATTCTTTCTCAAGCATTGATGTGTATTTTTCATCCTACAAAACAGTAATGGTAAAGTTGGGTTTATTGCTACTAACTTACAGTGAGGTACAGATCTGAATAAGTTGAGAATTTTGTTGCTTTTATGTTAAGTGGTTTCTTAAATATTTTTATTTATTCAAAAATTTGGGATGTTTTCATCAATTAATAAATAAGCTAATTTGGTTATGTAACTTTAAGTTACTTTTCTAATTCTCTTTTTCCTTCCTTTAAATAATCATGAGGTTTAATTTGAATTTAATTATTTTATAGCAACAAGATTTAAATAGGTGGAAACTTAATTCAGATCTCAATTGATGAAGTAGTATAATAGAAGAAATGACTTATCTGTCGAATCCACAAGACTTGTAGATGAATATTATTTAATAGATATGCTAAGTATTCAGAAGTGAATTTATGAATGAAGTTTTAAAGTTTATTTATTAAAAAGTTGTAGCAAAATACACAACAAATAGAATGGTGCCGTGAGTGAAAAGCCTGATTATTGTGGCACAATAAGTATAAAAATAGTACTATGAAGTAGAGCCTGTTTATTACAACAAATAGAATGGTGCCATGACGTTGAGCCTGTATATTGCTCAATAAATTTTGAAATTGAACTTTGCATGAAATTTTTATTTTAAGTATGCATTTGTATAATATTTTAATATAGTAGGGATGTGCATTATTATTGAAATTTATGTGTTTATTTTATTTGTGTGTAGTAGGGCTCTAAACGTAAAACAAACATTTAGAAATTGTTTATAGTTTAAAATTGGGAAAGAAATATGCCTAATAGTAAAAGTGATGTAAATGATATTTGCACCTGCTGGTCTTTTTCAAAAATACTAGTTAATCACTAAATTATTCAAGGCTTATAATTTTTTTATGTTTATTTATGTTATATTTTTTTTTTCTCTTTTTTCTTCCTTGTTCTCACCCATTTTTAGTTAATATTTAAATTACCCCTATTTTGCGTTGTTTATTTTTAATCGGAGTGTAATTTGCCTAAAAATGGATGACAATCAGCATTTTAAGGATTTAGCGGTTATACATAAGAAGAGCGCGCTAATCGAAAATGTTAGTGTTATTCCTCCGTTTAGCGGGGAAGGGAATTCATGCCCATTTAATGAATTTTTGGAAAAGTATGAGCAGTTAGCAGATTTCTTTGGGTGGTCTGAGGAGGAAAAGAAGTTTGCATTATTGAGCCGTTTAAATGGCAGCGCGGCTAGATTATACAAATTGCATCGAACTAAACAAACCGAGGATATTATCAAAATCTTTAAAGAAAGATATACCCATGAACTGACTCCGGACGTAGCCTTGACCCGTTTTCTAAATTTTAAACAGACCCCCCAAATGCCTGTCCAGGAATTTTACGATAGAGCTTACGACCTTTCACTTAAGGCGTTAGTAGTAGAGGGCCTTGAGCAAGATGTAGCGAATAAGAGTAGAACTGCTCTTTTGCATTCCATGCTCTTAAGCAATTTAACACCAGAAATCAGAAAAGGTGTAATAACAAAATGCCCGAAAACGCCGGAGGAAATTTTGGAGTTTGCCCTCCTCGAAGAAAAGGCATGCAAAAGTGTCAACCCGTTTTACAACGTGCAGGTTGAGAATGTCAATCCTTTTTATCCCCAGAGTAGCCAGCAGAATATTGCATGTGCAGCCATTCAACCGGGCCCCTCTAATCAGTCCCAGCAGGAAGTTACTAAATTACGTGAACAGGTAGAAGCGCTCACCGTTAAGTTAGACCAGTTATTGCAGAATAGCAACCAGCAGAGAAATTTTAATACTGCTGAAAGAAGTCGATATAGAGATTTTTCTTGTTTTATTTGTTCCCAAACCGACCATTTTGCTCGAAATTGCCCACAAAACTCGAATAGCAGTAGAGGTAATTTTCAAAATTTTAGAGGCAGAGGGAGAGGAAATAACGCCCATTTTCATAACAATCGCAGGGGAGGATACTCAAATCAGAGAGGTAGATGGGACCAGAGAAATGGGAGGAGAGGAAATGATGAGAGAAATGAAAGCGAAACTAGTGAAAACTCGAATAACAATGTAAATAGTCAACCTGAGTCTTTAAACTCTACGAGGCCGGGTCAGATATAGTCGGATCGACCCAGGAAAGGCCAAACGACTTCCATCCTGTATACACTATGTTTGTGCAGAGATCATGTGGGCTCCCTATAAAAAATATTTGTATTAACAACACTGAAATTCCTATATTATGTGATACTGGTAGTGCCATTAATTTAATAAGTAATAGTATCCTTAATTTGGGCCAAAATTTTAAAACTGAAGATTGTTGCACTCCCATAGTTACTGTCACTGGGCAACAGATTTATCTTAATAATAAAATAAACTTAAAATTTAAATTTTTGGGAATGTTTTGTGAAGCAGATTTTTATATAGCACCAAGTAAATTGGCCAATGAGTTTGAAGCAATTCTTGGTATGCCTTTTCTAAACAAATACAATATTTTGTTAAATTGTTCTGATAATTCAATATCATTTAGCCCACCTGAGCAAACTTTAGTCAAAACACCTATAGAAAGCAAAACTCAAATCAGAGACTCAATCATGAATGGAGACAAAATTGTAAACAATCCAGATACTGTAAATAATGTCCAGCAGGAATGTTACACGAAAAGCAATGTATATAGTTTTGTAAATAATCATAAGTGTAATAATAATTGTAAAAGTATGTCTAATTGTGCCCAAGTAAGTATTGAAATGCCAAAGTCAAATGTACATGAAAATTCTCACACTATGAATGATGGTAGAGGTAAAAAAGAAAGTAGTACTGGAGAGGCAGTTCAGGGTCCTAGTTTTAGCAGTAGCAATGAAAGTGTTCAAATTACGGTTAGAAGTAATAAGCAGAAATTGAGTAACAAAATTGCGGAAAATGTAGAGACCCCTGATTTAGGAAAATTTGAGGAAAATAAGAATAAGGTGTCACAAAATAACCAGGTCTTCCACCTCAGGCAAAGTGAGGAGAATTTAAATAATAAGCAGGAGGTAAATGGGGAAATTCAAGCTAATTTAGAGGAGAATGTAGATAAAAACAATGAGATAGATAAAACTATTGTAGGAGTTGCTGTTTTAAGCCAAAAGCTTGTGATCCCACCAAGGACAAAAGTGTTGGCAGATGTTAAAAGTACTAAAAAACTGAGTATTTTAGAAAACGAACCAGTAATATTGGAACCCCTAGCTAGAAATTTAAACCAGGGACTTTTGATTGCCAGAACTATATGCACGCAGCAACATGGATTATTTGTGTCATTTGCAAACTTTTCGGATAATCATATTAACTTAAATAAAGGAACTTCCATAGCTAAAATCTTAAAGTGTATAGATAGTAACGATTTAACTAACCTAATTAATAATAATGGTAATTCTACTCCTAATTGTAATTGTACTTCTGAGAACTCTAATTTATATTCTCATAATCCTAACTTAACTCCAAATAACTCTAATTTAATTTCATGCGAATGTAATTTAGTTTGTAATATCAATAGGGAGAACCAAATTCCTGACTTTGATCATGCTGATCTGGAATGGAGCTCTGAAATTAACCTAGACCATCTTGACGCCCCCCTTAAAGCTAAAATGCAAGATTTTTTAAATAAAAACAAAGATGTGTTTGCAGCCTCAGTACTAGACCTACCTGGATGTGACACAATACCCCATACTGTTAATTTAACTTCTGATAAACCTGTTCGCTGTAAAGCTTATAGAGTACCATACAGATTAAGAAAAGAAATGGAAGAGCAGCTTAATATTTTACTTGAAGCTAACATTTTAACACCGTCAATGTCTGAATATGCATCCCCTGTTATTTTGGTTGAAAAAGCAGATAAATCTTATCGATTAGCAGTAGATTTCAGAAAACTTAATAAAAATTTGGTTAAAGATGCTTTCCCCATACCCAATATTACAGAATCTGTCGACTCTTTAGCAGGATCCAAATACTTTTCAACCTTAGATTTAACTAGTGGATTTTTTCAACAAGTTATTAGACAAGAGGACAGACATAAAACTGCCATTATTACACATAAAGGGTTATTTGAATGGACACGTAACTGTTTTGGGCTAGCAAATTCGGGCAATAGCTTTCAAAGACTAATGAATGCCGTTTTAGGAGACTTAACAGATCTTGGTATTTTAACTTATATTGATGATGTAGTAATTTCATCTTCTGACATGGAATCCCACCTAGATAAACTAAATTTAGTATTCGAACGTCTCCGTCAACATAAACTAAAACTTAAACCCAGTAAATGCACATTTTTAACTGACAAAATTCAATATCTTGGCTTCGAAATTCATAGTGGACAAGTATCCCCCATTAATAAAAACATTGAAATTATTGAAAAATTGCAACCGCCTACCACACGTAAAGGTGTCAGATCATTCATTGGTACCCTCTCATTTTACAGGCGTTTTATACCTGACTTTACTAAAAGAGCGTTAAATTTAATTGATTTAACAAAGGAAACTGGGCACTTTGCCTGGACGCAGGAAGCCCAGGAAGAATTTGAGGATTTAAAGAAAGCATTAATTTCTAAACCATGCCTAGCTTTACCTGACTTTAATAAAGAATTTTATGTTTATACCGATGCGAGTGGGGAAGCATTGGGTGCTGTTTTATCACAACTAGATGAGGAAAATAAAATTCACCCTGTAGCGTTTGCTAGCAGACGACTTAAAGATGCAGAGACAAGATACTCTGCTACTGAAAGAGAACTTCTTGCTCTGGTGTGGGCAACTAATCATTTTAAATGTTACCTAGCTAACACCCATTTTCACATATTTACAGACCATGCCCCCCTTACATTTATGTTAAAAATTCATGACCCGACATCACGTATGGCAAAATGGATTTGTACTTTGTCTGATTTTGATTTTACAATTAAATATATAAAAGGTAAATGTAATAGTGTAGCAGACTTTCTCTCTAGATTTGCTAAAATTGATGAATCACCTGAGATTAGTAAGAGTAATTTTTGTATTCAAGTAGAAAAAGAAACTACTTTTGTTCCCCATTCAAATTTAATTGAGAAAATTAGTGATTTACAAAAAATTGATAAGAAATGTTGTGAAATAGCTAGAAAATTAGACAAAAATATAGATATAGCACCTAAATACATGAAGTTTTTTTTTAGAGATGATATTCTCGTATGTGAAGATACCAGAGATTCAAGTGTAATAAATAACCCTATTAAATTAGTAGTTCCTAGGGATATGATTGAGCAAGTGTTCGCTCTAACACACGATTCTCTAGCGGCTTGTCATCAAGGATTTAAGAAAACGATTGACCGCATCCGGGAGCACTTTTACTGGCCCGGAATGTCGGCCGATGTCAAGCATCTAGTAGAATCTTGTATTAGTTGCCAACAAAAGAGAGCACATAAACCTAATCAGCAGGCACCCCTTCAGAGGATGCCAACACCCCAATTCCCTATGAATAAAGTACATTTAGATTTAATAGGCCCCCTACCAATTACATTTTCAGGTAACACTTTTATTGTTACGTATATCGACTCTTTTACTAAATGGCCAGAAGCTTATGCAGTTAGTTCAACCACGTCAGACGTTATCGCGGATACGCTGGCGGATTTCATTTCACGTTATGGTGCGCCTGCGGTGATAACCACAGACAATGGGAGAAATCTGATATCTGAAGCTATCAAACATGTCTACGAAATGTTCGGAATTAAACATATCACTACGTCTGCCTTCCATCCAGCATCGAATGGACAGATCGAGCGACAAAATTTGACGTTAAAAAACGCCCTTAGCCATATAGTTAATGAGAACCAATCTGACTGGGATACCAAACTTAAATTTGCCCTGTTAGCAATGCGCTCAGCTGTGCATTCCTCTACAAAATTAACACCTGCTGCAATTTTATATGGTAGAAATCTAAATTTACCGTATACCCTATTTTCTCAGGCACCTAGATTTAGCTATAATGACGCCCCATCTTTCTGTGAACTGTTAATTCCATCTCTTCAAAAAGTGTACGCTGAAGTGTATGAGAACTTGGTTAAAGTATCAGAAAGCCAAGAGAAGTACAGAGAAAAGACAGCGGTCGTTAAAAATTTAAAAGTAGGTGATAGAGTGTGGTTGTTTAATCCATCGATTGCTACAGGTACTACGCGAAAATTGTCAAAATTAAACAACGGACCGTTTACAATCATTGAAAAACTGAGTGATGTCAATTTTAAAATTGCATTAATTGCTAATCCCTCTAAAATTCAGGTTGTACATGTGGATCGCCTTACGTTGTTTAAAGATAGATGCATTGCAAATGCACATAAACAAGATGGAATGTCTTGTTTGGGCCAAAACAAAACTCACGACCGGATGTCAACAAATGAATCGAATCCTCAATTCGATTTCCCTAAGCGACGGACGCGAAATCGGTTTTTAAATTGGTTTCCTCCACCCCTTGCTCAAGCAGCAACCTACCAACCCAAAACTCAGGGTCACAAGAATAGCACCAGACGTCAAGGGATTGACGGTACTGAAAGCGAAACTGCAGAGGAAAACGAAACTAGGAATCAAACGATAGATGCTGATTTCCCCCCTGTCATTCCTTCCCAAAATAATCCCGTCATGAGAAATAGAGATACGTCGCGGTGCGTTCAGGGAGAAACGGAAGTATCTGCTGTGGGTACTCGCGATACGGACGAGCGGCAAACGGGAACGTCATGTGATTCAAGCCGTGTGAGTCGTTCACGGGAGCGAGTTAGCTTTAAGCCGAATCAAAACATTGGGCGCGCTTCGTCTGCCAATGAATATTCTCTGAGGAATAGAAGTTCACGGCCGAATTATAAGATTTAGAATTGTTTACTTGTGTTTTTTTTTTTTTTTGTATTTTAATATAGGATGTGTAAATAGATTCTGTATATAGGTAATTTTAGATATTTTGAATGTCTTTCGGTTCGAAATAAGGGAACTTAGAATATATGCGAGCAAAAAGTCGGTTTGTTTTGATTCTGTTGCGCACCTATTCTCAAGGGATTTTAGCCTTTCACGAATTTAATCTCAAAAGTCTTGGTAATATTAATGTATATTACTACCAGGTGAATGATCCGTCCCGTGTTTGTATGCATTTTTGGGATTTTTTTGCGAATTTTCCACGAATTCCGAGATCTTTGAAAATTTTATGGTTGTGAAACTTTATATACCGCTGTCACCTTTGTTTTTATATATATATTGCTCGGAATCTCTAAAAGCATCTCTTTTGTATATATTAGGATTTTAAATGTAGATAGTTCATTCTTTTAATGAATTTTTAGCATTTTTTATAACTTTACAATTTTTTAGTGTATCTTTGAAAATTATTTGAATATTTTACTTTGGTAATTTTTGTTGTAGGGTAGAAACTATCTAATGCCAGGTATACACGCATCATGTATATACCTATCTGGTTTATTTGCATTTTATATATATATATATATATTTTTTTTCTCTGTTTGTTTTTTTTTTTTTTTTTCATATAGCCATCTACCCACCCCTTTTTTATTTTATTTGGGTATGTTAGGAAAATTCTTTTCCCTTGTCAAATTGATTGGCAAGATCTCTTGTGAAGCAAATATTACTTCACTTTGCTTGTTTTTAGTGATATTTTTGACCTTCTAAAATATCTGTTTATGCAATGATTATTGCTTATCTATGGCAGTACAGAGGTGCAAATATCAATCGATTTTACTCAAAGAATATGTTATGTAATTGTAATGTGAGGATGTGTTGTATGTATTTATTCCCACTACATACAGTCAGATGTAAATGTCATATTTATATATATACCTTTTGTTTATGTAATGCAAAATATTCTTTTATGTTCATTTTTTTTTTTTTTTTTACCTTTTTACATGTGTACAAAATATTATTTTTACTTATGTGTGTACATATTTGTGATACCTTCGGCTGACATGGTATATCTATTATGAATTTTCAAAATTCTATTATTTTAGGCCCTTTTGGATTACTTTTGCTTTCTGTATTCAAAAAAAAAAAAAAAAAAAAAAAAAAAAAAAAAAAAAAAAAAAAAATTGAAATTTTTTAAAAAAAAAATTTTACAATATTTCCTTGCATTCAGTTTTTATAAAAGTGGCTTAATATGTCCAGTGAGAGTAGCATATAGGGAATTTGCAACTTGATACTGTTCCAGATGTTAGGGGCATATACAGAGATTATTGGGAACTCATAAGTTTGATAGGTTAGGCCGAGTAGGAGAAGTGAATTAGAATCCTTTGGTAATAGAGATAACTTAGTTCCTATTTTAAGTTTTAATCTCATGTGTTATATCCAAGCTCCAGCATTGCATTCCGGAGTGCATAGTTGGTGTGGTGAGTTAGTAGGGTGAGGTTGTCAACTTTTCGGGTCGTTGTTTGATCTGCTCTGGTAGATATTCTTTACTCTTCTGATTAACCGGGATATAACTGTAATTCAGCATTTCACCTCGCCATTAATTTTGGATTTACCTGTAATTTATTTATGGTTAGGACTTTCTTCCACTGCCCTTCTGGGGTCATCCAATTCAAAAAAATAAAATTCTTGTTTTCTTTTGGCCAAAACGAATAATGTTTATTTTTTTTTCAACGTGGGGGAGTTCTTGTTGAGGCCTATATACCATTTGCCTTTCATTAAAATTATTTTTTCCAAATTAGTATTCCCTCTCTATTTTTTCGAAATTAAATTATATGCTCCCACACTATTTTTTCTTTTTTTTCTTTCCCTTTTTCTCGTATTCGCCCATCTTATGTTTTCAACTCTCTGAGTAATAAAAACATTCCCCGAAGTATTCCCACTCTTTAAGTAAAAAAAGAGGACAAACCCCTCTCACAATAAAGAAAGATAAGAATGCATGATGCTTGCAGGTGACATTGTAAAAGTGCAACTATTGTCCGCCTCCAAGAAAAGACCACACACTTTGGAGTTACAATCCTGCCTTGTTAAATTTATTAGGGCAATTTTACTACCCGAGAAAAATGTTAACAATACTGTTTTTAAGAAGTAGTGCAGCAATTGTTGAAATACCCCTGAATATAGGTTTTTAATTAAGGACCACCAGCGATAGTAAAAGTTTTATTACCGTCAATAAAAAAATACGAAGGCAATTTTGTTTCTCTCCCCCTTGTTTTGGCCGTGGGAATCACGGGCTGTACAAGTTTTAACACCTGCTCTGTCAGGGTGGGGGATTTACGTCACGTGCATAGTTTGTCCTATCATGCCCTTATTTGGTCATAGGAAAGTGTGAAACAACTATTAGCCAATGGTAGCCCACCCCTGTAAGCACGAGGCGAGGCAGGAAGCCTTGCTATTAGTTAGGAGACCCCGAGTTTGATTTTATTCCAGTAAAGCGAGGTAAATTTTTAGTATTAAGAGAATCCGCTCTACGGTCAAGATGTAAAAAATTAAGTGGCTGCAGCGTGCCCCCCCCCTTTTTTCCTGGGGAGAGGGGGAGGTTTTTTGGAGTTAAGATGCTGGGAAAACTGTTTTTTAGAGATCACTTCTCTTCTGGATCTCTCAGATGTGAAGAGTGCAAAATCTTGCCTGCTGCTTGTTCCGGATTTCGGGGTTCCCGTAGCAGTTGTACGTAGTGAACGGAGATTTTGGAGAAATCACCCCGGTGAACAAATTGGACGGCCATGTCCTCCCTTCCGGCGAGCGTCTCTCATGCAGAATGTCAAGATAATTGTCTACGCTGACTAAAAGTTTACGTTGAATATACGCTGATTAAAGGTTTACGTTGAATTTAATTCTATGGTGAACAGAGACTTTAGAGATCATTCTCTTCTGGATCTCAGATGCGAAGGGTGCAAGGATCTTGCCTATTCCCTGCTTCCAGAATTCGGGATTCACGTAGCGGTTGTACGTAGTGAATGGAGACTTGGAGAAATCACCCCCGGTGAACAAATTAGACGACCATGTCCTCCCTTCCAGCAAGCGTGTCCAGTGCATAATGTCAAGATAATTGTCTTCACTGATTGAAAGTTTACGTTGAAGTTAATTATATGGTGAACAGAAACTCACTTCGTCCTCGAAATGCAAAGTGCGCCTTTCAGGCATGTGTGAATTGGAAAGACTAAAAAGTAAATATGGGATGGTAAAAACCTTGGTTAATTCCAACATCATAGTTTAGAAAGGATCGAACTGTTGTAAGACAACAATATAGCATGTCATCCCGTGGTAAGCCTGTTTTTATGTTATAATTTGATTTACTTTCTAATTGAAAATTGATATTAACCTGTTATAGTATAATTACCCTTATTTGTGTGATGAGTTTATTACAAATCAAGAAAAATGAAAGAAGTGTTATTTGTTATTTCTATTATATTTATAATAAATTAAGTATGTAGAAAAAAAATGTATATGTATTTATTTAAATTTTACTATAATTTTTCTTTATCCAAATAATTAATGAAATTTAATTAACTTCGACTCAGGGAAAGAAATTCTTCCTATTTTAGTTAATGAATAGAATTTGTCTAGATATAACTCCAATTTATTCTAAGATGAAAATCAAGTAATTTTTATTTCAATAATGTAATTGAAATTTAAGACTTAAGTGAGAACTTCTTAACCTTTTTAGAAATCTTTAATGAGTTTAGATAAACTTACTTTATATTCACTATACAAGAGTCTTACTTTAATTTTAATTAAAAATGATAATATTTAATTGATTTTCCTCAGAAGTTAATAGTTATCATAACAAAACCCAAGAGTTTGGTACTTATTTCTTATGCTAATGCATGTTAAAGATTTTAAAGAAAATAAGAAGTTAATGATCCACAACGCAATAGGAAGAGTCAAAAAAAAAAAGGAAATATGAATTTACTAACACTATCATATCAAGGTCATATGCCATTACTTGTGTTGTAGGATGTATGTTCTAGTATTGGTATTTTTTTCTGTTTTATGAAAATTATGTCTTTCTTAACTCTCTGTATATCTGAGAGGTTTTTGTCCTACTCTTTCTCTTTTTCTTAAAAATTAATTGATCTGTAATTGTGATTCTTTCTCAAGCATTGATGTGTATTTTTCATCCTACAAAACAGTAATGGTAAAGTTGGGTTTATTGCTACTAACTTACAGTGAGGTACAGATCTGAATAAGTTGAGAATTTTGTTGCTTTTATGTTAAGTGGTTTCTTAAATATTTTTATTTATTCAAAAATTTGGGATGTTTTCATCAATTAATAAATAAGCTAATTTGGTTATGTAACTTTAAGTTACTTTTCTAATTCTCTTTTTCCTTCCTTTAAATAATCATGAGGTTTAATTTGAATTTAATTATTTTATAGCAACAAGATTTAAATAGGTGGAAACTTAATTCAGATCTCAATTGATGAAGTAGTATAATAGAAGAAATGACTTATCTGTCGAATCCACAAGACTTGTAGATGAATATTATTTAATAGATATGCTAAGTATTCAGAAGTGAATTTATGAATGAAGTTTTAAAGTTTATTTATTAAAAAGTTGTAGCAAAATACCCAACAATAGAATCAACAGTTACATTGAGAATTTTGGAGAATAGTAAAATAATATTTTTTTCTTTCAAATAGAGCATTTTCCAATGTTCTCTTAGTAACTAATTTTCTGTTTAAGGGTGTTCTTAAATCAAAAAGAGCAACTTTGTGACACATGCACAGGGTTGGAAAAAAACATGTTTTTTATAAAAAAAACAAAAAACATGTTTTTTTTGTTTAAAACATGTTTTAAACGTTTAAAACGTTTTTTTTCACACAGCACAATTTTGATTAAAGTGAACAAAAATTATTAAATATAAAGAATGGAAATATTTTCAAACGGCAGTAAGGAAGAAAAAAATTATATAACAAATACCAAACATTAATTACAAATTTTATTTTTATTCTAAACTAAAACATTTAATTGTTCAGTTCTTTAAAAATGGTAACAAGTTTGTCAATACCCTTACAACAGCCTTATCAACACCCAAACGATTTCTGGTTTTGCTTTGCACAAAACCAAAAGTAGGGAAAACTCTTTCTATTCTAATCCAGCAGTAGAACATACAGTTGTGTGTAACTGTTTTATGATATTCATGGCATTTTTATCAATATATATGTGTTTTTCAAAGCTTAACCTGTGTTATTTCCACTTTATTTGATTCTCCAATGTCAAATTTATGATTGGCAACTGCATCAAACATATAATCAGAGAATGGAACTGACTTAGCTTATAATTTATAATTATTGGAATTAGTTCAGGACATAATTTGGCAGCAAAGTTCATGCCTTTTTCAGTCTCATCAATTGCAAGTGATTCTCCTTTAAAGCGTAATGAAATATGTAAAAAATATGTAATAAATGTGTAAAAAAATATGAAGTACGTAAAAAATTAGTTAAGAAATAAATATTTTTTAAACATGTCCATTTTTTATTATTAAATTATTATTATTATTTTGAGAACATATTCAAACTGAAAATCAAAGTAGATAGATTGGTTGGTAGGTAGCATACTTTTATAACTCTGAGGACAAATTTAAACAATTAGAATTTAAAACGAACTGAAAGTAGATAAGTTTTTTTTTTTTCATTTCAGTTTATTTTCATAAATGAATTATTAAAAAGGAAATACTATTAAAAGAAATTTAAATTAATGTTGAATTTTTTTTTATATATGAATATTTTAAACTGAAGCCATTATAATTTTAATAAAGAAAGAGAAAAAAAAAACAATAAAAAATCTTTTTTGACTACTAAACAAATATCTATAAAGTATTATAGCATTATCTATTGATGGGAGAAAGTATTATTTATAGTATATTAAGAAGGCATTTAGCCCAGATTTTTTACTCAATATTATGTTCTCTGTGCACCAACTGCCGAATTTATTCACTAAAAAGGAGAAATAGATCTCTCAAAATATACAAATAAATACTTAAAAAGTGTTGTAAAAATAGATATTATTTAATTATTATTTACCTTAGATCTTTTGGATGCCCTCGCATCCATTTTCAAAGGAGTATAAAAGAAGATAATTCATTAGAAATGGAAAATGTAAAAACAAAACAAAAACAGTCTGCTTGTACAAACAAAGTCACAATGAATTCATCAAAACACCAAGGATATTGTACCGAAGTGTCGAATATTATAAGAAATGACGTCATTACAAACAGTATCATTGTTAAGCAAAATTTCGAGGGATTCACGGATAGTTGAAGAGTAATGATTTGATGTTGAAAAGATTATTTTAGCTTTGTAGAAATTTATCAAAATATTTTCTTTTCATTGCATTCTAGATAAGGCTGTACTAGGCTTGTTGTATTGTATATCCGAAAAATGCTCTTTCAGTCTTACTTTTAATCTTCGAAAATTAATATATTATAGAACTTTGATATTATATAAAAAATCATAATTGAGATATTTAAAAAAATAAATTATATATTTCCAATTTTAGAGGAAATAAATTTAATTTAAATACTTAATTAAAATTAAATAACCAATTTATAAATTTAATAAAATTTGAATATATTTTAGTACATACAGCTAATTAGAAATTTTTAATACAATTTTATTTCGTAAATTTTAATTTGTGACATTATTAGCACTATTTATGTTTTAAACATTGTTTTAAATGTAATGTTTTAAACGCGTTTTAAACAGCTGTTTTAAACAAAATGTTTTAAACATAACAACCCTGCACATGCATTAATTTATTTTTGTTCCGAAATGCATGAAAATAGCAGGTGTTGTTATTCAGAAACTGTCTAATTGCACTCATTCTTTTGTTTTTAAAAAAACACAATAGATTTTTCATAACAAGCCTTCAAAGTTGACACTTTTGAGCATATTTCCTGACGAAAGCAGAAAAACCGGTTGAAAAGGAGGAGAAAAACAGGTGATTGCGTCATCGAAATAGCTTATAACTCGATAAGTAATTTAATTATCATAAAATGGAAAAATAAGTTCAATTCGAAATCGCTTTCATAGTCAGGCATTAAAATTTTATAACTTTCTGTTAAAAAATGAATTTGTAAATGTGTCAAAACGTCTTTCGCTTGTTCAGCGGATCAGTTAAGAACATTCTTAATGCCATAAATAAATATTTTTGTTTATCGAAAAACTTTTTTTTCCGTAAGTGATGGAAATATTTTACACATACACACACGTTGCCATAATTAACACTACAACAGCACAAACAATAGATTTATATAATACATTCCATCTTGCAGACTTTTTAATAATATAATTATTGATGCAGACACTTGAAGATAGTTCTGTCACTGCACTCTCAACTAAATTTGTATGTTTTACAAGATCTCTCAACTAGATTCACACTCTTTTCAAGATCGACTAAATTGGCACTTTTTCTGAGATATCTCGAATAAATTGGTGCTCTTTTCGAGATATCTAGACTAAATTTGCTCTTTTTCTCAAGATTTCGACTAAATTCGCACTTTTCCCCACAGGATCTGGACTCAATTTGCACGTTTTCCTGAGATCTCAATGAAATTAACACTTTTTCTCGAGATCTCGACTAATTAATGCGCTTTTTTTTTCAGATCTCGACTAATTAATGCGCTTTTTTTTTTTTCAGATCTCGACTAATTTTGCACGTTTTCTGGAGATCTCAACTAATTTGCATGTTTTAACAAGATCGCGACTAAAGTTGCATCTTTTATTGAGATCAAGACTAAATAATGCATTTTTTTTTTCATCTCGACTAAATAATGCATTTTCTCGAGATCACGGCTAAATTTGCACTCCCTCCCAGGATCTTAACTAAATTTGCACCCCGCCCCCTGAAATCTTGACTAAATTCACACTTTTTCCGAAGATGTCAACTAAAGTCACACTTTTTCAGATTATTTAATGATATTCATATCACCCCCTCCCTCTCTGCAGAATCATAATTCCCATTTTTCTATCATGATTCTAAGTTGAAATCTGCATTTTGTAAGTATGATGAAATTAGCATTTTTTACCAAGATTCTTTGACGAAACTTCATTTTTTTAATGCGATTGTTCTATTTAAGGGATTTGCAATTTCTTTCTGTGATATTTTGGCAGAATGTGCATTTTTACCATGACCCTTTGACAAAATTTATTTCTTCTGCAACTAATTGACTTTTTTATACGTACTCATTTGTTAAAATTCACGATAGTTTATCATGACTGATCGCCAAAATTCTCAACAGTTTTACACAACCGATTGGCTCATTTTGCAGAAAAAAATATGTAGAAGAATTTACAGGGGGAAATACAGTACAGAATTTTAATGTGTAGGTCTTTCTTTTTCTGTATGTAAATCACACAATTCTGCACATGATTTCAAACCCTATCCCTCAAAGACAACCCATCCCCCAAGAAACTCTTAAAATGGCACCATAAGCAGCCAATTTATTTATTTTATGTGCTTGGCGGCTCTTTTAAACTCTTTTGATGCACACAATGGTTTTTTTTAAACATTTCCATGGCAGCCTGTGGAAATTCAATTGATCTTTGAAAATTATAGCAAATATTTTTCGTATACAAAGAACAAGCATACCCCCCCCCCCCTTTTTTAATAGCTCTTTTTGAAAAAATGTACTCTTTTTTTAAATTAGTGGTTTCTCTTCGAAAAGTTCAACCTGGTGCCCCCCCCCTTTTTTTTTCCTTTCTAGAATCTAGAGTATTTCAGATACGACAAAAAATCATCTTTGCTAGTAAAATTGTATTATCGTAGTGAGCATTAAAATCATTCAAAATACAATTTAACTGCAATAGTTGGCAGATCTGTAGTGGTATTTGTAATTGATTTTAATTTTTGAGAAATTAAAAACAAACATGCCTCTTCTAAAAAATACTATACAGTAGAGTATCTAATTTGCTGACCTGTAATTCACAGTCAATTTTTTAAAGTTGACAAAAACGTATTTAGATTAATAATATTGCAGACTGTGCCACCCCTTTAATGGTGAGTATTTTTTTTTGGGGGGGGGAGGGGGGAGAAGAAGGCTGGAAATAAAACTTCACGCGAACAAATTGATGCTGTGATGACTTGTCGCTACAATGATTTCAATGCAACACCTAATATTTCGAATTATAACTAACTGAGTGAAAATGCCTTAAAATTAATAATTATTTGTAACAATATTAAAATGCTATATCGTCATTAGAAACATTTTTCTGCATAATTTCTTATTTTAACATATTAGGAAGCAGGTAAAAATTTTTTTGCAACATTACATATCTACATATGAAAAAAAAAAAAAAAAAAAAAACAGATTGTTGTAAATTAAATATAAATGAAAAAAAAAAAAAAGCATGTTTTCATTATTGTAACATTTACAAAAATATACATTTTTTGAAAATGCATTAAAAGATAGAAAATTTCACCAAATTAACCAGCTAAGTTGGTTTTATATATGGCAATTTATTTTGTTGCCAAATTTAGTTGTATATGACCAAATTGGTCAAAATTTAGTTCTATGGTAGTAATACTGCTATTACTACTTTTTTTTTTTTTTTTTTTTTTTTTTTTTTTACAATTACCCATTGTTTAAGCTAATACAGATTTCTTCATATGAAAACAACCATTATACCTACGGCAGCCCACTGACCACCTTAGGGAGTGAATTAAAGAGAAAAAAAAAATCAGCCTAATGTGTGTATTGCCTTTGAATACATGAAGGAGAGACTGGAGCACATGTGAATAATTCACATAAAGATAGCTTTTTTTATTACTGGTTAATTTCTGAAAACAAAAAATACTGAATACAGTAAACAGAACCCTTTTTTTAAACAAGGTAATTTTTCATAAAATCATCTTTATAGTTAGCTCTTCTTTTTTTTTTAATAACTTTATAAATTCAATGAATTGCTCACAAGTGCCCCAACAGCAGGGTAGTTGCGAACACAAGAAAAAATATTTGATATGCTTTACATTCTGTTTTTTATTTGTTGTCATGATCATTAGTTACACTATGTGTTAAATTTACTATAAACAAAATTCTAGTTCCGCAGTGATAGATTTAAGCACAAGATTATAAGACGGAAATAAGTAGACTGGGAAAAAGGAGGATTATATGACTAATTAAATATTGTTGGAATAAAATAAAAATTAAGATGTACATTTGAAAAAAATAAAGCCTTTAAATTTTGCTTAGGGGAATTTAGATAATATTTATCAAAAATCTGCCAAAGTACAAAAGATCCTTATCCTTGTATTTCCCTTCTAGTATCCTTGTATAGGATATATATACCTTGTATGTGTATACTTGTATCCTTTGAGTATCTTTGTATTTCCCTTCTATTCTAAAATAATGATAAAGGATTTTAAAATGATTAAAAAAAAAATAAACTCAATTACAAGCACACACCCAAATTTAACTTCTTTTACTTTTGAAAGAGGAAGGGGGGGGGGGGGAAGCTCACAATATTTTATAGTATCAGTTTAAAAATTTTAATTTCAGGCAATTCTAATATCTATCTCCATTCAAAGCATCATACACATACACATTTTAGAGGTGAAAGTGGGCCATCATTCCAAGTTTGGAAGAAATGAAATTGTTTAGCAAAATATTGCAAAAAACTATTGCATCTTAGAAAACTTTACATGGATTTAAATTATAATTGGATATAAATAAGCTTATAGCTCTTTACATACTTGCTAACGGATGCTCTTGTGAAAAGTTCAATACAAAATCAAATATATGACAAAAAGTCTCCTATTTCAAGACAATATTAGATATGACATTATTTCGCATGAAGTGAACTGAAAGAAACAGAATCATAGAATGATTATTGAGACACTTATGAACTATTCAAATCTGCCTCAACTATTCTGTTAACAAATGACCCACGTGGTGACTAAAGTTAAATTGACAAATCATTAACATTTATCAATTTTAGAATTCTTTTTTTTTAAATCAAAAATACTTATTATTTATAGTATATGTTAGAACATTAAAATTAAATCAAATAAATAAAGTTATTCATTTAAAAATTTAAAAGTGAGATTTTACTTTTGAGACGCACACTTTATGCCTCCATTTCTTTCTCTTCTCAATGACACTACCAGTGATAGAAGCATCTCCATCATATTCTGGAGCTGTCCATTTGAAATAGGTAATTAGTAACCTTTTAACCAGTAGCTTGTAGTCGGCCAGGCTTACTTGGTTCATCTGCAAAAAAATGCAGTATTATACAGGGTGTTTACAAAAATGTATTAGTTACCATTAAAAGTAATTATGTTATTTCATAAAATACCTAATTATTTCATGAAATCACTGAGTATGTTAAAGTGTGTAAAGTCAATGCATTTTAAGATGTAACAAATTATTTTATAGAACAGTTGTCTAATTGTTAAAGTATTAAAACTTTCGGCAATAGCCATTTGAACCAATTATAACCAGGATTGCAAAAAAGCCATGCCGGTGGCTTTTATTTGTTTTAACCAGCTTTTATTGACCAAAATTGGTGTTTTTTAGTTAGTTTTAAAGACTTAATTGAGGTAGAATTCAATATAACCCAATTTCTCCAAAATGAACACATTAATATTGGAATAATACGTATTGATTTGCAGTCAAAATTATAAATATATCAGCTAACTTTTAAAAGACCATACAAAATGCTTTCTCTTAGTTTATACTGACTTTACCCCCCCCCCCCCCCCAAACACACACATACAGTTTTTTTTCTTTTTTACTACTTTATATAATTAAAAAGGACAATAGTTGTATAGTTAGTATCATAATTTATTACTTAACTAATTTTAAAGGATATTAATATACAAGTCTTATTTTATTGCTCATAAATTTTTATTTGGAGCCACACATAAAGTCATTTAATAAAAAGAGCAATTCTTTTTAATAAAACAGCATTACGAATAACTTTGCATTAGTTTATGTATGAGTATGCATTCTTTAAAATAACAATGAGCTTTTCAAAATTTTAATTCAACAAGTTTTATTACAACAAGATGATTTCAATTATTAAATACACATAAGCTATTGTCAATTTCAAAAGTAAATAGAAGTATGTAAGGAAAATTCCATTTTTATATGTAACATTTAGTTATTGTTTCATATAATCTTTAAAATGTTTGGTATATATAGAGCTATGCAACAACGAATTCCAAACCACAACATTACAGTCTAATTTAATTTATTCTTATGAATATTTATAATTTCAATTTCAGACATAATGCCTTCACAGATGCATCAGCAGTTATAAAGACTCATTTATTTGATAAAATTTAGTAGAAATGTACATTTTTTAATAGAAAATATTTATAAGTGTATTACAAATAAATTAATTCAAATTTAATATGAAATATCTGTAAACTAGGGATGCACAATTTGTGGCCTGCGAATTTCGTCAATTTACAACTGGGAAAAATTGCAATTTTTGTACATATGTCACACAAAAAAAATCCTAAATTTCGTCAATTTATTGCGGGAAAATATAAAATTTCATCATTTAAGAATCACAAATGTCATTTATCGACATGGAAAAATCACGAATTCTACTGATCAAATGCGAAAAAGTCAAATTTTATCGATGAGGATCGGAAAAATCATCAGTTTTGCTCATCAGAGAGGGCAAAATCGCGAATTTTGCTCATGAGACTCGGGGAAAAAAGTAGCAAATTTTCCCGATTGGGTACAAAAACATAGCAAGTTTTTTCGACCAGGGATGGAAAAATCGCAGATTTTGTCAGATGGACGCGAAAACTCGCACATTTCGTTGATCAAGCAAGAAAAAAATCATAAATGTTGTTGTTCCTCGAAAATATTGCAAATTATCATCGGATGGAAAAATAGCATATTTTCTCGGTTTATCGCATTAAAAAAAAAAGCGAATTTTGTCGATAAGGCACAAAAAATCGCGAACTTTGTCGATCAGACACACACACACACACACACACAAAAAAAAAAAAAAAAAAAAAAAAAAAAATTTGTTGATAAGACACGGGAAAATTGCGAATTAAGTGATGATGCGTGGAAATATTACAAATTTCGTTGATCAGCTGTGGAAAAATCGTGTTTTTGTCAATTTATCAAGAAAAAAAAAATCGCGAGTTTTATCTTGCCGCATAAAAAAAATGCAGATTTTGTCAATGCTAATACAAAAATCACAAATATTGATACTCGGTTGAAGAAAAATGTGTATTTTGTCAATTTACAGCAAAAAAAAGCGCACATTTCGTCGATCAAAGACCGAACAATTGCGAGTTTTATTGATCGCATTTCGAAAAATAGCAAATTTCTTTGGTCGGAGATGGGAATTTTGCAAATTTTGTTGGTCACACATAGAAAAATTGCTAACTACGTTGATCAGACTAGAATAAAATCGAGAATTTCATCGATCATGCAGAGTAATTTCGCGATTTTCATTGATTGGCTTTGCAAAGATCACGAATTTCGCCGACAGGGTCATTCCATGTCAAATCACCCAGATTTTTCCAAAAATGACACCCACCATCACCAATTTAGATAAAATTCTGTGGATTTGTAGAATTTCTAATGCTGATTCCAAAAATATCAATTATATTGAAATTGATCAAACGGTTTATGAGTTATGAGCTTTTAAATAGCTCCCAAGATGACTGATTTGCCGCCATTTTGAATAGCACATGTGACAACAAAATAGTCCATAACTTCTTTCAGGTTTAAGCTAGAGCTTTCAAATTTTTTTTGTTTTGTTCAGAATAAAGTAAACTTTCATTTAAACAGATTTTTGTGAACCTCATTTTATAAAAGTGCTGTCAAAAAATGACTTTTTGTCATTTTTTTAAGTAAAAAAAGGGGCAACTTCAATGGCTGATTTCCCCCAATGTACCCCCTTCAATTTTCATCTAATTGCATAAATAAGCAACTCAAAGTGTGTTTTGATGACTAATAAAAAAAACTTAATGGACGGTTCACAGGTTTTTATTTAAAAAAATAAATTCAAATTTACTGACTTTTCACAATAACAGAAAACACAAGATAATATTGATATTTCTTTTATTACCAGAAATATCATACATATTTACATCTAAAAGTTTGATAAGGTTTAATGTTACATAAATATATGTATTTAATGTGCCTAAAAAATGGGAATCCCATAGGAATAAATAGGAATACCAATAATGGATTCTTACAATCGGACAAATTGAAATCTATTGCAGTCTCAGTAAATTATGAATAAAAAGGAAATGATGGAAAAAGTTCTACAAATAGTTGAATTTTATGACAAAATCATACTTTTGTTATACAAAATACAATAAAATTGCAACTCTTAAATAAATATTACGGTACTTTAAATTAATGCAAAATAACATATCACATACACAATAAACACATGCTATTAAAAATATATCTTCATCAATAATTTAAAGTAAAGGTAATTTTTAAAAATTCCTGCCAACATGCAGATGTAAATTTTGAAGTTAAATACAGTAGACTCCCTCAAATCC
This sequence comes from Maratus speculifer, assembly GCA_964019185.1. Taxonomy (NCBI): domain Eukaryota; kingdom Metazoa; phylum Arthropoda; class Arachnida; order Araneae; family Salticidae; genus Maratus; species Maratus speculifer. The sequence continues at coordinate 359,090,401 of OZ025294.1, forward strand.
GCACAGCTTGGAACCAGAAGTTTTGTGGATTTTAGAATTTTGCCGATTTCCGGTCATTACTTTGTTTACTTTTTTTTAAACAAGAATTTGAATGCAATTAATAATGCAATCAAAACTAAAATGAATGCTTTACAATATAATAAATATTAAAATAAGTAATAAATTAAAATAATAAAAATGTAGATAATTTTCAAAGTGATTAAAATATTAAAAGTAAGGATCAAGTTAATAATCAATAATATATGATTAAATATTCATTATAAACATGAAATATATCTTTCCTAAATTATTCAATGTAGTTACTAATGTACCTCATAAAGATACATTACTAATTCTCAACAAAATCGTAAAATAAAGAAGTTTTTTTTTTTTTCAGGTTCAGCCAGATTTAGATTTAATAACCAAAAAAGCTTGATTAATACATAAATATATTTGATAAGAAGATTGTGATTACCAATGATATATAAGAAAAATCTGAATTTTTTCAGAATATATTTCTTTTCCTTCTTGGGGAAAAAAAAACATGAATTCAGTACTATTAACAAAAGTTACAAATTAAAATAAAATGGAATTGATATAAAATTATAAAAGTCAAATTTTGTCCCTATATCTGAACTGAATGTTTCATTATTTACATCCGTAAATTATATGCAGATTTTTTAGAGTTGTGGATTTTGGGGTTTCGGATTTGAGATAGTTTACTGTACTTGTTTCAGTAACAAAAACCAAAAACTAAATCAAATTTAGATATAAACCTAGTTTAACAATTTTATCTGGCTGTTTTTAAAATTTAAATTTTCTGTAAGAACTGGTTTTGTCAGAATCATATTAAGGCAGTGCATATAAAAAATATTTTCGTACCCTCAACAACTCAAAATTTTTTAACACATTTTCAGATTCATTTTTAAAAGTAAAAACATTATACTTGTTAATGTGATTTTTTTTTTTTTTTTTTTTTTCAGAGATTTATAAGCGACCTCAGGGCTGCTACTGGCAACTATTTTTATATTCTGTGTGCACTAGTATTTTTCTAATATAAAATTTGAAGTATATTTTACTTGCAAATGTTATCAAAGCATCTATTATGGATTTCATTTTTAAGAAAGTGGTTGGTGCCAGCTAGAATTAAAAAATAGTTGTCTGTGGCAGCCTTGCAACCTGTGTTTTTATTTTTTTTTCAATGAATTAGATCTTGATTTACAACAATTATTTTCTCAGTATGGCCATTTTTTCCATTTCCAGTACTATAGCTTAAATTCAATTCAAAATGCCCACTTTGACAGCATTTTTTTAAATATAGTATGCCTTATATATATATATATATATATATATATATATATATATATAGAACCTGCCATTTGAATTTAAATTGTGTTTGTGAGCAAAAATGGATTTAAAAATGAATCAGAAAATCCAATGATTTTGCTTTGCCGAACTGTCCCGTTCACATAGAAAGCAAGGCATTTTTGTATACACAGCTTTTTGTGCCAATAATATTAATCTACATATGAAGTCACTGTTAAACCATTCGTCTATCTCATGCTAAATACAATCAGATTGTATTCTAAAAGTCGTTAGATAAGTTCGCAAACACCCACAACAAGTATACATTTACATTATCTGTGACGATTACATGATGCTTGTTCTCGGCAATGAATCTTAGAAATCACCTCTGGTTGATCGCAAACAAACTATACGTGATAGAAGAAAACTAAGAACAGTTGTGAAATTAGCATAGAAAAATACTTTAAAGGGGTGCATTGGTTCTTAATCATCTGATATGTAGACTAGTGTAACTTTTACTTACTGTATTTTTTATTTAAGAGTTTTAATTTTATCACATTTTTTATTATATACAAGTATGATTTTGTTATATAATGTACCTATTTGTAGAGTTTTTTCTATCATTTCTTTTTTACTTATAATTTATTGAAACTCTGCTGTAGATTTCAATTTGTCAGGAAATAATTTATTGAAACTCTGCTGTAGATTTCAATTTGTCAGGAAAGTACTTCTATGTCTTGCAAAAATCCATTATTGGCATTCCTATTAATTTCCTTTTTTATAGGGGATTCCCCTATTTTAGCCACATTAAACATACATATTTAAGTAACATAAAACCTTATCAAACTTTTGGATGCATAAATATTTCTGGTAATAAAAGAAATGTCAACACATTATCTTGCGTTTTCTGTTATTGAGGAAAGTCAGTAAAATTGAATTTATTTTTTTAAATAAAAACCTGTGAACTGCCCATTAAGTTTTTTTTATTAGTCATCAAAACACACTTTGAGTTGCTTATTTATGCAATTAGATGAAAATTGAAGGGGGTACATTGGGGGAAATCAGCCATTGAAGTTGCCCCTTTTTTTACTTAAAAAAATGACAAAAAGTCATTTTTGACAGCATTTTTATAAAATGAGGTTCACAAAAATCTGTTTAAATGAAAGTTTACTTTATCCTGAACAAAACAAAAAAAATTTGAAAGCTCTAGCTTAAACCTGAAAGAAGTTATGGACTTTTTTGTTGTCACATGTGCTATTCAAAATGGCGGCAAGTCGGCCATCTTGGGAGCTATTTAAAAGCTCATAACTCACAAACCGTTTGATCAATTTCAATATAATTGATTTTTTTGGAATCAGCATTAGAAATTCTACAAATTCACTGAATTTTATCAAAATTGGTGATGGTGGGTGCCATGGTCTGGGTGATCTGACATGGAATGACCCCGACAGGCTTTGAAAAAAATCACAAATTTGATTGATCGGCTTCGTAAAAATCCTGAATTTTGTCGATTAGCTTCGGAAAAATCGTGAATTTTGCCGATCCGAATTGGAAAAGCGTGAATTTTGTCGATTAGGTGCAGAAAAATCACGAATTTCGTCAATCACGTGCGGAAAAAATACGAATTTTGTTATTCAGTCGCATTAAAATCACGTGTTTTGTCAATCAGGTTCGGATAAATCGCCAATTTCGTCAATCATGCGAAGGAAAATTGTGAATTTCGTCTATCAGCTTTGCAAAAATCATGAATTTCATCTATCAACTTTTTAAAAATCGCGAACTGCGTCTATTGACTTTGTAAAAATCATGAATTTTGTCGATCGCCTTCATGAACATCATGAATTTTGTCTATCGCCTTTGTAAAAATTGCAAATTTCGTACCCCCCCCCCCCCAATCATACACATACACTCTCCTCTGAAACCACATATTTTTTTTTTCAGATTGTAGGCTACAGATCACCTTCTCTAACTCGAATTCTCTCCATGTTATTGATGTGGCCCGCAACCACCCAGATATATTTGAAAGTGGCCCTTCTCTTCAAAAAATTGTGCACCCCTAATGTAAACCATCTTTAACAAATAAATAAAAGCTGGCGTTTTTCAATTAAAACAGGCTTTTTTAAAGTGTTTTACAAAAAAAAAAAAAAAAAAAAAAAAAAAAAAAAAAAAAAAAAAAAGGCCAGATGACATATTTGGTTTGGCTAAAAGCTTCTAACTCTGCTAATATAATTAATTTTAGTAAGTTTTGAATCATTTATGGCTGGTTTCACATGCTTATTTATTAGACCTTTTCATTGTTATTAACTGTCATTACGGGCACATGTTTTGTCGATATGTGTATTAAATTAGCACAAATTTGTAAGCAAGCAGCTAATTTTTGTTAGCATTTTCACAGGGTTCATTGCTGCCTCCAGTTTTATCGAGTATTTTAACCGTTAAAACCAGTGTAACATTGTCATGTTACATCAGTAATATATGTTTAAATTACACCATTGCATATGTGAAAACAATTACTCCATGAAACTGGAGGCAGCATTTGCCACCATTTTTACACCAATTGTATGGAGTAACGTTTCCAGAAATGTTTTACAGTGAAGAGTGATTTCATAGTCATTTTTCGGTAATCAACCATTTTCGTGAGAGACTATGTGATTTCATTTGTGAAATGCAATTTTTTTTGACCCATGAAATTTCATTAGGAGTTAAACAAGATAAATTTCACACAATGCTATACATTATTAGACTTTTTTTAATGATTTTTACATCACTATGCAAATGAAGTTCCTTATTTCTTGTTTAAGAAAAATAACACCACTTTGTTTCGCAGATTGTTGCTCGGTTAAGATTTTTAAAGAATTTATCCCAGCGAACAGAGTCTATTTTAGCAACAAAATTCACATAATACTTTTGAATTCAAGGCAAGGAAGTTCAGAAACTGTTACATGTTTCATTTCACTCTCCTTAAGAAATTTGTTATTTAATTAGCATGATTGAATCAACTTTGTTAAATCAATTACAACAAATGGCAGATATTTTTTCATGTAAGGCTGTACCAACAATAAACCGACGAAGGAAAATGAAAATTAAGAATAAATTTAACTTTTAAAAAAAGATACAATAGAACCATACATGTGATAATTGGGATTGGGAATCTTTTTTTTTTCTTTCTTTTTCAACACAACAGATAAACAACTACAAATATTCCTAGATTTCAATTGCTCTTTTTACAGCTGGTAGACTGTAAAGCCAGCTATGTATCTTAAAGACAGTATTGCCAATTAACAATATTTCCTAATAATCTAGAACACACTATGTGCTGTTTTTATAACAATTTCATTCCACCTGACATTTAATGATTTTTGTGTCGAATTTAATTACTCATTTATCATAGCGAAAAGCTCAATAAAAAATTCATAAAACCAATTTTGAAGAATTTTAGGTTTAGCATCATAAATTTTTACTTACACAAACCAATTATTTTTCGCTACCACCAACACCATTTACTGAAAATAAAGTATACTTAATATAAAATGAAAATATTAAACAAATTTTATATCAAAAAAGTAAGTTTATATACAATTTTTTCACATATTTTTAATAAAAGGGGGGGACAGGGACAAGAGGACTAGTTATCATATTGAGCAAGAAAAAATGAATGTAAATGCTTAAAACTGAAATTGTTAAAAATAAAAAGCTAATTTCTATTTATTATTAATAACAATAAAAATAAAGTTCATTTTGAAAGATTTCTTTCATAAAATTTGAAAACATGCAAATTTTATCGAGGCCTAAACAATGTTAGAGAGAACACAAGGAAATGCACTACCAAAATCCGTGAGGTCATCAATCATAGGTTTGTTTTTGAAGAATTTTCTTTTTTAAATGTAAAATTACACTAATTCAATCAAGATGCAGGCACTGTCATATGGGCCAGACAGTAATAAAGATAATAATCAATTCGCTACATGGACAGCATGAAAACTAAATTTAGGTATAGGATACTTGTGCTTTTTTTTTTTGGTGGAAGATATAGGTCAAAATTAACATTTTTAGCCAATGGTCATTGGCCAGTACACTAATTTTTCTAACTGGCTATTTTTTTCAACTACTGGCCAGTAACAAAGTTACAAATGCTCCATACAAAATTGTGTTTTTTCAAGCTAAGAACAATGTTATTTACTATTTCTGTTACTTACCATTCAATAGGATTGTACATTAGGGTGGGCCGAAAAAAACTTTTTTTCGATTTTCGATTATGGCGGGTGCGGAAAAGTGGCCACTGGTGGCACTCAGTTCATACAAAAAATTTGAGATTTTTTGGACATTTCTTTACCCTGCCGCAAACGGCTTGAAGTTTTGCAAAAATGTTCATTTTTGATTTTTTTTCGAAAAAAATTAAAAAATGTTAAATTAAATTTATTTTGGTTGTATTTATTTGAAAAGGCATATTTAATGTACCAAATGTTTAAATAATATCTGATCATGCATTATTTAAAATCTATGTGTACTATAACTCAGGCTATTTTTGTAGCTTTTTCGCGTATAATAGGCAAAAGTTGTATTTGTTTGAATCGATCGTTAGTTTCTACATTATTTATGTCCCTTGGTCTTCTTTATATTTTTTCTATGTGTCAAATGTCATACATTTGGGGAAAATATATCAGCATACTTCAAAAACAAATCTGGAAGGTGAGAAAGTGGTGAAGCAGGACTCTAAGCGAGCGCAATGACTCGTCGTAATACTCAGGGAGTGAAGGACGAAATAGCTGAGAGCCAAAATGCGATAAATGATTCTTATTATTTATTCTTGCTCAGTAACCTGCGACATTTGTTCAGTGTTAACGTGAAACCTTTTTGTAGTGATTATACAGTGCTTTTTGGGTCGTTTAATGTGCCATTATAGTGTTTTGTGCGTTTTATTACAACGAGTTTAGAAATGGCTAGTATAAAGGGCCATGACAATGCAAAGACACGTAATAGCGTGAAAAGTAACTTTTTGGGGGCGTCATGTATATTGAAAGAATTGCAATTGCCAACTTATGCTGATAATCATGCGCCACTACTACTGGTTGCTCGACCATGTAGAAGTTGTGACAGCAGATGATACGAATCTCGTCATCGATAAAAACAAAGTCAGAAGAGAGAAATATAAACTTGGAAAGAAGACACAGGTAGAAGAAGTTATTGAAAGAAGGAAAATAAAAAGCATATTTTTTGAAAATATAAAAGTATATTAAGAGGAAGAAAAATAACAAGCGGCACCGTCGAGAGAAAGGCGAGGAACACATCACCGCGTTCCGGTCACGGAAAAGAAATAGCAAAATCATTATACAATCTTCCAAGTCACCACAAGTTAGACTTTTCTGAACTGACGAGGTATCAAGTGACCCGAGTATTCCTAACCAGGTTCAAACAACACGGTGATGTGTTCCCCGCTTTTCTCTCGACGGTGCCGCTTGTTATTTTTCTTCCTCTTAATATACTTTTATCCTTTCTACCATCAAAAAATATGCTTTTAATTTTCCTTCTTTCAATAACTTCTGCCTGTATCTTCTTTCCAAGTTTCTATTTCTCTCTTCTGACTTTGTTTTTATCGATGACGAGATTCGTATCCTCTGCTGTCCAACTTCTACATGGTGAAGCAACCAGTAGTAGTGGCGCATGATTATCAACATAAGTTGGCAATTGCAATTCTTTCAATAGGCATGATGCCCCCAAAAAGTTACTTTTCACGGTATCGCGTGTCTTTGCATTGTCATGGCCCTTTATACTAGCCATTTCTAAGCTCGTCGTAATAAAACGAACAAAACACTATAATGACACATTAAACGACCCAAAAAGCACTGTATAATCACTACAAAAGGGTTTCATGTTAACACTGAACAAATGTCGCAGGTAACTGAGCAAGGATAAATAATAAGAATCCTTTATCGCATTTTGGCTCTCAACTATTTCGTCCTTCACTCCCTGAGTATTTCGCCGAGTCATTGCGCTCGCTTAGTGTGCTGCTTCACCACTTTCTCACCTTCCAGATTTGTTTTTGAAGTATACTGCTGTCTTTTCCTCAAATATATGACGTTTGACACATAAAAAAATATAAAGAAGACCAAGGGACATAAATAATATAGAAACTAACGATCGATTCAAACAAATACAAATTTTGCCTATTATACGCGAAAAAGCTATAAAAATAGCCTAAGTTATAATACACATAGATATTAAATAATGCATGATCAGATCTTATTTAAACATTTGGTACATTAAATATGCCTTTTCAAGTAAATACAACCAAAATAAATTTAATTTAACATTTTTTAATTTTTTTCGAAAAAAGTTCAAAAATGAACATTTTTGCAAAATTTCAAGCTGTTTGCGGCAGGGTAAGGAAATGTCCAAAAAATCTCAAATTTTTTGTATGAACTGAGTGCCACCAGTGGCCACTTTTCCGCACCCGTCATAATCGAAAATCGAAAAAAAGTTTTTTTCGGCCCACCCTATTGTACATCACAGGTGATTCTGAAGGAAAAAAAAAAAAAAAAACTGAAGTTAGGGATGCAACCGAATAGTCATTTTGGTCGAATACCGAACATTCAGCCATCCAAATAGTAACTATTCGGCCGAATACCGAATATTTGGCTTTTCAAATACAGTCGAGTCTCTATATAACGAAATCAACCGTTCCAGTAAAAAATTTTTCATATAGAGAAATTAATCTTTTGAATTAAGTATTTGAAATATTTAAAAGTAAATATTAACCTAACATTTTATTTCTTAATTATTTAAGTTGTTTCAAAAAAGAGAACAGACATTTATTTAAAAACTTAATGAAAATCAAATGAGGAAGACTTGCATTAATTTCAGACGAAGAAATCTGTAATTTTTTGTTGTTTTTGATTTTAAAATTGTTACGCTCTCCAATAAAAAAAACTTTTAGCAAGGAATGAAAAATTGTCGTTAACATTTTCCTCCATTTGAAGGCCTCCCTTATGTGCTTTTCATTGATTCCTCTCTTACGTGTATCAATCCAATTGACTCTGTTTCGAGAAGGATGTGGAAAGGTGTGTGGTAGGTGGGATGAATTTGTTGCATTTAAAGAACAAGGAGAGAAGTAATATAAAAAAAAAAACTCAGCACTGACGATAAATCAAAAGTAAGTGATGGAAAATTGATACCATACGAAGCTTTTTAAAACTGAATAAATTAAGATCAATTTATGAAAAAATTCGTTATACGGAGATAGATATTTCGCTAAAGACTGTTTTTAATGTAATCATGCGAAAAGGGGACCGTTCCAACTAAAAATTCGTTATATAGAGAAATTCGATGTATGGAGTTTCATTATACAGAGACTCGACTGTACTTTTTATGTTTCAAAGTTTAAAGGTATTAAAATGTTACTTTTTAAAACAATTTTACATAATGTTTAATAAGAGAAACTTACATTTTGATAAACAAGAGTTTTTTATAAAAACATTCAGTATTAAAAAAATATGCCTTTTTTTAATTAAGAAGCATAATTATTAGGGATGGGACGAATAGTGATTTGGCCGAATACCGAATATTCGGCCAAAATTTAGGCCGAATACCAACTTTTTTTTCAATAAAGGAAATAAATTTTGATTACATATAATTTTAAAAATAGGAGCTCATTAATAATTATTACTCTTAATTGGGCTTTTAGATGTATTTTTAAACTTGTAAAACTCATTTTAACTCAAAAAATTATGAAATTGCATCATATTCTTTTATGCTAATGTACATCAAATTGATTTTCAGCAAGTCAGGATGGTAAGGTATTTCCTTTAAAATATGAGGAATGTAGTTCAGTTTTATTATCAAATGATACTTTTATCCTTTCTTCCATCCAAAATTAATAATATTCTTAATCTCTTTCTCTCAGAACTCACAAGGAGATATTTTCTGAAATAACCTTTAATGAAGTAAATTTGATCATTTAGAGTTTGCGTCCCTAATGATAAGCAAATTTCTAAGAATGAGACTGTTCTGAAATCAGTTGCCAAGCTATAAATTACAAATTATGTTAAAGCAAAAGGTTATGCTTAAAGTAGAATGCATATGTTAACAAAATCTTTGACATTTGAATCGGTGCATACAATATTCAACTTCAATAGTTCACTTATTCAACAAGCATTAAAAGGATAAACAGAAATTGATAACATAAATGAAGGGAGATGTAAATTAAAGATATATACATAATAATGTTACATATTTAAGTCAGTAATCAGGCAAATAATTATTTAAAAGGGGAAACTACAGAATAAAAAAAAATACTTTGTTCAGTATTTAGAATTTATGTTTAAATATTTATAAAATCATCTTCATAAAACAAGTTGTGTCATCTAAGCATATCTTGTTTGACATCAGTTCTGTTTTCAGATGTACCGCTGTATTTGGAATAGTGATATTTGATGTTTAATTTAAAAAATAAATCTTCGTTAATACATCTAGTGAATGAATTTTTTTATTTCCTACTTTATAGAAAATAAGTTATGAAATTCATAAAAGCCTTTAAATATGTGCATGGAATTTGCAGACATTAATAAATATTAGAGTGTTTTAGAATAAGGCAGTGTTTTTTTTTTTCTATAAGTGCTTTTATATCTTGAATTGTAATGTATCATTCTCTAATGAAGACATTTCCTGTATAATTAAATCTCCAACTTAGGCTGCATTTTCTAAAATATCACTAACTTTTATAGGAAATACAGAAATGCTGTATATTTTTTAGTATCTGAATAACTGTATATTTTCTAAGTAAGAATAAGAATGACTTCATGAATGAAGTAGCCAATTTGGATTAGAGAAAAAAAGTTGCAAGAAATGAAATACTTTAAATCCTAAATTTATTTGGCAAGATATCTTTCACTATTCGGCGAGATTTTAGCAATATTCGGCTAATGGTATTCGGCCGAAGTATTCGGTGAACAAGCCTTCAATATTCGGCCAACCGAATATTCGGCAAAAGGGCCGAATACCGAATAGTGGCTGAATATTCGTCCCACCCCTAATAATTATGAGACTTTTTCAATTAGTAAAATTTTAAAATTCATTTCTTCTACGAATTGAAACAAACATTTTGAAATCAAAGAGAAATAATGAAAAAATAGTTGAAGAAAAACTGTACAGTCTCATTTGTTCTTTTTAAATAACTCAAGGCAGATTTTTTTTCAATATAAAGTATACAGTGGCGGTCAAAAGTTTCCGGCCAGCAAAACTTTTTCAATTAATTTGTAAATATACCCATATGAAGAGAAATCTCAAAGTGATATTTTTACATTTTATTGACATAATAGTTAGGAACTTACTTATAGAAGAACATGTAAATATCAATAAATTTAACTGACAAAATTAAGTATAAAGGAAAATTAATGTTCTCAAAAGTTTCCGGCCACCTTCACAAGTTTGTAAAAAAATGGTATTGTAATAGAAAATTACAGTGATCAACAACATTTACGATCACCTTATTAGTATTTTATCGCACTACTATTTTATTATAGCTTTAGCAATAAGTACTGCGGCGCAGCAACGTGACATTCATACAATCAACGATTAAAGATCGTCTATGGTAAGTTTTTCCCACATTTCTTGCAATTTTGGTGAAATTTTGGCTGAGTTGGAATATTTATAGTTCCGCAGACTTTTGTCATCTTCTTTTCAAAGATTTTCTATTGGATTCATGCTGGGCGCTTGGGCTGATCATTTCAAAAACGAAATTTTTTGTGCGAAAACCATTGCTTATCAAGGATTGCAAACATTATTTACGTCGTTATCATTTTAAGAAAAATAGATGCGATCAAATTTTTTATCTAATAAGGCAGAAAATAGGCTAGCAAGATATCCTTATACATTGTATAATTCACCTGGCTGTGGATTTCAAATAACGGACTGTCACTTTTTGAAGGAAATACTCCCCACGGAATAACGTGTCCTCCGCCATGCTTCATTGTACGAATAACATAGGTTGAATCATATCTTTTGCTGTTAGGTCATCGGACGTTGTGTCTGTCATCACTTCCAAAACTGTTTCAAATTCGATTGATGGAAAAATAGAACTTTTTTCTAGTTTTCACTTGACTAGACTTTGTGTTCCTTGGAAAATGAAAGTAGGGTACGTCAGTATTTTTTTTACTTATGAAAATTTTTTAACACAGACTATTCCATAAAGTTATGTATCACATCAGCATCATTACATGGTAGACTAACTTATTTCAGCAATATTTTCATTCCGTAAATCACAATATATTGCAACGGAATTTTCATGCAGATTATCAATGGTTTTTCTCCTGGTAATTCTGTCTGCAGGAATAGCAATTTTTCGGGGTCTCCCGGACCTCTGAAAGTTCTGAAAGCCATAACCATCTTTATTTAATTTTGTAAATATTGTTTACAGTCGATTTTAGCAATCGATAACTTAGCCGCAATATCTCGAGAAGATTGTTCTTTTAGCGACAAACTAAGATCACTCATTTATGAATAATAGGTAATTGTTGAACTTTTCAAATTTGAATTCAAACTATGCTATATATGTTGATTCATTCATAAACACAACCAAAAAACACTTTATGCATAGAAAAAAACTAAAGAATGATAAGTGGCTGGAAACTTTTGAGAACATGCGTTTTCTTTTATATTTAATTTTGTCAATAAAATTTATTGATATCTATTCTTCTATAAGTAAGTTCCTAACTAATATGTCAATATAATGTATAAGTATTACTTTGAGATTCCTCTTCATATGGGTATATTTACAAATTAACTGAAAATTTTTTGCTGGTCTGAAACTTTTAATTGCCACTGTAAATACTTTCAACTTAATTCTGAATAAAGGAATGTCTAGTTCATAGTCCTTTTCTTATGAATAGTGGCATTTTCCATCCTTCCCATCATATCATATTTTACAGAAATCAAAGCATGTGAGTAGGTGAGTTGAAAATATGGTATCTTATTTATTGTTAATGCAGCAAACGAAAACACAAGTTTGACCTAGAGTGAGATGAAATATAATGCATTTATGATTCAATAAGTTGATTACGATTATGGTTTCATAAACAAAAAATTGTCTACCTTGATAGCAATTACTAATCTCAAAAGTTTTCCTTTCCTGTTTAAGGAAGGTCTTTTGGGAAAAGCAAGAAACGGATTATTTACTAAATAGAATTTAGGAACTTGCATCTGCACTCGCATCATTTATTCCTAGGAAGAATCCTAATAAATCATAATTTTAATTCTTCTCATGGTTAATTTTCTTAAGTTAGACTTTACAAACAGCAAATAAATAATGTAAAAACATTCTATATTATTTAAATATGTTTTTATTTCTAATTATCTTAAATATATTAATAAATTGACAGTTAAAAGTAGAAATTGTGAAAAGTTTTTTAAAATGCGTTTTAAAAGGCTTTATTAAGTATTGGATTCGGCCGAATACTTTGATATTCGGCCGAATACTTTGATATTCGGCCAAACCGAATAGTTTGATATTCAGCCAAACCGAAAGGTAACCGAATATTCGGTAATATGGCCGTGTAGGCCGAAAACCGAATATTCAGTACATCCCTATCTGAAATTAACAACAAATTTTTGAAAAGTGATAGAAGTAGGGGGAAATCCATTTCGGGCACTGTCTATGGGGAACAGATGCAGTATCTTCCCGCGAGCCGCCATTTTGTTTCCCTATCATTTCTCACAAATTGCTATTATTATCATTATTTTGCATTTATTTTTTTTTTTTTTGAAGAAACATAAAATAAATATTTTTAAAGCTTATGCATACTAAAAAATTTATTTTCACTTTACTTGAATGTTTTACATAATAAATGAATATGTAAATCAAGCGATTTTTACTATCAAAAATTTGATCATTCAATCTTTGAATTTCCAAAGTAAATTGTCTTGTTTAATTTCGTATCATTTTTTGAAATGTATGATTCAATCGTTAAATAATCATTTCAGTTGCATTTTGTAGTTTTAGATAAAATAATAATGTATGAGAAATAACAGGGAGACAAAATGGCGGCTCGCGGGAAGATACTGCATCTAAGCCAATAATAATTTGATTAATCAAAAACAGATGGTTTATAATCAAAGGTAGATGAAAAACTGTTTGTTGTAAAAAAACTAGTTGGATGTATGAAAATGATAATACACATTTAAAGAATATACTTCAAACGTTTGTAAGCCAATGTAACATTGTCAATGTATCATAAACACAATTCGAACAGAAAATACATGCTACACAAGAATATAAATAACTTAAACAGAAAGCAATACTTCAAAATCAATTTAGAATATAAATTATAAAAGCGCTTACCTGTTTTAAATGAGAATTAACGTAAGACAGTTGCTTCAAACAGACGAGAGACGTTGTTCCACGCGACAAATCGCCATGTTTTGTTTTGGGTTGAAATGTTGAAAAGGATGCTTGTCTCTGATTGGTTGAATATTTGTCTGCCCGATTGCACAGAAAACCGCACTTAGGATTTATCGAAGAAAACTCTTAGCTGGGATTAAGTATTTTAATTAATAAAAATACTCTTTTTTTTCCCCTTAGTATAAAACAAGATTCTTTTATATAACTTTAGGAACTTGTTATATTACTTTAAGATGAATTTAATAACTTCAGCTAAATATTCTAACATAAAAATGAGAGTTTACCAAGTTACTTTCTTTAGTTTAGCATCTTTTTAAGTTGTACTACACATATTGATTATTTTCAATCACTAAAATTTTGATATGATTTAAGTTCATCGTTAATACGATATATTACAATAAAAATATTATTTCTTTTTTAATAGTGGTTGAAATTAGCTTTGCGAAAGCATTGAGCTCTGTGAGTTCAAAATGAAATTTGTTTTTCAGAAAGTTAGGCAAATTTTTTAAAAATTAAATTTGTATTTTGTATTTGAAAATTTTCAGAGTTGGAATTGGGGGAAATGATAAATATTTTGGAAATTAATATATGGAGAGGGCCCCTTGAAGTCCAGGGCTCATAGGCAAAGTCCCGATTTGGCCATGCAATAAAAAAGACCTCTTCCCAAAAAAGTATATATAATTAAAAAAATTTAAATTTTTAAGTTTCCATAAGTTTCAATATTTCAGATCCAGCATTGGTCAACATCGACCAATATTAACCAATATCGGTAAAATAAAATCGGTCTTTGCCAATAGAGGCCAAGATTGACTAATATTGGAATTGGTCATGGCCGATATAGACCGATATTGAGAAATAGACTTTTTCTACGTAAATTTACAGAATTTAAGATGTTATAAAAATGTATTCCTACCTTCCATTTTTCCAAAAATGTACAACACATAAATTAAAATTTTAAATATTAAAAATTCCACAAGTTTTTATATTTTAGATCCAATATCGCCGAACATCGATCAATATTGGCTAATGTCGGTAAAAGGCAGTGGTGTAATGGCAAAAAATCCAGAGAGTATACGCTCAAAATATAGGGTATGGTATACCCTAAAATGTATATACTATAGTTTTCTTGAGAAGCAGAGAGTATATGGTGTTCCTTAAAAAAGTCCAGAGGGTATACGGCGTATACCCCCGTATACCCTCCACTAACATCCCTGGTAAAAGGTAACCTGTCTTTGCCGATGCACGCCAAAGTTGTCCGATATTGGGCAATATCGAGTCGATACTGCTGTGCTACCATGCTTACCTGGGATGATGCATTTTTCACGATTTCGCAATAGCTATATCGCAAGAAATAATACATGAATTTTTATCAAACTTCAGATTCAGTTTTAACCCCTTATTAAAATTAGTCCTGATTAGTTTTTTGTGTATATCACCCTGCAAGTGGCACTATTATGCAGAACTTATTTCAGATTCAGTAATAGCGCTATCTCAGAAACTAATGCACGGATTTTCAGCAAACTTCAGATGCAGTTAGGAGTTCACGTAAGTTGTTAATGATTAGATTTTGGTGTAAATCGCATAACCGGTGGCGCTGTTATACTGCACTTTTCAGGAAGTATTTACATATATGAGATAAGAAAATTTTTGGAGTGCCACCACCGATTAATTTTTCGATAAATTTACCAAAACAATAGCATATTAAAACCAGACGATAATTTTATGCGATAATTTAAACCAGACAATAATTTAATTAAATAATAATAATAATTTCAAAAAACAAAATAAAACGTTCTGTTATGACGTCATCGAAAGACCTTTATTCAAAGGTATTTGTCCGTAAAAAAAATGGCTAGGCAGCAGATTTGAACATCCTGCATAAAAAAACGGGCGTTGCCCGTAAAAACATATTAGTACTCCGAATTTATGTTTCCGCAACGTAAATTTACGGAAGTGTACCGTTAAGCTTCAAAAACGGACAACTACCGTCAAATATTACGGTAAATGCCCGTAAATTTACATTTTTTTTTACAGTGTAAATGTCGATCATTTGATAAATGTAGAAAATGTTGCAAAAAAATGCTGTCGAAAACGGCGTTTTGGACAAAATTTTCAGGAGCGGGAGGTCTGCGAACGAAAAAAAGAGCATCCTGAGAAAATAATTGCTTATAAATCAAATTCTAATTAACTCAGCGAAAAATTACTTCACACGGCATCTTCTACATCACTTCAAAAATCACCCCAGCAAGTTTCATGTTTCTACTTTTAAAAATGAGTCTGAAAATGTATCGGAAAATTTCGAGCTGTTGAAGGTAGAAAATCATTTTTTTCGAATACACCCTTAAAAGCTGTATCACACGGGGAACGATAGTAAGGCAAACATTTTACAAATGATGACAACATGATCGTCCATTTTGTTGCGTGTTCGGTAAACAGGTTTTTCAAACTTCTGGCGGGGTTATTTATTTTCTCGCTCCGCTCCTATTGGTCTGTTGAAAAGCCCTGAATGAATCGTTAAAATTTTCCGTGCTATTCCGGAAACGCTCAGTGAGCAAGTACACTGTAAAAAAAAAAAAAATCTGCGAAGGTACTAAACATATTCTAGGAAACTGGGATTCCAAGAACTTTTCATGTAACGATAACAGGAAAAATTCATGTAATCGATTCTGAAACTTGAATTTTTGCTGTTACCGTTACAGGAAAAGTTCTTGGAATCCCAGTTTCCTAGAAAAGGTTTAGTACCTTTAAAGATTTTTTTTTACAGTGTACAGGGAGTAAAATTCTCCCGTTCATCAATGCCAGGCCACTTTTGCTGACATTAACGTTGTGTAGGGGAAAAAGTTCTGCGAAAGGCATCCGTGTGATACAGCTATTACTATACTACTTCAGCTTTATTTAATTTGTGATTTGTGATTTCAATCATTAAATCGTGTTGAATTTATGCCGATTCTCAAATTGTGTGAATAACGAAAATGAAATCATTTGTTTCTTAGAAAACGAAATATAAGGGTTTCAAAAACAGTCCTATAAAATAATTTATTTATTTACTGATTTTTGTTGGCCTTATTTAAAAAAAATAATGGATTAAAAAAATAATGTAAGAATTGAAGACTATTGCCGAAACGTCAGTGAAGGCTTACTGTGGAGACAGGAAATTTTTTGGTTTCCGTCTGTATGTCAGAAATGTACTTTCTTATCTAAAAATTTATCATAAAATGCAGTTCATGATAATTTTGGAATATCGTTGCATAACAACATTACAAATTTAGTGCATCTAATTTCTGAAATTTTCTACATATTTTTTATTCTTATAAATATTTATGCTATTTGAGAACTGCCAAGTGCTGTTTGTATGGAGTTAAATATTACTCAAAATATGGTAAAAAACAATGATTTGCAGAGCTGGCGTTGAGGCTCCTGATCTGCAGATTTACTAGTTTACTTGAGTAGTTCGGCTGATATATTATAACAATAACAGTTGAATCAAAATTTCTTAGAGCTGAATTAAATTATATTCATATTAAATCTGTAGAGTACTGTTATATTAAACTTGTGTATTACCGAATCAAGTACATTTATTTTTTAATATATAGGTGTAAATAAATTAGTACACATAAATTTTAAAAGAAAAATATATACAGTGCGTCTTATAAATATAACAACACAGATGTTTTTAAAATTAGTTTTTATTAATTCAGTATAAATTGTTAAATTTTATAGCACATATTAAGAACAGTGAAATAAATTTGTTATTGGGGTTTTAATTTAAATAAAATAATTTCGACTCTAAATATAATAATAATATAATAAATTACGCTGTCTTATAAATATAAAGACAAATTTAAAACTGCTTCATATGTATTTAAATTGTAAAAGTTGGAAATTGCACGTGAAACGTAGCAAATGAGGTGCGTTCGTACGATAACGAAGTTTTAAAAATAACACTCTTATATATCAATCTCCTAAAATTGTAAATAATTACAATTAAAATGCGCACCAAACAATGTTCTCCCTATACCATTATGCAATGGAATACTTTTGTGTGGCCTTGTAAATCAATAACAAATATGCTTTGCACCACAGATTATGCAAAATGTATATTATAATATGTACTTTATAGATGCATATCAATTTTATTACGTTCGAATAAATGTAACAGCATTAAAATGCATTTGAAACATTTTTTGCCATTAACTGTAATGTAACGGAATACTTTTGATTGTCCCTGTAATTAAACTATGCATCCGATTTTGATAAAATTTGAAATAACTCGACAAAATTATGTAATAATTATGTATTTAAAATTTCAAACGATTAAAATGCATTTGAAACTTTTTTAACCATTGACCGTAATGTAACGGAATCTTTTGATTGTAGCTGTAATTGATCTATGCATCCGATTTTCATAAAATTTGAAATGACTCGACAAAATTATGTAATAATTATATATTTTTAATTTCAAACGATTCGGTTGGGTAGTTTTTGCGTTGTTATATGCGGACGGACAGACAGACGGACGGACTGAACGACAACAATAGGTGCTACGTATTTACATAATTACGAACGCACCTAAAAATGCGTACATCCAGAAGTAATCCGACAAGCGCATAAATACGCTTTAAGTTACCGAAACGAGCAAAGTTGGTTACTTTATGTCTATTTCAAAGATGCTGAGGAACACCGAAATTTCTAAAGATGAGATTTCCAAAATACGCTTAACAGGCTACAAAATTTGTAAAAGACTGGTAGTAGCAGAGCTACCGTTTATGAAGCTTTGTCAAAAACTTCAAGAAAACGATCTGACAGACTGAAAAGACTACACTGTAAAAAAATCTGTAAAAATACTAAACATTTTCTAGGAAACTGGGATTCCAAGAAATTTTCATGTAACGATAACAGGAAAAATCCATGTAACCGATAATAAAACTTGAGTTTTTGTTGTTACCGTTGCAGGAAAAGTTATTGGAATCCCAGTTTCCTAGATAAAGTATAGTGCCTTTACAGATTTTTTTTTTTTTTTTTTTTTTTTTTTTTTTTTTTTTTTTTTTTTTTTTTACAGTGTAGTGAAATACTCATTACAAGATCATGCGACTTGTTTTGTCACAAAAAATGTCATTCCGACAGGTTTTCCAACGAGTTTAAGGTATGGTCTCAAAGAACGCAGTACATTGCCGTATAAAAGAAATTCAAAAATATTGTTTGCTGCACTGTAAAAAAAATCTGTAGAGTTAATAAAATTTTTCTAGTAGACTTGTAATTCAAGAACTTTTCATATAACGATAACAGCAAAATTTCATGAAACCGAGGTAGGTTACATGAGATTTTGTTGTTATCCTTACATGAAAAGTTCTTGCAATACAAATCTACTAGAAAAATCTTAGTAACTTTACTTTTTTTTACAGTGTGGCATTAATGTAGATTTTATTTACTAAAAAAAAAAAAAAAAAAAAAATGATCAAACTTTGTTAGTTGACCCTTGGATAAACTCGAATACAGTAAATTTTAATTAGGTAAACTTTCTTCACCTGAATCTATATCTAACATGTCAAATTGATTAGAATTTCATTTTCCAAATAGCTGTTATAATTTGTTAAATTATTATTTATTTTGTCACTTTACAATAACAATAAGTGTTATATACATCCTCTGCAAGAAAAATATGGTGTAAATAAATGTTACAACATACTAGATTTACATTATCATTTTTCAAATTTAACATTTAATTAGTTTGGTTCATTCATTCGTATTGTTCGGTCCTGTAAAATAACTGAGTATACTTTACACAGTCTTCCAAAAAAAAGTATGCGTAACCGTGAGCTTTCTACAAATATCGCGCGTTACGTGTATTTGTCTAATCAACTGCTTCATAAAATACCTCATTAGGACACAGAGCACATTAATCAGTGCTCTCCATTCAAATATAGGCTTCTTGGATGTTATCTGCACTGTAAAAAAAAAAAAACCTGTAAAGTTACTAGGATTTTTCTAGTAGATTTGTATTCCAAGAACTTTTCATGTAACGATAACAGCGAATTTTCATGTAACCGAGGGAGGTTACATGAAATTTTGCTGTTACTGTTACTTGAAAAGTTCTTGGAATACAAATCTACTAGAAAAATCTTAGTAGCTTTACAGATTTTTTTTACAGCGTATTTTCACGCAAATATTTTCTAGTCCAACAAATATGTTTTATGGTCTAACATAACAAGTTGCAATGAAAGTGCAGTAAGATACGAATAAGAGACCAAAGATATTCTGTTTCTTAAGCGGGATCGTAACTTATCAGGGTAATTTTACACAGGATTCTTTTTCGTGGGACCGCAGATAATTCGTATCTTAACCTCTCGAGGCAAATGTAATGACAAATGTAATGTTTTTTAATGTATTTTTTTAAAATTTCTGTTATAGATTTATTTAAAAAAAACTGTTAACTAAAAAAAAATTGAACAGCGAAAAAAAAAAAAATTTTTTTTGTACACAATATTTAGTGATACATAGAGGCTCAAAATGTACATTTTTGACAATTTTTTAGAATTTTTTAAAATTTTATTTTACTTTTTACATTGTAAAAATTGTAAAATGTATAATAAATATATATTTAATAGTATTTTATTACTAATTACTCTACAAATGACATCATAGCACACAATAAAAGTATTTGCGTTTTCATTTTTTTATATTTCACACATTTCTGCTGCAAGCCATTTTTATATAATACGTGACTCACTAGAAACATGTTATAAGAAACAAATTACTATTTCGTTTAGTTCAGATATCTGTAAGGCTCTATTTAAACCAATTTCTCTTTTTTTACATTATTTATTTAAGTGAAAAATAATTGTGAATACGTGTATCCTATAGAATACACAAATTTTTCTCCTCAATAGAATTAAAATTAATATTAAAATGATATATTTTGTTGTTGTTGACGTGTGCCCGAAGGGTAGGAGGATTGCCGGAGCTTCCTTCGAACTGCACCCAGGGATAAGAAGATAGACTTCTGCAGCGGAAGATATTCTGCAAAGCCTCAATAGATGCAGCACCAAACATCGCCACCTCCTCAACTTCGATATATCTCTGAATGGAAGGGGAAGTTTCTCTAGAGATCTTTAACCATGGTAATTTCTACGACCGACCACAGGACTTTCAGAACCCCTTTATTTAACGAGCGCATACACTCACTCGCTGGGTCTTTGGTGATGTCAAGCATCGAACCTGGGACCTTTCAGTCTGGAGTTCGACGCTCTGACCACTAGGCTACCACGACCCTGTTACTCTTATATATATATCAATTTAGCAACAAACCTGAGAATATTTAAATGAGATTTGATGGCGTCTTAAAAACCGATATTGCGGTTGAATAAAACTGTCTAATAAATTAAAAGAACTACACATAAACGTTTATGACTATCCAAAATGATTCCAATCAAATCCAATATGATTCACCAAAATACTTTTTTTATATAAATGCTTCTTGAAATCTCTAAAATATATTGGTTTCTGATTTTGACTAAAGATATTGAATGATTTTTGGGAATCGTGGGTATCTTGTAAAATATTAATTTTTATTTTGTACCTGATTAAGTTATAGTTCCTATATTAAAGAACGCTTATTGATTTACAGCGTATGTTTCAATCAAAAATTTATATATTTATAGTTATATTGTAATTCTTTGATGCAAAATCATGTATCAGTGATTTAACTATTTTTCGGATAAATAGCTACTACAATATAAAATAATACCTGCGGTTTAAAATACATTAATTTTTTATTGAGCACGGGTTATGTGCAATGAATAATACATTGGACCATATTTAGTTCACACGAATAACAACAGAATTCTAGATTATTTGATGTTTAATGATTTCCATTTGGTGCCTTCCGTATTAGGTGTCATCATATTAGCCCTCATTCAATACCTTATTATTGATTTATACTAAATTTCTAATTTCGTGCAATTTAGATTTATAGTATTATCGCATCTGTCAATAATGTAATGGAACATTCGAAGTTGGAGAAATTAGTGATATGTTGAATTCATCTCATATATTCAAACGAATATCTTCAGCGCTTTAAAATACATAAAAGCAATTTCATGTTTGAGCAGGATCTAAGGGTATATTCTATTTAAGCGGATAGTTCACCAGGACATTGATCAAATAATTGTTACTTTTTTCATTTTTAAATATTAAATGAAAGCCTGTTTAATTGTGACACCTCATTATATCGCGACACATTTTAAATTTTGTTAACCCTTTCCGGCGCACTACTCTTTAAAGTTAGAATTTAAAGGAAAAAAAAAAGTTAGGCAATCTATTTAGGCCTAGAGGAGTACACAGGTATTGTTTTGTAAAGATTGCACTAACCATTTTAATTATACAGCTGTTGCCGAAGTGGTAACCTCCCATAAGTAAAGGATTGATAAGCGCAGTCCGAAGAGCATTGCTGTGAAGCGCGTATTACAGTAAAATATTTTACCCATTATTTAAAAACAATAGAGTTTGATCTCTGTGGTGATGCCATCTAGAACTCATAAGAAAAAAATAAAGTAGCCATTAGAGTAGTTTTTGAAATATTCACGGAGTTTTTGTGTCTCTAAACAGGGGGAACTTTAGGTGTTGCCGACCCGGCAACACTGCGCAAAGGGGTTAATACCAGAAGAAATACCTACACAGATTAAAACTTTAAATACATTTGTCTCCATGTTCATATTTTCCTACTACTATTTAATTTTTTTAATTAAAAATAGAGATTTAACTTCTTTTGGGCATGTTCTTTATTATATACTAACCGCCCTGGCGACCAGTTTGGTCCCCAGGTCTTATGTTTGGTCATTGACTTTTTCTCTAAAAGGCCTTTAATGATGTCTACCCTTACATTAAACCAAAATATCGTTCATTTAATGCCAATCATTTAATTGTATATTACATACTATGTGAGTTGGCTTATTTACATTTCACTTAGTCAAGAAAACGTTTTGAAAGTTGAGTTGTTTAGTATTTCACTTAGTAGAATGAAACTGAAGTTTGACTGGATTACATGCTCGAATTATTTTTGCATGGCAAGATTGATGGTTGGAGAACTTGCTATATGAATTATTACCTCCATAAATTATTATTTTGTTCAATCACTGGAGAATGAATCTTTTTATGTTTACTTTGGTGGAAACAGATTTTCGGAAGTTAATTTAAATTTCACTGAATTAATTTCAAAATATACATGTACTTCAATGTAATTCATCTTCTCAAATATTATTTTTTTCAAGCGATCTCTATAAAAGTATAAATTTTATACAGCTTTATCCGGAAAAAATAACTTTGATTAAAACTGGGCGCTAGGCCTATGAAAAGCGAAGTGGTCATCACGACAAACTGTTGATGACAGCCAAATGCGCTTATAATGGCAATAATCTGCACAATAATTTGGCGACTTATCACCTGCTCTGGCTAACATGAAATTGGCTGCGTAGCATATAAAAAGTGAAGTGGGTAAGCCCGGAAGTGTTGATGACAGTCACATGACTTAGGCTTTTATTATATAGATGTGATAAGTTCTCGCATAGAATTAGCCTTTAGGTTTATTTATTTATTTTGTAATAAACGTATTTGGAGATGTGCTTGTTTCATCGTTTTACGCTATACATATATATATGTATGTGACGATTTCAGGAGAACTCGAATTATTTCCACTGGTTAAACAGAAACACGCAGTCATGGCAAGCGAGGGAAAAAACAAAAATAATAAATAAATGTAGAAGATCCAATAATTAGTCATGGGCTGCTGTAAATTCATTTATTAAATTCGTGATAATGAGGAAGGAAAAGCTCCTTGTTGCAAAAATTCCATCATTATTTCAGCGAGCTGTCCTCATCGAAAAAGCAACCCAAGAAATCTTCAGAATCCCCCTCTCATCTCGAGACTTCCCCCTTTTAAACTGAAAAGAAACTTCTGGAACATTCGGTAACCTCAAACCATCAATCTTTTATGTAAACAGAATTCGTGTCCAGTTACGAGGCTATTTTTAAACAGACGATAAATTTATTTTAAAAAAAAATATTATTTAACCAATTTATAATTGAATCGGGATTTTAAATATCTTAGGCAGACGATTTTTATACATGGTTAATTTTAAGAGAAAAAGAAAAGAAATGAATTTATTAATGCAAATTATCGTTGACGGCGGAAAAATAAATAAATAGATAAAATAAAATAATGATATTTTTTAAAGGTATGGGTCTGGAATAAATTTAATAAGACTTTCTTAAAAAGGGTTGATAAAAACATAGAAGAAATCAGTTTTATTTGGAATATTAAGAAATAAAGTTTTAATTAAGAATATTTTTAATTTAGAGCCATCTTTTTAAATTTACGCATACTGGACTAATGTTTTTTAAGGCAAATTAAGAATTTATATCGTCTGCATACAGATTAACAGATTAGATCTAGAAACACTATTTTAATTTAATAATATGAAGTAAATACGGAACATTATTATAAGAAAATTAAGGTAGTATAAAGGTTAGTTTTGGCGAAAAATTTTTAAATTTGTAATATTATCCCCCCTCCCCAAGACTTTGTATGAAATTGATAGTTAAATAAAACTACAAGTTCAGACAACAGAAATATAATAATTTAGAAAAGTTAAATTTTGGAATAAAACTGTCAAACTCAGGAAGCCAAGAGATGGAAGAAAAGAAAATTAACGCAATATAAAAAATATTAGCGATTAAAATAAAATAGTTAAGAGAAAATAATTCTGAATTAAATTTAGGTAGGAGCATTTCCCTGAAAGAAATACAATAATGTTACAACATCACTTACCATTTGTAAGTGCAGAGGAGATAATACATATAATAACAGTAAATAAGTTATGAATATTAATAAGCAAGAGATAAAAATATAATAAAAACAATAAAAGTTCGTTCTCATGGAAGTTTAAATAACTACAATGACTTAATGCATAGTTTATTTTAAATAAGTCCTTTAAATGAAAAAAGTCTTTCAAGAATATATAAAAGAGTCTTTTTCAATGTCCAGTGAATACAGTCTCTTTAATTAAATATCTCCAAATCTAGTTTAAGCTTTGTTTTTTATGTTATGTTGGATCCAACATCTTTCAATAACATATCAATTTTTCAATAATAAATAGCATCACTCTCAATATCAATAATAAATAATATAGAAAAATTTAAATAATAACAATGTCAACAATAATAAGTAATTAGTATAATAAGACTCCATATCCTAATATTTTTCAATAAGAGTATAATTAATACTAAACTTCATCATAGAAATCATAATAATAATAATAATAGTAAAACAAGAGTATAATCAAAAGAAAATATCACTATTTGTTTATTATTGATAGGGAAAATATTGGTTGAGGATAAAAATAATTACATAGCAACTAAATAATTTTCTTATCTTCTAATAGCATAAGAAAGTATTTTTTGCTAGCCGAAAGCATAAATAAAAAAAAATCATAATAATTCCAAAATCCAAATAAAATTAAATCTAACTATTTAGAAAATGGACTCTCAACCAGTATTTCCTTACAATAATTCCTCTCTGATACTCTTTTACAAAATTGTCAAATTTGGTTATAAGTTTTCAATGCCAAATGTAGATAATGTATTATCTACACATGGTTTATAAACTTCAATAATAAAATACAATAGGAATGAAAGATGTCATTCTTAATTGTGAAATGGAAATAAAAATAGTGTGCTTTTTTGAAAAACTTTTAATCTGTAGTTTTCACAATCACTGAAAATCACATATTATGTTATAGGTTTGAGTAGAATCATTAGATTTTATAACTATTATCATATAATATCTGCTAAATAAATAGAGTAATACTAATGTCAAATAAATGAGTAAATATAGTTAGACTTAAACACCCTTAAAATTAATTTATCAACATCAATTTGAAAGCTTTTACAATCAAAGTGTTCACCTTATGCCTGCATAAGAAGCCCAATTTAATCCCAAAAACTCCCAAAAACAAGTAATATTCTTGTAGCGCTCCAAGAACATACCCGCTGATGTTGAAAATTATGGTTTTTTTTTATGGTAAATGGGTTTAATGGTTTAATGGTATTTGGTAAATGGTTATGGTAAAAGTTTTTTTATGGTATTTTTTTATGGTTGTTTATGGTAAATTTAATCTATTGTCTTGACTTTAGTTTGATCTAGTGATTGTATCTGAGGTTTTGTTTGTTTTTTGGATTGCTCATGAAACAGTTTAAGATCTTCGGGTGAAAAATAGGGTCTTAATTTAGAAACATGCACAATAACGGAATTCTGTCCTGTCTCATAATTAAATTTATCTATTTCATAAGTTACATCAGAAAGTTTATTTATAATTTTATATGGTCCAGAGAAAGTAGGTTCTAATTTTCGAGTATTAGGGTATTTAAATTCTTCATAAATTACAGAGTCTTGTATTTTTAATGGGCATTCAACAAAATTTCGATCATAGAGTCTTTTACTTTTAAGGTGAAATTCCTGAGTTCGCGCTTTCGCAATTTTGAGGGCTTTGTCTACTGATGTTGTATACATTTTAATTGCCTCACACATAACCATTACCCACCATTTAAAAAAAAATCTGAATCAAAATTATCGCGAAAATTATAACTATATTTAGCTGCTAACTTTAACCAGAAATTTTATCTAAAACAGAAATTGTAAATATCATAGATATACCTTAAATTGGGATCAACTTTTAATTCTATTATTTTATAGATCATAAACAGATTCAAAATTTTAACTATAGGTAATTTCTTACTTAAAATCACAAAATTTACTGACAAAATTAATCATATTTATCAGTCAAAATTCTAGCAACAGCCTTGCACAGTTCCATCTTTCTTACTGAATTTAAATAAATTATAAGAATCCGGGAACCAAAGCTCACTGTAACCAGAAATAAAATGAAAAACATAAATGTTAACTTAATTTTCAGCTCAAATGTCTAGTTGTAGGAACATTATCATGAAAATACTGCATTCTGAGAATAGTTCTTGATAACAAACAAATATCAATAAAATAGAAAATGTACTTTTTAAAAGTAAACTTGAGCTACTAAGTTTTTTATATAATTCCTTATTATTACAAAATTGCCTTTAATCGTGCATAAAAATGTCATAATAGTCTTAATAAGTAACAGTAAATATCTTAAGAACATCATACTCCTCAATTAAATCCTTAAGAACAAGCATGTTTTCACTCCAACAAGTAATAATAATAATAGTAATAATAATAATAAGATTCATAACTAGATAAAAAGATAAATAAATAAGGCTCACAGAAAAATAAACAAACAAATAAATAAACCTTACAAACAAAGAACTATCTACACAAATACAGTAAAAAGGATACACATAATAATTAAATACATCTAAAAATAACTCACGGATAAGGAGAAATTTTCAAGCTGATCCTAGGGGAGACAGGAATAACGAAAATTATGAAAGTAAGTAGTAATCTGCAATCAGTTGTCTCTAAAAGTTTTTTTTTTTTTTCTTGTCATTATGACCATGATTATCTTGAGTCATCAGTTACACATAAACAGCAAAAAGGTGGAATATCAGGCCTCAGGAATTCACGAGATATTTAGAAGAAATCTTTCAAACCACTCGGACAGAAAGCTGTTTAACATTAAAATCTCCTCTGTTACATTCACTCGAGGAATCAAAAGATAATGGCAATTCTTGCTTAATAACACTTTCAACCATGGCGGGAAAAATTTTCGGCGATTCATATTTTTGTCATCACTTCGTTTCAGTAGATTCATTAGATTCATTTACATAGCATTTTACTTCTTCAGTAGATTCATTTCAAAATCCGAAACAGGCACTAGCACAGGCATTACCTATCCTGTCGACTTTTCGATTAGTTGTGACGATTTCAGGAGAACTCGAATTATTTCCACTGGTTAAACAGAAACACGCAGTCATGGCAAGCGAGGGAAAAAACAAAAATAATAAATAAATGTAGAAGATCCAATAATTAGTCATGGGCTGCTGTAAATTCATTTATTAAATTCGTGATAATGAGGAAGGAAAAGCTCCTTGTTGCAAAAATTCCATCATTATTTCAGCGAGCTGTCCTCATCGAAAAAGCAACCCAAGAAATCTTCAGAATCCCCCCTCTCATCTCGAGACTTCCCCCTTTTAAACTGAAAAGAAACTTCTGGAACATTCGGTAACCTCAAACCATCAATCTTTTATGTAAACAGAATTCGTGTCCAGTTACGAGGCTATTTTTAAACAGACGATAAATTTATTTAAAAAAAAAAATATTATTTAACCAATTTATAATTGAATCGGGATTTTAAATATCTTAGGCAGACGATTTTTATACATGGTTAATTTTAAGAGAAAAAGAAAAGAAATGAATTTATTAATGCAAATTATCGTTGACGGCGGAAAAATAAATAAATAGATAAAATAAAATAATGATATTTTTTAAAGGTATGGGTCTGGAATAAATTTAATAAGACTTTCTTAAAAAGGGTTGATAAAAACATAGAAGAAATCAGTTTTATTTGGAATATTAAGAAATAAAGTTTTAATTAAGAATATTTTTAATTTAGAGCCATCTTTTTAAATTTATGCATACTGGACTAATGTTTTTTAAGGCAAATTAAGAATTTATATCGTCTGCATACAGATTAACAGATTAGATCTAGAAACACTATTTTAATTTAATAATATGAAGTAAATACGGAACATTATTATAAGAAAATTAAGGTAGTATAAAGGTTAGTTTTGGCGAAAAAATTTTAAATTTGTAATATGTATATATGTATATATATCATTAATAATATATATATATATATGTGTGTGTGTGTGTGTTATGGCCACAACCCAAAATTGGAGAATTCGCGTACTGGCCAGAAGCGATTCGCCAATTCGCTAAATGGCCAGATGTGATTGGCCAGTTCACAAAATAGATCCAGGTACTCGGCTTAATCCTTTCTGACATAATTGAAAGTTTGATTAATTTTAAACACGAGTATTCAATCGGTAAATTAATTATAACAGATGCAAATTTTTCCATTTTTCAATTTTGTGTGAAAAAAGTCCGGGCCAGGATTTGAACCAAGGATGTACTAGCTGAAGCCGCCAATGCTCTACCAACTGAGCTAGCCCGGACACGAACACTGGAGGACTATTTCACCCAATTAACCTCAACGATCACTTTATCTGGTCTGGTACTCTAGACCAGCTCAACAGAATAAATCGAAGGTCAATATATGGAACTGCAGAAAATCGCTGCATACGAAATTTCATTTGATTAATTTTAAACACGATTATTTAATCGCTAAATTAATTATAACAGATGCAAATTTTTCCATTTTTCAATTTTGGGTGAAAAAAGTCCGGGCCAGGATTAGAACCAGAGATGTATTGGCTGAAGCCGCCAATGCTCTACCAACTGAACTATCCCGGACACGAACACTGGAAGATTATTTCACCCAATTAACCTCAACGATCACTTCAACGTTCGTGTCCTGTCAACAAAAATATGACAAATAACATTTTACACAATATTCTGTAATCAGAATTAAAAAATAATAAATTTTGTATGACAAATGAGCTGGTGTACTAAACAATTATTCATTGCGCATGCGTTAGCACTATCAAAATTACATTCGGATATTGTGTTAGCAAAATGTATTCAACAACTTTTGTGAAAGTTTCAAAAACAGAGTTTAAAAAGTCTGAAAGTGATCATTTATAGATAGCTCAAAATACATTATTCCCAAAATGAAGCAAAAAATGAGACTTTATGTCCAAATATAGTAGTCCATGTCATATTGTGGATTCTATATTGATACTAAATAACAGATTAATGGATACAGCCCCTCACCTTTTTGCTTCATTTTGTAAATAACGGATTTTAAGCTTATTCTATAGACGATCATTTTCAAAATTTTCCAGCTATATTTGTGAGACTTTCAAAAAAGTTGTTCTATACATTTAGGTAACAGAATATGCAAATGAAATTTTGATGGACTTCATGCATGCGCAAGAAAATATCACTTAGTAAACTTGCTCATCTTTCACGCAATTTTTATTATTTTTAATTCTGATTACAGAATACTGTATACAATGTTGTTTGCCATATTTTTGGGAAAAAATATTGTTTTATATTAAGAACTTCACAAATTATAAGAAAAAAAACTTAGAAAAATTTGGGACTGATTTTATAAAAACTTTAATTTCTCTACGAGTATACATGCTATCCTCGTAAAAATGAACACATTTCATTAAAATAAGCAACTTAGTCATATTTTACTGTTTGAACGGTTTTGCTACATTAGTTTCTACATGGCTATCCAAAAGATATTGGTTCCTTTACAATTCTTTGACGATCTCTTATGGAATTTCGGGAAAAAATTTCCACGGGCATGTACTATTATGTTTACGCACTTAAAGTTTCAGGACAATTCCTCATGAAGTTTTCTCGATATTCCACAAATTGTCTAAAATCGCTTTGGTCATATAGTGTATATATATGTATATATATATGGGAAATCTCCTCCACTATTAG
The DNA here is from genome assembly GCA_964019185.1 of Maratus speculifer. Classification (NCBI taxonomy): domain Eukaryota; kingdom Metazoa; phylum Arthropoda; class Arachnida; order Araneae; family Salticidae; genus Maratus; species Maratus speculifer. The sequence continues at coordinate 359,120,637 of OZ025294.1, forward strand.
ATCTGCATATTATTTTCTACGCATCGCAACTCTGATGAACAGGCTCTCAGTGAGGCAGACGATTTTGAAGAAACTATTAATTCCTAAGAAGCCAGACGATTTAAGCGGTAGAAAAAAGAACTGAACGGAAGAAAGGAGAATGGAATGTTTTTAGTTTTAAGTTGGTGTAAAAAGAACGTAAGATGAAGACGAGTTCCCGTATAAGATGTAATTGATTAATTAGAGTTATGATTGTTTGCTTTGTAAATAGTCTTATGTAAATATCTTTTTTGTAAATATTAACGTTTAATATAAGTCATTTAAAAGTTTAAAAACGGTGTCAGAATTTAATTTACCTCCGAGTTTATTTACTTATGTGTTCAAAAGAACTTTTTAAAGAAGAATCTCCATAAATTTTGGTCTCAGTAAGTGGGATACAGACGCACGCCCACAGAGATGGAAATATATTTTTTTTAATATCTTGGAAGCCGATATTTTTTAGAACTGTGATGGAATGTCAAGCCTACAAAACTATTTCAGAAGAGGTAAAATTTTGCGATGAAAGTGAAATCAAAGTGTGTGAAGCTGAGCATCTGATTATAAAGTGAGTTTATTATTTTATTTTTCTTTTCAATAATGGAAAAATTAGTTGATTTAAAGGAATTAGAGTTTTCTTTGAAAACTGAAAAATCAGCTAGTATTAAGACATTGCACAAATTAATTTTTGGAGAAATCGGTGACAGAAATAATCGACGTAGAATTCGGAATTTTACTGGGTTTACGTTTGAAGTAGATTCCGATGAATATCAAACTAAATTCAAAGAAATTAAAGATAATTTTTCTGTTAACGACTTAATAACCATTTGCAATGTTTTGTGTATAAATAATTCGGGAACTCTTGATGAAATTGCTGCCAGAATAATTTCTAGTTTATGTGATTTTAATATTTTAAAAATTAATATGATAGCCGATGTAGGTACTCTTAGTGATGACGAAAGTGTCGATGAATTTAATGATGATTTACAAGATAAAACTAAAAATATTTCAACTGTTTTTGAGAATAATATGAGAAATGATTCTGGTAGTTCTAATTGTGAAAGTAATGAAAATCAGAAAATTCTGATTCCTGATTATGTTATTAAACCAAGCATTTCTATTAATGATATTGAAAGTATGATTACAATGTTTGAAGGTACTCAAGTACAAAATATTAATAAATGGATTGCCGATTTTGAAGATATTGTTTCATTATTTAACGTTAGTGATTTGCACAAATTGATTTTGGCTAAACGCCGTATGACAGGCAAAGCAAAATTATTTCTTGAAAGTGAAACAAATATTAATTCGTGGTCTAAATTAAAAGCCCTACTCATATCTGAATTTGGTCAAACGTGCAATTCAGCTGAATTACACGAATTGCTGTCCAAAAGAAAAATTAGACCACATGAATCGTTAGATGAATATTTTTTAAATATGAAACAATTATGCTCAAAAGGCAATATTGAAGATTCTGCCCTTATTCAGTATGTAATAAATGGAATTAATGACCCCATTTCTAAAAAATCTTTTTTGTATGGTTGTCCCAATATTGCTGAATTTAAACAAAAATTAAAGATTTATGAAAAAATAAGATCGGAGTATGAAAATGTAAAATTTCATAAATATGAAGGAGCTAAGCCTAAAATTAAATCCGAAGTTGAAGTTAAGAACAAATTTAAGCCTGTAAAGCCAAATATGCGTTGTTTTAATTGTGGCGGGAATAATCATAAGAGTATTAACTGTGTAAATAAAGATAAAGGGCCGCTTTGTTTTGCTTGTAACGCTTATGGTCATAAATCATTTCAATGTAATAAATCTAAAGATACAAGTGTTAAAAATGCTCAGTCACAAGTAAACATTATTACATCCCAAGATTTAATTCTGAAAGAGATAAAGCTTTATTCTTTGCGTTTAATCTCTTTAATAGATACTGGTAGCCAAAAGACTTTGTTAAAGAAAAGTATTTATGATAATTTGAAGAACTTTGTAGAATTAAAACCTACGAGTATCTCTTTGACCGGTCTAGGAAAAGCCTCAATTAAACCAGAAGGTTGTTTCAATTCAGAAATCGAAGTAGATGGTTCAAAATTTAAAGTTACTATTTTTGTCGTTAAGGACAGTTGCATTAATTTCGATTTAATTATTGGCACTGATGTTATTCATTAAGGTACATTAACTATTTCTGAGAATAAAGTGAAACTGTTTAAAGCTGAAGTTGAGTCTAATGACTTTTTAGTTAATATTGTAAATGTTTTGGATGAGCCTAAAATTGATTTAACTCACATTGCTGACAAAAAATTACGTTCAGAGTTATACTCTTTAATTGAAAATTATGTACCAATTAAAACTAAAACAGTTGATGTTAAAATGAAAATTAATTTAACTGACGAAATCCCAGTTTGTTCTTCTCCTCGAAGATTACCGCCATGCGAGAAAAAAATAGTCGAAAACCAAATTGAGGAGTGGCTAGCTCAGGGAATAATTCGAGAAAGTTCTTCTAATTTTTCTTCGCCGGTTGTTTTAGTCAAGAAAAAAAATAACACAATGAGACTTTGTGTTGATTACAGATGTCTTAACAAAAAGACAGTACGCGAGCATTTCCCCTTGCCAGTTATTGATGATGTAATAGACCAATTACATTCTGCCGAAGTATTTACCACCATAGATTTGAAAAACGGTTTCTTTCATGTAGATGTTGAAGAAGACTCGCGGAAATACACCTCGTTCGTTACTCATGAAGGACAATACGAATTTTTGAAATGTCCATTCGGGTTGACCAATAGCCCTAGTGTTTTTCAAAAGTATATTTATAATGTATTTCGAAACCTATTAAAAGATCACATTGTTGTCATTTATATGGATGATTTAATAATACCTGCTAAAAACGAAGCTGAAGGTCTAGAAAAATTAAAACTTGTACTCGAAACTGCATCGGAATATGGATTAGAATTAAATCTTAAAAAATGCAATTTTTTGAAGCGTGAAATTGATTTCTTGGGGTATAGAATCATAAATGGTAAATTGTATCCCTCTCCACTGAAGACTAAAGCAGTAATAAATTTTCCCGAACCAAAGTGTACCAAAGATGTTCAAAGTTATTTAGGATTGACAGGATACTTTCGAAAATTTATAAGAAATTATTCGGTTATAGCTAAACCGTTAAGTGACCTGCTAAGAAAAGATTCAAAATTTAAATTCGATATAGAAGAACAAAGAGCTTTTAATGAACTCAAACGTATTTTGTCGTCAGAACCAGTACTTTTAATTTACAATCCGAAAAGTGCGATCGAAATCCATTGTGATGCCAGTATTGATGGCTATGGAGCTGTTTTAATGCAACAATCTCCAGTAGATAATCAATTTCACCCAGTTTATTTCGCAAGTAAAAAAATCACCGAAGCTGAACGGAAGTACACTAGTTACGAATTAGAAGTTTTAGCTGTAATTGAAGCCCTGAAAAAGTTTAGAGTATATGTGCTAGGTATCCCATTTAAAATTGTAACCGATTGTAATGCATTTAAAATGACTATGGATAAAAAAGAAATGAGTACAAAAATAGCTAGATGGGCAATAATGTTATCCGATTTTGATTATGTTATTGAACATAGACAGGGTAGCAGTATGAGACATGTCGATGCATTAAGTAGGTATCCTATTTGTATGGTAATCCAAGATAGCTTAACTTTAAAAATTATCCAAGCTCAAGAAACCGATGACCATATTAAAACAATAAAAGAAATCCTAAAGGTGAAATCTTATGATGATTATCTAGTTAAAAATGATGTTCTTTATAAATGTGTTAATGGTAATGATTTATTAGTTGTACCGGAAGACATGCAAATGAATATAATCAAGGCCACTCACGAAAAAGGTCATTACGCAGTTGCAAGAACAGAGAAAAGTTTAGAAAATGATTTTTACATCCCTAAAGTTAAACAAAAAATTGAGAAATGTATTGCAAATTGTGTTCCCTGTATTTTAGTTAATAGAAAATGTGGTAAACAAGAAGGCTTACTTCACCCAATAGAAAAAGAAGAAGCTCCATTACATACGTACCATGTTGATCACTTAGGTCCATTAGAAAGCACTAATAAAAATTACAAACATATCCTTTCGGTCATTGACGCATTCACAAAATTTGTTTGGTTGTATCCCACAAAATCTACCGATGCTGCCGAAGTAATTTCTAAATTAGAAATCCAAAAATCTATCTTTGGAAATCCAGTTCGAATTATATCAGATAAAGGTCCTGCATTTACCTCTAAAGCTTTTGAAGATTATTGCATCAATGAAAATATTAAACATATCCCGATTACCACTGGATTACCCAGGTCTAACGGCCAAGTTGAGCGTCTAAATTCTGTCATAATATCTGTTCTGTCTAAATTGTCTGTCGATAATCCTAAAAAATGGTATACACATGTAAGCAACGTCCAACAGGTGATAAATTCGACTTTTCAGAGAAGTATAAGCACAACTCCTTTTGAATTGATGTTTGGTACTAAAATGAAACTAAAAAATAACATTGAAATTACTAGTCTTCTGAATGCTGAAATACAATCTGATTTTACAAATAATCGCGAAGATATGAGAAAAAATGCTAAAAAACAGATTTTAAAAGTTCAAGAAGAGAACCGTAAAACGTACAACCTCAGACGAAAGAAAGCTAACAAATTTAAGATTAATGATGTGGTTGCTATAAAACGCACACAACAAGGTCCAGGTTTGAAGTTAAAACCAAAATATTTAGGTCCATATAAAGTCATAAAAGTAAAAAATAATGACACCTACGATGTAAAGAAACTTGGATTCAACGAAGGACCCATGGTCACCAGTACATGTGCAGAGTACATGAAACCGTGGACGGATGAAGCTTGAAAAAAAAAAAGAATTTCACCGATTGTGACACTATACCAACTATGACAAACCTCTGGACTGACAACTAATAGAATTTTAACTTTATTCTCGAAAAGATGAAAAGACGTAAGAAGGAAGAAGACGAAAAGACGTAAGATAAAAGAAGACGAAAAGACGTAAGAAAGAAAAAGACGAAAAGACGTAAGAAAGAAAAAGACGAAAAGACGTAAGGTAAAAGAAGATGAAAAGACGTATTAAGGAAGAAGACGAAAAGACGTAAAATAAAAGAAGACGAAAAGATGTAAGAAAGAAGAAGACGAAAGGTCGTAAGATAAAAGAAGACGAAAAGACGTAAGAAAAAAGAAGACGAAAGGACGTGAAAAGAAAAGAATACGAATTTATTTTGAACGAGATTATTTAAATGTTCATCATGATGACTTCTTTTTTTCAATTTAGACTTTGGATGCTGCTGTGTTTTTTTTTCTTTATCTTTTCAGATGATCCAGCTGCTGTTTCCAGCCAACAAGAATACATTCGAGGACGAATGTCTCATCAGTATGGCCGAAATATGGGAAATCTCCTCCACTATTAGATCTGCATATTATTTTCTACGCATCGCAACTCTGATGAACAGGCTCTCAGTGAGGCAGACGATTTTGAAGAAACTATTAATTCCTAAGAAGCCAGACGATTTAAGCGGTAGAAAAAAGAACTGAACGGAAGAAAGGAGAATGGAATGTTTTTAGTTTTAAGTTGGTGTAAAAAGAACGTAAGATGAAGACGAGTTCCCGTATAAGATGTAATTGATTAATTAGAGTTATGATTGTTTGCTTTGTAAATAGTCTTATGTAAATATCTTTTTTGTAAATATTAACGTTTAATATAAGTCATTTAAAAGTTTAAAAACGGTGTCAGAATTTAATTTACCTCCGAGTTTATTTACTTATGTGTTCAAAAGAACTTTTTAAAGAAGAATCTCCATATATATATATATATAATGTAATATTAGATATATCTAGAAATTCATGTGCAGTCTTATGTAATACACAATTGAAAATATTTTTTAATAAATAGGCAAAAATACAAATATTTAAAGGAACAGTTGTAATTTTATAAAACTTTTTAAAACTTTTAATTAAATATGACGTTAAAATAGATTCTTTATTTCAAAATGTAGTTTTAGATGACCATTGAAATGCAGTGAGTTAACTTTGTGTCAGAAGTCTCAGTTAAGTTACTACATCCCGCTTATGTTTGTCTGAATTATAAAAAATTGTACATTTAGTCTTCCAAGCTGGATATTGTTCTAAAGGGTGAATCCACTGTGCATTTTATATATTTCATTATGAAGTTAGCCGACATCCCAAAACTAGAATTCGCATTTTAAAACGAACGAGTCAATATAATCTTATTATTGCATTAATTCTTATTTAACACCGAAGGCGACCGACTTAATAGAAAAAGAACAAATCATTTTCCGAGTTTCGGTTTTCAAACAAACCGACTTTAGATTTAAAATTAAAGTCACTCAAGTTGAAGCAGATTTATCTTTAAATGATTCGTTTACATTTTGCAATTGACTCCGCATTTCTAAATGAAGGATCTTTAACTGATCTTAGAACTCGATTAATTACATACCTGTCAGATTTAAGCTTATTACAGGCAAATATTATTCATAATGAAAATTACACCGATTCGGAATTGAAAATAATTTCAAATATTAATATTTCGAGTAGTAATACGGAAATTTCAAATTCCTTTGAAAATAAACAACTACCAGTTCATTTTTTGCCAGTAATTTTAGTGATATTGAAAGTTCGAAATGTTTTTTTAATAATAATTCTTTTCAAGATATAAATATTTGAATATGCAATTTTGAGGATGTCACTAGCATGCTTAATTTATTTGAATTTCATAAATTTACATTTTTAAGAAATACTTGACAGGAAAAGCTCAGTTTTTAGTGCAAACAGACTTTATTACCAATTTATACGAGAAACTGAAGTAACTCTGAATTTTTAGAATTCAATGCGTATTATAATTCTACCGAGTTGCATTATATAACAAATAAACGAAAATGACAAGAAAACAAATCCCTTCAAGAATTATTTCTATTTATGAAGCAATTGTGTTCGCATAGTAACATCGATGCAATTAATCGAAAGCATTAATGCAATAAATAAAAAAAGTATACCCGATCTCATGTTTAGAAAGTCAATCTTATATGGATCTCAATACACAGTAGAATTAAAACAGAAGCTCAAAATTTATGAGAAAATTTGCAATGATTATGAAAACACTAAATTTCATAAAATCATACCTAAAATGCTAGTGAAAAGAAATAGTTTCGCTCAAAATCTGACCTTCTTGGCTTAAGCTGTAGTTTAGCGAGCCATAAGAGAAGACAAAGATAAAAGTCATTGCTGTTTTAATTTCTGAAATTTAGGTTATAAGTCGGCCAAATGCAATCAACCAAATACGCATACAGTTAAGTCTGAAAAATCCATTATTTCCATCATTATGTTGAAAAATTCCATGGCTAAACAAGTCACTATTTCATTTGTCATTTTATCTCATTGGTAGATACTGGCAGTGAAATAAATTTACTAAAATATAGTATTTATCTTTCACTCCCGACATTTCTTAATTTTAAACATTCAAACATTACATTAACTGGATTAAGAAAATTGTTAAACAAATTACATTAGATACTAACCCATATTTTAATTGCTTAGTTGTTCGTATATTATTCTTTTATATTTTTAAAGCTGCTGGCAGAAATATAGTAAATTTACGCAGGGACATTAATTTTCATAAAATGTCTTAAAGACTGAATGTCGTTTATAAAGGATAATTCATAAGATAATTAAAAATCATTTTAAATGTACAGCATTTAAAAAAGCATGAAAAGAAATAAAACCCTCTATTGAAAATAAAAGTACAATTACGTCTCTTTGTCTTTATATACACACACATATATCTATATATATAATAAAATTAGCACCTGCAGTAGATTCAATGCATAATTCAAGTATGTAAAAAAAATTACAACACACGATCCTTTCGAAATTAAATTTGCAACTAAGTAAAGAAACAAAAAGCAAAAAGAAATGTAACAATTCTGGAAAATTTCACGAGTGATGTGTATTTTGAAAAAAAAAAAAAAGAATGAAACATTTGTAAAAAGCACAAAAAAATCATCTGAACGCAGGATCTGAGTTTTACATTTCTTCTTTTTTTTCAAATGTTTCCTATCGCAGAATTTGATTTTTGCTAGCGAAAATTCTGTCAAACATGTGAAGTAAAAAAATCATTTCATCCGAAGAAAAATAACTTTGACACGCGAATCAAATTTGAAAAGTTGAAAAATGAAAACTGGCATAGCTGATTGTATCAGAAATATGTTAAAAAGCAAGAACATGCAGCATCTGATGAGGTTGAAATAGGAAATACAGAGTTGAATATTTTAGAATATTATATTTTTAAATAAAAAAAAATGTTAATATATATTCATGCTTTCCTTCTATAAAAATAGTTTTATAGCGTAATTTAGTTAATGTATTTTTATTTTATATTGAATACTTGTAAAAGTTTACAAGAGACTTTTTACTACTAATTGATAATATACTTTAGTATGAATTGTCAGTAACAAATGAAAATAAAACACACTTCCTTCATTTCAATAAAATATTTTATTCGTTTTTTGTTAAATTTTTTACATTTAAAGAAATTATTTATAAACTGTTTATGCAAATTAGATGGTGCTTCTATCTGGAAATATTATTTAACGTTTACATTATTTATATTGCTTGCCTTTGTCCTAAAGTACATTTTTTCCATGTTTCTCATGTTTCTAAGTTCAATAGCTTAAGCCGTGTGTTGAGGATATGTCACTACAGAACTCATATATACTAATATAATCATACAGTTATAGATTTATATATACATATATATACCGGGTGTCCCAAAAATGACTGATGGAATTTAAAATTCAATAATATGCAAACGGTAACAGCTATTTTAAAAAATTTTGTAGGAGGGTTATGTATAATGTCAGGAGTTTTTTTACCGTAATTTTTTTATTTTAGTTCGAATTTCAAAGAATAGGTGGCGTTGACGGCGATTGAAGGCCAGGTCGACGCTTCACTCAGCACTGATCATCTGGCCTTCAATCGCCGTCAGCGCCACCTATTGTTTGTAATTCGAACTAAAATAAAAAAATACGGTAAAAAAACACCTGACATTATACATAACCCTCCTGCAAAAATTTTTTAAATAGTTGCGACCGTTTGCAAGTTATCGAATTTTAAAATCCATCATTTTTGGGACACCCGGTATATAGAATATACATAGTTATGCAGTTAAAAATTCAAACTGATCTAAATTATACCACTTAATTTAAAACATAAAAGGAAGAAATAAATAAAACACCAAAAGAGTTTTTTGTTTGCTTCATTTTGGAAACAACAAATTTTGAACTTATTCTATCGACGATAATTTTCTGAATTTTCAAGCTTTGTTTTTTGAGACTTTCACAAATGTTTTTCTATACATTCACCTAACATATTATGCATATTATATTTTGATTGCATTTACGCATGTGCTGTGAAACATTATTTAATAACTCTAGTCATTTTTCATACAATTTTAGTTATGCTTTAATTCTGACTACAATGAATGGTGCAAATATAATTTGTCATATTTTCTGTAAAGAACATTTTTTATCTTAAGAACTTAGCAAATTATAAGCAAAAAACTTAGGACTGCCAAAATTTAGGACTGTTTTTATGAAAACCTTAATTTCTTTACGAGTATACATGCTATCCTTATAAAAATAAACACAATTTATTAAAATAAGATTTTTAATCCTAATCTACAGTTTGAACGTTTTTTTCCGGATTAGTTTCGACAGGATTATCCAAAAGATATTCGTTTTTTTCCATTTGTTGATGATACCCTAAGGCATTTCGATAAAGAAAAATTTTTCATGGAATATATGACCTATACTATTCTTTTTACACATCTGAAGTTTCAGAACAAATCCTCAAGTATTTTTCAAGATATTTAACATAACGTCAAAAATTGCAAGTTACCGGACATAGTTGGCCTTATAGTGTATATGTGTATGTAACTATAATATGCATGTGGCGTTGCATAAATTTCCGCTAAATACTGGAAGCTGCGATCAGATGCATTATTTTCACAGAACACTGGCAGGTGATGAAAGGTCGTACAACGTACATTGGAGGAAGAAAAAACCAGACTTGTACATAGATTCACTGACCATCGTGGCAGAAATAGCCAACTCAAATAAAAAACAGATGTACCCGTTGGCAGTCACATCATTATTTCGATGATTTAGAGCAAAAGTATTGTGAAGCAATAGGTGAGCATTCAGCCCAGAAAAGAACATAGCTAGTTGATGTTCGAGATATTTTTATTCTCCAAACATGGTTGGAAAAACAATTTCCATATGAGGAGAAATTCAGCTGAGGTACCGTTATAGAATTTGAGTAGTTACATTGAAAAATAATATCTTAAATAATAATTCAGAACTCTACAGGACTTTCAGACACCGAATGAGAGGTTTTAAAGCCCGCGAAAACAACACAGGTATCTTCCTCAATAACTCGTGTACGCTGTTTTCAAAATAAAACCTATGAACGTAGAATTTCCATGTAAACTTTAGAACGTCCAACGAAATTTTAGAAATGGCTCACAAGAGCGTAGTTTCTCAACCAATGGAGAGTGGGATAAGATGGAAAATACAGAAATTCTTTATCGACTGACAGGAGGATTTTCATATAATATGACAATGACGCCAGATATGTGCGCGGGTTCGCAATGCATTATGGGAAATAGAATAATAAATTCAATAAAATAAAAATGGTATTAAAACACAAGCATCAAATGTCGCAAAATATAAAATAATTTAGTGTTCTTTTATTTTTTTAAAGAAAGATTTTATTTTAAGCATATTAAGGTTCTTTAGAATAAGAAATAAAAGAATGCATAAAAATTTATGAAGATATTATAGTTTTAGATTAAGAATTTTAATAAAATAATGACAATTGTATGCGTTAAAAATTTAGGAAATTATATAGGGAAAAAAAGAGAAGAAATTATTAAGAAATCAAGAAATAATGAATACGTCATGAATTTAGAATAATTTAAAGGAATATTTGAAAAGTAAAACAAAATTATACAACATAATTAAATAAAAAAAATATGTATACATGTGTGTGCGAGCGTAAGTGTGTGTCTCTGCCGTCTTCTTTTTTAAACAAAATTTTGGCACAGAACACATAATGGATTAGTTGGTCTGCTTAGTATGACTCTGTTTCTAATTACTATTTTTTACTAAATATTTTTAACAAGTAAACTCACAAAGTGATCCGAAAAGCTTATCTTTGACTAAATTTAAACCATCACATTTTATTTATCAACATTTTTAGTAGCGTTCATTCTTTTCTGTTTTACATTTTATAAAATCTTGAGTAAAATGTTTTAAAAATTCATATATTTCCCTTTAGGAAATACATTTATACATACTTAAATATTTAATGTTCTAAAATTACTATTTAAAAGAAATTTCTTTTAAAAGTAATATTTCAATTTAATTTCTCGGGAGAATTGAAAAAACTGTAAGAGATATATTCTGTTGAAAATTTAATATCGACAAATATTCGGTGAAAATTGCTTTTCTTCCTTTTAAAATAGTAAAATAATAAATAAATATAACTGATATATTATATGATAAAAAATAAATTTGTGTTAGAGTTATAAACGAATACATATTTTTATTGATTCGCAGTAACTGTTTTCCCTTATTTGCATTTTATGCACTGTTTATTTATACTAGAATTTACTACACAAATATATTTAATAGAATAGTAAAATTGTGTTTTCCATTTCTTTCCTTTTAAAAATTGACCAAATTTTTCTATCGTGAAAGTGTTAAATTATTTCTTCATCTGAGTTACGCCTGAAATTTATTTAATAAAATCTTACTTCATGTGATATGTATTATACAATTTATGAGATTTAAGCATAAGATTTTTCTTTATAAAACAAAATAATTAAATTCATATTTTATGTCTGATATCAAAATTTTCATTTGTGTTACATTTTCATGTCAAATTTTGTTTAACGAAATTAACTGTCATTGATTTAATGTTGCACAGACATTAAATACCACTGTTTTTATAGACATACTTGCCCTATATAATCTCCGAATTTGCAGTCACATAAACATTAATTATACAAAACAGGGAACAATTTGGAAATTTTTCATATACCTTTAATCAGAACAAATATTTCGAGGGTCCGAAAAGAATAGTACCGGATAATCGAGGTTACTGACATTCAGTCGACTTCTTTCTTACTATTACAGACTAAATACATACCAAATTTCAAGTCTCTACCTAAATTTTCTCGGCAAATAGAGCACTTACAGACAGACAGGCAGGCAGACACACAGACTGACGGACGGCATTTTTTATTTCAAAAAAATATAATTTTGGAATCTGCAGTGAATGAAACGTGAAAATCCTTAATTTTTTTAATCTATTATAATACTTAGCCTATACTACGTATGATGGGTAAGTAATAAAAACGCATGCAGTTGATATATTCTTTCACAAAATGAACTCAGCAAGTTTTTTAAAAATGAATTTGAAAGTCTGCAAAGACAGTTGCTCTTGTTAAAATCCTCTGACAGTCTTGCAAAAGGACAAAATTGTAATGTTGTTTTCTCAGCATTTTGTTTTAATTGCTAAAAAAATATGATTCTTTCAAAATTATAGAAAAATCTTATTTACGAATATGAATGTTATCCTTGAGTGTGTTAATCATTGCACAATGTATTAAAAATCCATTAAATCAACTGATTTTTATCATTTTAATTATTGCTTGCATTGCAGTGAAACCTGGAGCTTAGGGAACGTCTATAGACGGGCTTGTCAGTGAGAGGGTTAACAAGATGAAGAATGTTCAGCTAAACAGTACGTAATATGCTTCATCAGGGAGATCGCTATGCACGTAGGCCAATGGTCTGCATTCCGTTCACCTCAAGCCACCGTGCGGGCCGAAAAAGGTGGCCTGCTGAAAATCGAGATTGGGAGCAGCATGATTGGAACCAAGTACATGGCATACAGAAGAGTCCCGATTTAGTATGGAGTATAAAATACAACGTGCTTTGATATGGAGGGAAAGGGACACTCGAAATAACCCCACATTCGTTCTTGAAATGTCGCAATACAGACGAGGTGATTTGTTGGTATACAGTTGAATCTGCGTACGTGATAATCCTTATTTTTTTTTAAACTATTATAATACTTGGTGGACGTACCTACCTGTATATCAATAGGAATGGTATTTTGAAGGCCCAAAGGTATGCAGACGAGATACAGAAACCTCATGTCATACTTTACGCTGCAGCCGTTGGAGATGCCTTTGTTTTCCAGCATGATAATGCCAGACTACATACAGCTAGTCTTGTGGAGAATATGCTTTAAAGGAGCTCAGGGGTTGAAAACTTTTCAAAAAATCGATTTTTTTTATGATCTAGTTTGATTATTCAATTAATTCTTAACTCAATGAAAAAAACCGCATACAAATATTTGCGGTTTTAAGGGAGTTATAAGCGTTTATGTATCAACACTTTCATAGCCGCACCCATATAATTTCAACTTTAAGCCGCGTTTTCTCAAAAGTTGATTTTTAATGACTTACACTAAGATTTAAAAAAAACTATTTAATAAAATGGTTTATTTTTTTTTTTTTTTTTTTTTTTTGCACGCATATAACATCATTATCTATGGAATGAATTTAGGATATAACTATCACTTAAAAAAAAACATTATTAAAAAATCTCTCAAATTTAAAAATTTAACCCCCCCCCCCTAAAAAATACAACTTTTTTTCATGAAAAATACTCAAAATATTAAACTATCTAAAATATATTAATTCATTCTATAGATAATGATGTTACATGCATGCAAAAAGAAGCCATTTCATCAAATAGTTTTTTAAATCTTGGTGTTAGTCGTCAAAAATCAAGTTTTAAGAAAAGGCGAATTAAGTTGGAATTATATGGGTGCGGCTATGAAAGTGTTCATACATAAATGCTTATACTTCCGTTAAAAATGCAAATATTTTATGCGGTTTTTTGCATTGAGTTAAGAATTAATTGTATAATCAAACTATATCATAAAAAATCGATTTTTTGGAAAGTTTCCAACCCCTGAGCTCCCTTAAGCTGAAACAATACAGCGTATGGAATGGCCAGTGTGCTCTAATTACCAGAATCCGATGTTCGGGACATGCTTGGACGGCGCATTGCTGCGAGCCAAAGGACTCTTTTTACTGTTCGAGACCTAGGCTTACCACAAACCAGCGAGACATGCGTCAAAATTCGCGCAACAGGACGCAGTCAAACCGGTTTTTTCTTTGTTATCACGGTGAAATTGTCGCATGTCGTACGTATTTTTGTTCAATGTTTCACTGGTGTGTGGCGGGCCTTAGAGATTGCAATTCATGAGGAGTGGAACAGTATTCCCCGGTAACATCATTTGAATGAATGAAAAACAGGTGTGCAGTAGTCTTAACTATTCGAGCAGACCATAGGCCTGCTCATCTTGCATCCTCAATACTTTTATTTTATGTAACGAAATTGTTGCCCTAAATCATATTTTCATGTTTTTTTTCATCTTTACAAAGAATTAAAGATTTGTTGCGTTTTTTTCTGTATGGCGCTTTAATACGCATGTACTATTCATTTTATATCAATAAATGGTTATCTCGCACGGTTTTTTTAAACTTCTTTGCTTAATCCCCTAATTTTTCAGTGTATTAAAAGTAAGATGTAGAAGAAAAACAAAAAAAATCGTCGTAAGAACACATTTTAACTAACAAATATTACCCAAAAAGTGCTACAGACTTAAAAATCACCAAAAAATGTACAATTTATCAGTAAAACGGTCAGCTTGGCAATATTACCTTCTGCTCACTCTTCTTGAGAATATCTTTTCACACTTACTCATCAATAGGTACATTTTTTTGGAGTGGGAAGCGGAAAATAAATAACTTTTTGAGTGAGTTTTTTTCCGCTGAGTATTGCGTATTAAAAAAAGATTTTTATTCTGGCACTTTTAAATTTTTCCAGCACTTTCTTTTTGGAAGTAAGTATGATAAACAAAAATGTTATAAATTTCAAATTACACGCAAATATCTTTAAACTTTTCGCAAATTTCGTGGCTTTTTGCCTCTTTAAAGTTTAATCTCGATGTATTTTATTGGAAAATAAGTAATTCTCCTTATTAGTACATCCATAAATACTTTAAAAGTATAAAATCTTTTAGTAGAATTTTTGCATCTATAGACCCTATTTTCTGACTACTTGACTGGTCTAAAATATAAAAGCGAAGAAATATGAGCATGGAGAAAAAGACATTTAAAGTTTTAATTTGTGTAATTAATGGCACTTGGTATATTAAAAGCATTTACAATATCCCTCGATATAATTCTCGTATGAGTAAAAATAAAGTTTGGAAATATTCTGTAATTTTTTTTAATCGACATTTTGTCCGGTTTTGAAGCAAACTGTCCCGCTATAAATACAAAAATGAACTGTTATTAGCCATGTGGGAAATAGTGGTACCGCAATGCGGTGAGTTTACTTTTTAAATCATATTTAAAAATAATAAAAAAATAATTGTTGAAAAAGTAAATTGGCCATTAAGTCAATGCTACGAATCTTATTAAGTGTTGTTGATTGCATTAAGTAATCTCATTATGTTAAAATTCAATAATATTTCAGGCAGCATACAAATATAGAAGGATTTGTATATTGAACATCAAAGTGTTTATAATCCGAAATCATATAAATTCTACAATGCATAGTTACATTCATAGTTACAATTGATGCACTAATGAACGGTTTATAATATTCTACAGAGAGCTAATCCGGATTCTAAGCTTCAAGTCATTGCAGATCTATTGTGATTAAATGAAATAGGTTGCATCATAAGATCTAAACATCCTGCTAATAATATATTTACATGCAAATAAAATTAAATGTCGTAAATTCTGTCTAAGACGGAGTCGATCTGGATTGAAATAATTTCCATCGTAGACAATATTCGGCTTCAGATAGAATTAATAATATTGGAAATCATGTACAGTGAAACTTTAATATCTCACAGAGATTTCAGTCTTACGAAATTTTCTACTTAATTCAAGTTTACTGTATTAGTTCTAGATTTCAAATATTTTTTAATTCGTGCACTATAAGTTCTTAAATATCTTTATCATCTTTTAAGTAATTTGCATATGATGTAATTTTAAGTTACAATAAATAGCTGCAACTAATTCTTAACTGCTGTTAATTCTTTGTTTTCACAGTTTAACTTGTAAATTTAGAATTTAACTGACGATACAGTAAAGATTTGTTACATATGATGTCCTAGCACTACTACTTAAATTTTTTAAAAAGGGAAAAATTATTAGAAATAGTACAGTACAAACAGTTTAGTGCTAAAACAGTAACTTAAGAATTAATCGCGCCTTTTATTCATCTTTCAATCAAGTGGTTTCGCAGACCGATCACACTCTTTATATGGTAATTTTCTGTCACAGCATTTTAAGGTTAAATTTACTTTTTCAGATGAATTGTCAGGTATAAAATGCATTATCGCATTTCGGAATATGAACGTCTCATTTAGGTTTTAAATGTCGTAAATGCGACAAAAATGACCTAAATGCAACAATTGATTATTGAGGTATATTACCAGAACTATACCACAATTGTAAAATTTACTCAAAACAAGTTAGTTTTGAACTAAAAGAACAGTATTCAGTAATTTGCTGCCTTATAAAATATGTATTTATTTTATAAAAAGCCAAATGTACTCTATTTGCGACAAAACTATGGGAAGTCGCGTTTCATTTAGGCACAATGACCTAAAATAAAATATAACAATTTTTGTGTTATGTTATTAATATTTACATAATACAAATATCAATATAATAAAAAAACATGCGTTTTGCTTATACACAGGAGTAAAAATAAAACAAAAATATGACTTTTGTTTTTCTGTTTTTATTATTTCCAAAATGAAAAACATCGAGATAATATAAATTTTGAAAGCATATTTTTATTCTTTTTAAAGAAAAATGCCAAAGGTAAACATGAAGATAAATAAAATAATATGCCTCAAAGGAATTTTTCTCAGGACATTTTTGTTAGTTTATTAAACTTTAAAATATTTCTTTGTCATTATTATTATTTTATTTTTTATATATTAAAGTTATGATCTTGATACATAACTATAATGTATGAGAATGTTACTTTGAGAATGCTCATGCTGGTATAATAAGGTTTTTCAATCTATAAAAAAAATGTCGAACCAAAATGTCATTTGTTTTAAAAATTTTGCTTAGTTCCAGTTTTTTTTAAAATAAGTTTTAAATAAATTTCTTTGGATTCGAAAATAAATGCACATGCTGTTTTGATAAAAACATTTGAAAAAAAATAGTGCATGAAGAATTTAATTTAAAAAAATCTAATTCACAGATTTAGAAAGCTTGAAATGTTTTAAAAAGCTTTATTTTGCAGCAAATATGTATCTAATTTATATTACACAATGCTTTTTAACAGAATTGTTTCTTTAAAAATACAGATAATGAAAAAAATTAAACCCATAGCAATATAAGATTTAAGAAAATGTGTATTATAAATTAAGAATTAACGCATCTTAATTTAGTATCACATATGAAATAAAAAATCAAATTTCAATTTAAATTGTTATTCATAATAGCTGTTTTATGTTTAGGTAAATATTTGATTGCTAATAGAAAAAAAAAAGATTTTCGATTTATTTACTTTGTAAATGTAAATACTTAAACTTTTACAATGGAATATGCTTTTAAGAGTTAAAAAAATAATTTTAAGGCTGTTCTAAACTCCTCTGCTCAACAATCGCACACACACATTTAAAGAAATTTACAAATTAATTTTTTAACGGAAATGTATAAAAGTGAAAGGCTTGACTATGGAAACGATTTGGAATCGAACTGTTTTCTGCTTATTTGGTTAAATAAGCAGAATATATATATATATATATATATATAGGGTGTATCTAAACTACTGGGCAAAACTTTAAGATGTGATAGTACACGTCAAGACAAATAATATTAAATGGGAAACTAAGGGTCCCAAACGTCTTCCTAAGGAGATAAGCGCCATCAAAGTTTAGGGTCCGAAATTTGAAATCATTATAAAAAACCGAAAAATTGGTCGATTCGTTTGCGGTTTTCGCTAAAACTATTCTTTATGTCAGTATTGTTCTAAAAATAAATTATAAAGATAAATTTTTAAAAAATGCTGATAGAGGGCGCTTTAGACTTTGTAGTAACGAACAACCATTTTTTACCGTTATTTTTTGAATCTCATTAATTTTTTTTAGAAGTTTAGACATAAACTTAAATTTTGAGCTTAAAATCTGTGGTTAAGTAGCGCAAACTGAACTGTGTTCGATGGGAGTGGATAGGTTCAAATTTCAAATGATTATAAAAAACAGAGAAATTGGTCAATTGATTTGCGGTTTTCACTAAAATTATTCTTTATGTCAATATTGTCTTGAAAATAAATTATAAAGATAAATTTCAAAAAATGTCGATAGAGGGCGCTTTAGACTTTGGAGTAACGTACAATTATTTTTACTTTTATTTTTTGTATCTCATTAAATTTCTTTAGAAGCTTAGACATAAACTTAAATTTTGAGCTAAAAATCTGAATCGTTGAGAGTGCTTAAGTAGCGCAAATGGAGCTGTGTTCAATGGGGATGGATAGGTTCAAATTTCTAATGATTATAAAAAACGGAAAAATTGGTCGATTCGTATGCGGTTTTCTTTAAAACCATTGTTTATGTCAATATTTCCTTGAAAAATAAATTTTAAAGATAAATTTCAAAAAATTCCGTTAGAGGGCGCCTTAAACTTTAAAGTAACCAACAACTATTTTTAACTGTTTTTTTGTATCTAATTAAAGGCTTGCAAAGGGTTAGACTTAAATTTTGAGCTCAAATTCTCAATCGTTGGAAGAGATAAAAAGCGCAAACTGAACTGTGTTCAGAAGCTGAAATACTACCGTACCCACCCCACGAACGCAGTTCAATTTTGCGCTACATAATTACTCACAACGATTCAGATTTTGAGCTCAGAATTTAAATCTAAGCTTTTAAAACATTTACTTAGATACAAAAAATTTTCGTTAAAAATAGTTGTTGGTTACTCTAAAGTTTAAGGCGCCCTCTAACGGAATTTTTTTGAAATTTACCTTTAAAATTCATTTTTCAAGGAAATATTGACATAAAGAACAGTTTTAGAGAAAATCCCAAAAGAATCGACTAATTTTTCCGTTTTTTATAATCATTTGAAATTTGAACTTACCCACCCCCATTGAACACAGTTCAGTTCGCGCTACTTAACCACTCTCAATGATTCAGATTTCCAGCTCAAAATTTAAGTTTATGTCTAAGCTTCTAAAAAAATTAATGAGATGCAAAAAAACATGGTAAAAAATAGTTGTACGTTACTCCAAGTCTAAAGCGCCCTCTATCGGCAATTTTTGAAATTTATTTTTTTAATTTATTTTTAAGACAATACTGACATGAAGAATAATTTTAGTGAAAACCGCAAATCAATTGACTAATTTTCCTGTTTTTATAATCACTTGAAATTTGAACCTACCCACTCCCATTGAACACAGTTCAGTTTGCGCTACTTAACCACAGATTTTGAGCTCAAAATTTAAGTTTATGTCTAAATTTCTAAAAAAATTTAATGAGATGCAAAAAATAACGGTAAAAAATAGTTGTTCGTTACTCCAAAGTCTAAAGCGCCCTCTATCGGCATTTTTTGAAATTAACCTTTATAATTTATTTTGAAGACACTATTGATATAAAGAATAGTTTTAGCGAAAACTGCAAACGAATCGACCAATTTTTCCGTTTTTTATAAACATTTCAAATTTTGGATCCTAAACTTTGATGGCGCCTATCTCCTTCGGAAGACGTTTGGGACCCTTAGTTTTCCATTTAATATTATTTGTCTTGACGTGTGCTATCACCCCTTAAAGTTTTGTCCAGTAGTTTAGATACACCCTGTAAATATATATATATATATATATTATATGTATATATATATATATATGTATATATATATATATATATATATATATATATATATATATATATATATATATATATATATATATATATATATATATATATATATATATACATATATATATATATATATATATATATATATATATATATATATATATATACACAGCGTGTTTCTAAATTCATGATCCAAACTTTAAGGGGTGATAGTACACATCAAGACAAAGAATATTTAAATCGGAAACCAAGGGTCCCAAAGTCTTCCGAAGGAGATAGGCGCCATTAAAGTTTAGGGTCCAAAAATTCAAATGATTATGAAAAACAGAAAAATTGGTCGATTCGTTTGCGGTTTTCACTAAAATTATTCTTTATGTTAGTATTGTCTTGAAAATAAATTATAAAGATAAATTTCAAAAAATGACGATAGAGGGCGCTTTTGACTTTAGAGTAACGAACAACTATTTTTTACCGTTATTTTTTGCATCTCATTAAAGGTTTCGTAAGCTTAGACTTAAACTTAAATTTTGAGCTCAAAATCTGAATAGTTGGAAGCAGTTAAGTAGCACAAACTTAACTGTGTTCAGAGGGTTTTAAATTCAAATGATTATAAAAAAACGGAAAAATTGGTCGATTGATTTGCGGTTTTCACTAAAACTATTTTATTGAAAATGAATTATAAAAATAAATTTCAAAAAATTCCGATAGAGGGCGCTTTAGACTTTGGAGTAACGTACAACTATATTTTACCGTTATTTTTCGCATCTCATAAAATTTTATTAGAAGCTTAGACATAAACTTAAATTTCGATATGAAAATCTGAATCGTTGGGAGTGGTTAAGTAGCGCAAACTGAACTGTTTTCAATGGGGGTGGGGAGGTTCAAATTTCAAATGATTTTAAAAATCGGAAAAATTGTTCGATTCGTTTGCCGTTTTCGCTAAAACTATTCTTTATGTCAATATTTCCTTGAAAATAAAATTTAAAGATTAATTTTAAAAAATACCGTTAGAGGGCGCCTTGAACTTTGGAGTAACCAACAACTATTTTTAACCGTTATTTTGTGTATCTAATTAAATGCTTGTAAAAGTTCAAACTTAAATTTTGAGCTCAAAATCTGCATCGTTTTGAGTAATTAAGTGCGGAAATTTGAAATGTGTTCGAGGGGTGGGGAGGGTAACATTTTAACTCCTGAACACTGTTCAGTTTCCGCTTCTTAACCCCTCCATCGATTTAGAATTTGAGCTCAAAATTTAAATCTAAGCATTTGCAAGCATTTAATTAGATACAAAAAATAACGCTTAAAAGTAGTTGTTGGTTACTCTAAAGTTTAAGGAGCCCTCTATCGGTATTTTTTAGAAATTAATCTTTAAAATTTATTTTCAAGGAAATATTGACATAAAGACCAATTTTTCCGTTTTTTAAAATAATTTGAAATTTGATCCTCCCCACCCCCATTGAACACAGTTCAGTTTGCTCTACTTAACCATACCCAACGATTCAGATTTTCATCTCAAAATTTAAGTTTATGTCTAAGCTTCTAAAAAAATTTTATGAGATGCGAAAAATAACGGTAAAATATAGTTGTACGTTACTCCAAAGTCTAAAGCGCCCTCTATCGGCATTTTTTGAAATTTATCTTTTTTTATTCATTTTCAATAAATTACCGACATAAAGAATAGTTTTAGTGAAAACCGCAAATCAATCGACCAATTTTTCCGTTTTTTATAATCATTTGAATTTAAAACCCTCTGAACACAGTTAAGTTTGTGCTACTTAACTGCTTCCAACTATTCAGATTTTGAGCTCAAAATTTAAGTTCAAGTCTAAGCTTACGAAACCTTTAATGAGATGCAAAAAATAACGGTAAAAAATAGTTGCTCGTTACTCTAAAGTCTAAAGTGCCCTCTATCGTCATTTTTTGAAATTTATCTTTATAATTTATTTTCAAGACAATACTGACATAAAGAATAATTTTAGTGAAAACCGCAAACGAATCGACCAATTTTTCTGTTTTTCAAAATCATTTGAATTTTTGGACCCTAAACTTTAATGGCGCCTATTTCCTTCGGAAGACTTTGGGACGCTTGGTTTCCTATTTAAATATTGTTTGTCTTGATGTGTACTATCACCCCTTAAAGTTTGGACCATGAATTTAGAAACACCCTGTATATAATGTATATGTAATACTAAAACATTTTCCGCCTCATTCCTAAATTATTTAATTTCAAATTCTTATAATATTTAATTTTTCCCCTTTCTTTCTATAATTACTTAACATAACTAAATTTATTAACTAAATTAAATTTAACTAAATTTATTTTAATTCCATACTTTTACTCAAAGTTTTCTTTATTTTATTTCATTCTAAATAGATTAATCTGTGAAAGCAATTATTTTCCTAAAATCCCATTACTTTAATTTATTTTTTTATCTGTCGCATAATATTTTTATATTTACGTTCTAAAAAAATCATTCGATTACCCACAATTTCCTTCATGTGACACTAGAGAACCTGATTGCATTTGAATTTTACGATAACTTTAAAGAACTTTTTTCTTTTTTGCGGGGTAAATTTTACGTATTGGTTGAAATCTCTATTTATAAATTTCTAACTGGCAACTTAGGTCCTTCTCATTAAATCCTGTATTCTTTCGCAGAGATTGATAAAATCTGGTTACATTGCATAGGAACGAGTTCTAGCATGTTTTTTCTTGTGCTAATAAAACGAATGCCATCTGTTAAGAAGAATTTTTCTGGTGCGTTTCTATGTTAGATAATATATCTTATTTCTGATGACGTTAGTGAAATTGTTTGTCTGTAAAAGGAAGTATGAATAAACGTAATTAAATCCATTCGACGCTTCTGATTATTTAAGTAGAAAACATCTCAAAGGATTATGTGTTGCTTACACCCTGTGACACACGATTGCGAATTTTAAGTGTTCCTAATGAGATGGTCTTCCTAAGTGGTATGACTCTCATCTTTATTTGGGAGCCGATATTGCCTTTCGATCGATAAGATTCTACGTACTTACGACAGATGTTACATATAGTTATATATATAAATATACAACTATTTTATAGAATTAAACAATTAATATAGGCTGAACTGTAAATTACTGTTTAATCTGAAAATACATCTGGATTACTTTAGGGAGAAAAAACCATTTCACATTCTATGTTCATTAAGATTCAATAAAATCGACTAAAAATATAATAAGACTGATTTTTTATTGTCATTTAAAAAATGCCTATTATACTTAAAAACCTCTTTAATTTGACGCCCGTGTTTACAATCCATTATTCCAAAACATTTAGCGGGATATCA
Organism: Maratus speculifer; assembly: GCA_964019185.1. NCBI lineage: Eukaryota > Metazoa > Arthropoda > Arachnida > Araneae > Salticidae > Maratus > Maratus speculifer. The sequence goes on from OZ025294.1 coordinate 359,144,026, forward strand.
TTTAACAAATTTATTTTCGGTTACAAATTGCTTCTTTCGTGTGAACTGTGAATAAAACAAAGGGAATTCAATGCTTTTATTTTGGTCTCAAAAAAAAAAAAAAAAAAAAAAAAAAAGATCTCGGTCGCATCTTGGGAATTACAATAAAAAGTTATTCATCATTGAAACAAAAGAGGTGATTTTTCTGGAAGTATTCCAGAGACAATAGGAACACAACAGCATATCACTTGTATTGTCTCCGTTCTTTTCATTTTCGACACAAAATAGATCTATAAAGCAATCGGAGAATAATAAATCGCATGGAATATGCAAATCGGCACAGTAGACAAAAGAAATAAGGAACGCAGATAAATAATTATATTTTTAAATTCAATGTAACTGTAGTATTTAGATAAAATAAATTGGCGCGTGCAATTTAGGGACAAAATTTTTAGTTTTTAATTAATTCATTTATAAAAGGGTCATGCCTTGAAAAAAGTGCAAACCTGCTGGTATGGGAATAAATGCAATGTATCCGACTAGAATTTTTATTATTAGTAGTATTTGATCGCTTATATGAAGTTTATTCTATGTATGACAATCATTTTGAAAACACAGAATTTTGTTTTTTACATTTGTTTTGGATTAATTATAATAGTTAAAAAAATCTAGAGTAAAAATAAATATACAATTACAGAGTCAAATGTACCAAACGAAATTACAAAAAAATTCTGTGTTAATAATACAAGTGAATATATACATGCAATAAAAAAATTTCTTAATTTTAAATTCTTTTATCTAAACTGATGAAACTGTAAACATATTACTTAATCTCAAAATGCATCGAGATTACTTTACAGGGAAACAATACTTTTTATGTTCTATGGATCAATAACATTTATTAAAATAATAAGATTGATTCTTGTGTTGTTCTTTAAAAAAATGCGTAACTATTACACATTTAATTAAAATCTTCTTTATAAATAGATGTCCGTGACTGCAATCCATTATTCCAAAACATTTGGCGGAATATCATTCAACAAATTTATTTTCGATGTCAAATTGCTGCTTTTAACTGAACTGTGAACAAAACAAAAGGGAACTCAATGCTTTTATTTTGGTTTACAAAAAAATACGATCTCGGTCGCATTTCAGGAATTACAATAAAAAGTGATTCATCAGAGAAACAAAAGACGTGACTTTTCTGGAAGTATTTCAGAGACAATAGGAAACAACAGCATATCACTTGTATTGTTTACGTTCGATTCATTTTTGACACAAAATAGATCTATAAAGCAATCGGAGTATAATAAATCGCATGTAATATGCAAATTGTTACAAAAGATAAAAGAAATAAGTAAGACAAATAAATAATTATACATTATTAAATTTAATGTAAATGGGGTATCTAGATCAAAATAAACTGGCATGTGAAGCTTAGGGATTTAATTTTTAGTATTTATCTAATTAATTTATAAAAAGGATCATGCCTTGAAAAAAGTGCAAACATGTTGGTATCGGAATAAAAGACATTTATCCGACTAGAATTTTTATTAGTAGTATTTGATCGCTTACATGAAGTTCATTCAATTTATAACAAAGATTTTAAAAACACAGAATTTTCTTTTTTACTTTTGTTTTGGATTATATATACTATATATTAATAATACATTATTTAAGAATAATAATTATTATTAAAAAAATTAATCCAGAGTAAAAATAAAGATATAGAGTCATATGTAAAAAAAGGAAAATACAAATTTATTCTCTGTTAATAATACAAATGAATATTCAGTTTGAGTCATAAATATCGAAACAATGGGCTATCTCCTTAAATATTGCCCCTAGACCCATACCTCTAATTGCAAAGTCTCATAAAAAAAGGTGAATGTTTTTATAAGACAAATTGCAACTCCGTAGGGGGTCTATTTTAAAAATTACGAAAATTAGAAAAATTTTCCTTATCCATTCCTGAACTGAACAGAAAAAATTTCATCTCGATATCTACAAATCCTCGAAAGATATTAAAATCCAAAATTTTCCAAAATTCGTGACTTACACCAATTAAGCATACCTCTGACGGCACCAATATGAGTTCATTTGAAATACAATTTAGGGATCGAACATAAATTTACGCATAATTAAATGTCTATCAAAGACAATACTTTAACTTTTAGATGTAAAATAAAAGTATAGGTATAAATAAAAGTTTTTGCTTTAAACTTCTTTGAAATATGCTAGATGTCTGCAATATCTCGAGCTTGGCGCCAGCCAAATAACTGGCACGACCCATTGGCGGGACCGTCTTGTTAAACACTTATTAAAAGTGTTATTAAATTAAGTGATATTAATTAAACTCTCATTAAAATATCTTAAAAATTTCTTTCCGCAGGCAATAAATTTAGTAAAAATAGTAATAACGATAATGATACTTCTATTAACGGTATCATTGGAAATATATTTTAATAAATTGCACCGAAATGTTTTCAAAAATCTACTGTTTACTATTCAGCTTCAAAATTTATGATTATTTTAAACCTATTTTTACTTTCTTCTATCTTTACAAGAAGAAAGTATTGGATTCATGAAAATTTTGAATTCCGGTTTTTTGATGGATTCACACGTTTTAAGGCTCAGAGATACCGAAAAACATGTTTTTAAAAAATGTCTGTCTGTGAGTCACTGCTCCTGTATCTCTGTATATGACATAAATTTTGTGAGCGATCTATGTCAAGAACTAATCCACGGAATTTAATAAAAAATTATATTTACTTAGTCCTTGATATAAATTGGTACTGATTAGTTTTTGGTGTGAAAATGCTTAACAGGTGGCCGTACTGTACTGGCTTTTCTGCGATTTCCGCAATACCTGTATCTCCAGAATTATACGCCTACTGTCGCCCGTAATTAGAGGCACCTTTTACCCATCGTGCAATAGCAGTTTTAACAAGAAAAATATGAAGTTGACAGGGCCAAAACAATGAAAAAAATTGAAATCGACGTAATAAAAAAATAAGGTTTAAATCAACTGACGCATTTAAATAGTAATTATAGAAGATGAGAATGGCAAAACTTAAACGAAATCTGAAATCGAAACTATACGGGACGGAGTTAATCACTTAGAAACTTTTAAAAAGCATTTAAACATTAGGAGTACATCTTTCTTTAGCCCCTTCGCGACGGGAGACTTTTATGAAATTTTTAATGTTTTGCCACCGGTTTAAAAAAAAAAGAAATTTGTGTCTTTTTGAATCGAGAAAATGCTCCGATTAAATAAGGCAAATTTTACAGTATAATTTTACTGGTGGGGATAAATGAGGATTCTTAAGCCTTTTTGGGGCACGTATACGTGTCGCTCGTCCCCAAGGGGTTAAAACTAAATGCACTTTTCTCCATCAAATGTTTTTATTTCAGTATTTCTCATTTTAAAACTGCCATAAGTCAATAACCGTTGGTTATGGTAACAGTCCAGCGAGTTCAATAGTTTTTTAACATCCCCCCCCCCCCCACAAAAAAAAAGGCCCAACGCACCGAAAGAAGTTTTCACCTCGGAAAATTTACTTTTAAAAATATGATTTGTATACAAAAAATTGCATCTCTTTATATTTATTATTCCATATTTATTATAGTATTGCATCTCTTTTTATTTTCTCTCTATATTGCTATTTTAAATACTTTTATTTAAAAAAAAAATAAATATTATTTAAAATGCTGAATCAAAATTGAAAATTAGACATTTTCATTTAATCAAAAAAAAAAAAAAAAAAAAAAAAAAAAAAAAAAAAAAATCAACGCGGCAAATAATATTTTGAGTTACTACAATTTTAATTTACTCTAAATTTTTTGAATTTTTTTTTTAAAGAAGTCTGATGTTATAATGCTTAAAAACTATATGGTTAATCATCACAAAACATTAAAATTCTTACTCTATAAATAAATAAATAAAATAAATATTTCCTTGATACATTACAGCAACATCGTTTCTTCAATTACACGCATTTGAATTTGTGTCTGATCCCTTGAAATCACACGATTTATTAAAATTGCCATAACTCTCTGAGTTTTGAAGATATCGAGATGAATTTTTTTTTTGTTCAATTCAGGAATGGATAAGGAAATTTTTTCTAATTGGAAGTTTTTTTCCTCTAGGGGTCGTATAAAAATTTAATTTTCGTATTTTTTGAAATAGATCTCCCCCATGGAGTTGCAACTTATCTTATAAAAAAATTCACCTTTTTTATGAAACTTTGCAATTGGAAGTATGGTTCTAGAGGCAGTATTTAAGGAGATAGCCTATTGTTTCGATATTTATGACTCACCATGTATGCATGCATTTAAAAATTGTCTTACGTCTAAATTTATTAATCTTAAAGGTTTTTAACTGATCTGATAGAAGTGTAAATATATTACTTAATCAAAAAATGCATCTAGATTACTTTATAGGGGGAAAATACTTTTTTATGTTCTTTTATGAATTTATTTAAATAATAAGATTAATTCTTGTATTGTTATTAAAAAAATGTATAATCACTACACCATTGATTGAAAACTTCTTTATAAGTACATGTGTTCGTGACTACAATCCATTATTCCGAAACATTTAGCGGAATATCATTCAACAAATTTATTTTTGATGTCAAATTGCTGCTTTTAACTGAACTGTGAATAAAACAAAAGAGGATTCAATGCTTTTATTTTAGTCTTCAATTTATATATATATATATCTATATCTATATATATGTTATCTCGATCGCATTTTCGGGTATTACAATAAAAAATTATTCATCAGAGAAACAAAAGAGGTGACATTTCTGGAAGTATTACAGAGATAATAAGAAACAACATATATCACTTGTAATGTCTTCATTATTTTCATTTTTGACACAAAACAAATCTCTAAAGCAATCGGAGAGTAATAAATCGCATGAAAAATGCAAATCGGCACTGTAGACAAAAGATATAAGGAAGACAAATAAATATAATTATATTATTAAATTCAGTGTAACTGGAGTATTTAGATCAAAATAAACTGGTGTTTGTAATTTAAGGACTGAATTTTTAGTATTCAATTAATTCATTTATAAAAGACTCATATCTTCAAAAAAGTGCAAACCTGTTTGTATGGGATTAAAGGACATTTATTCCCATACAACATTCCCGACTAGAATCTTTATTAGTAGTATTTGATCGCTTATATGAAGTTTATTCAATACATAACAACGTTTTTAAAAACAAAAAATTTTCTATTTTACATTTGTTTTAGATGAATTACAACAATATAAAATTAAATCCAGAATAAAAATGTACATACAGATACAGTCAAATGTGAAAAAGGTAATTACAATTTTATTGCCTTAATTCTAAATTAATGATTTTTAAATTATTTTAACTTAACTGATGGAACTGTAAACATATTACTTAATCTCAAAATGCATCTAGATTACTTAACAGGGAAAAAATGCTTTTTATGTCCTTTTATGAATCAATAACATTTATTAAATTAATAAGATTGATTCTTGTATTGTTATTTAAAAAATGCATAATCATTACACCATTGATTAGAAACTTCTTTATAAGTTGATGTCCGTGACTGCAATCCATTATTCCAAATTATTTAGTGGAATATCATTCAACAAATTTATTTTCGATGTCAAATTGCAGCTTTTATCTGACCTGTGAATAAAACAAAAGGAATTCAATGCTTTTATTTTAGTGTCCAATATATATATATATAAATATAACTATTATGCAATACTACTATTTAACATCTATAATGAATATAGAATAACCCATAAAATAACAAACTAAAACAAGACAAGAGGAGTTGGCAATATTGGAACAATTACAAAGTATTGGGAATGTGGTATTTGGCTCTTTGTCAAAGACAATTTCAAATGGACACATTAATTACGATTAATTTCTGATTAGAAATCAGCATAAACCTAAAAATGATTTCTAAATTACACAATTCATCGTAAATGCAGAATTTAAATCAATGAAAAATACTAGACATATTTTAAACCAATAATAATAGAATTAGCAAAGAGAAAAAACTTACATTATACAATTGCCAATGTGGGAGAAAAAAAAAATAAATTCAAATTTGCAATCTCATTTCGCTTACAGTTAAGTGATGACAGTTAACAGAATATTGTAAGGAAATTAATGTCAGAAACCAAATATCTATATTTAATTATTAATTTAATTAAAAATAACTATTATTAAAAATATTAAATTATTAAAATAATATTAAAGAAAAATGTTATGAAAGTAATGGAAATAATGTAATTATATTATAATGAAGACTTCTTGTGACAAAAGTTCACAAGAAGAACGATTTAATAAAAATAAAACAGACAATATATATATACGATCTCGGTCGCATTTTCGGGAATTACAATAAAAAGGTGCTTCATCACAGGAACAAAAGATGTGACTACTGGAAGTATTCCAGAGACAATAGAAAACAACAACATATCACTTGTATTCACTCCGTTCTTTTCATTTTCGACACAAAATAGATCTATAAAGCAAACGGAGTATAATAATTCACATGGGATATGCAAATCGGCACAGTTGACAAAAGAAATAAGGAAGACAAATAAATAATTATATTATTAAATTCAATGTAACTGGAGTATTTAGATAAAGAAAAACTGGCGTGTGTAATTTAGGGACTTAATTTATAGTTTTTAATTAACTCTTTATAAAAGGATCATGCCTTCAAAAAAATGCAAACATGCTGGTATCGGAATAAAGAACAATTATCCGACTAGAATTTTATTAGTAGTATTTGATCGCTTTATATGAAGTTTAGTCAATATATAACAATGATTTTAAAATCACAGAATTTTCTTTTTTAAATTTGATTTGAATTAATTATAATAGTAAAAAAATAATCCAGAGTAAAAATAAAGATACAGATACAGAGTCAAATGTAGAAAAGGAAATTATAAATTTATTCTCTGTTAACAATACAATTGAGTATATACATGCAATTAAAAAAATTACCTTAATTCCAAATTAATTAATTTTAAATTCTTTTAACCGAACTGATGGAACTTTAAATGTATTCCTTAATCTCAAAATGCATCTAGATTTCTTTACAGGGAAAAAATACTTTTTGTCTTCTTTAAGAATCAATAACATGTATTAAAATAATAAGATTGATACTTGTGTTGTTATTTAAAAAATGCATAATCATTACACCATTAATTAGAAACTTCTTTATAAAATTATGTTTGTGACTCCAATCCATTATTCCAAAACATTTATCGGAATATCATTCAACAGATTTAATTTAGATGTCTTCATATGTATATATATATATATATATATATATATATATATATATATATATATATATATGTATGTATGTATACACATATATCATACAGCACGATAGTGCTGTATAGTAGAGCTCAGCCGCATCTCTAATGTTAAAGTCCAAAGTTTGCCTCTTAATAACTTTGGAACCAATCATCCGATTGCGACGAAATTGAAAATGCAAAGTGTCCTACTTTAGACCTCAAAGTTTTCAAAATATCATTTGGATCCACCGATTAGTTATGGAGATCCAGAACCCCTGTTTTGTCACTTTTTTTTTCGTGAAACAAGAAAAAAAGACAAACAAATCATTTATAACCCGAACCAGAAAACATTCATCGATGTGTAATAGTTTGTTCGAAAGCTTTTAATTTAGATATGTGCCTTTCAAAATCCTGTCAAAAAATATCCAATATTAAGAAAATCTCATCCATTTAAATTTTATATAACGCTATAATACCTTCCATAATTTAAAATTACAAACATTATAGAAATCTCTCCTTTTTAATTGTTAATTCAATTATTTCTTTCGGGTTGCCATCAACTAAAAAAACAGTTCAAAAATTTTAAAAAGAAATGATAACACGTGTTCTTTTTTTTATAGAGCAATACAAATTCTGATTCTCCTCATAGATTTTTGAATTTTTCAAATTGACGTCATTCAAAACAGAAAATACATATTTTTCATAAATATATACATAAACTATAACTAAATATGTGTTGAAACAACATCGCACCTTTATTTGAGTGTTTTCGATGTCGAAACAGTTGCTAAAATACAGATATTTCAATTAAAAACAGATAATTTAGAAAAAGAATTCTTCTATATTTATAAAAAAAAAAAAAAAAAAAAAAAAAAAAAAAACGATTTGAAAATGAAGCTATGAAAATCTGTGTAGATGATATCTACGATCATAAGAAAATCTGCGTAGATACCGAGAATCTGCAGCAAAGATCTTAGAGAGGGAAAAAGATAGAAAGCTCTCATTGGCCCAATGTAAACAGCAGACTTCTCTCACCGCTACGTAACCTACGCTACTTTGAGCAGTGCTAGAAAACAAACTTTACAGGGATGAAGCGCAGCGAGGAGCACGTGATTGGGGGAAGGGGGGGGGGAGACCCGCGCATGTCGATCTTATAGTATTTTCACATTCCTACTTGTTTTCAGACTTATAAGGAAGTGATTCAAGAACAGCATTATTTTTTTAAAATCTTAGTAATAAAAGTATATATATATTGTATTATTATTATTATTTAATGTATGTCTATTATTTTTTGTTTCATTATATAGTTTCATCATATGTATAGATATGAAAGAACTGATGCTATTTTCTTAAAGGAAAGAAAAATATTTAACAATTGAAAACTATTCTTTTCTCTTGAGACATCATTTTAACTCATTTGTAAATGGAATAAAAAAATCTTTTTGTTTCATTCTTAATTTTTTTTAAATTTTATTTGTGATAGCAATGAATTTTTTGCAATTAATCATTTTCACTCAAATTATGAGGACGTTAATTATATAGAATTTTCATCCTCCTCATTTTAAAATGTAAGCGACAGATTTTTATGCATTTATATGTAATTTAAATATTAACACAAGTTTCCATTTTTATTAAAAAACTGTGATAAAATCATTATTTAAATTTGTAATAAAAAAGAATATTAATAATATGTTCTACAATACCATTATACTGTATAATACTATACTATATAATACTATTCTATATAATACTATTATAATAATTAAAGAATAATAATACTATTGCGTTGTTATATTATATTAAATTATTGCTCATTATCAGCGATCTGTCTTTCACAAGATCAGAAAAATCAGAATAATAATAATAATAATATAAATAATAATAATAATAATGCTATTCTATACAATACTACTATACTTATAATACTATTCTACATATTACTACTATAATAATTAAAGAATAATAATACTATTGCGTTGTTATATTATTACATTATTGTACATTATTAGCGATCTATCTTTCACAAGATCAGATCTGATCTCAGAAAAATGGACTCTTCACAATTCTTAAAACTCAAATTTCCCCTTTCTTATTAAATTTATTAAAAAAGACGAATTAAAAGTTTTAAATTTTGAAGTATCTACTTTTGCGAGACTGAAGTTTGTGAAATACAAATCACTGATAATGTAATCATAATTTTAAAATATAAAAATACTATCAAGATAATAATATAAAAGCACACTAATATAAATGCATACTAGTATAAAAATACGTAATAATAATGTATTAATAATAAATGGCATCTGTTTACATTTTAACTACACAATAGTGCGATAATGTTCTTTAAAATAAAATGGAAACTTATTTGAACATTTAAATAAGTAACATATACATAAGCATCTGTCACTTACCCTGTTTTAAAAAGCTGAAAGTACACAATAAATACATTGTTTTTACGAGCCGGCAAGTAGTGAATAAAGTATAAAGCAAGATGGCTGACACACGCCACCCAAAATAGCAAGTGTTGAAGTTCTTGATCGGAGGTCGGAGGAAAAACGCGGTCTCCCCTGAATTGTGGTTTTCATTTAAAATGCGCGCGCATTGCTTCATGCTTCATCCTGTAATGTTTGCTTTCCTGCTATGCATGGTAGCGCAGGATTACAAGGGTACCAACAGATGGTGTAGTTACGTGTTTTCGAAGCTGAGGATCTTGTACCATTCTACTTCCTTTGTCTGCAGTGAAACTACTATCTGGGAGGGGGCGGTTCTCTCGCCAAATGCCGCCAAGATTTTCACCAACTTGGAGATATATCGCCATATCTGGCGCCCAAAATTTCTCGCCAAACTTGAAGCCAATTTAGCGTTATTTCCGGTATTTCACCAATCTAATGTGTCTACTAATATCTTTAATCTAATACTAATAATTGTTTAGGTTTATTCGTTGAAGGTGATTAATAAAGTTCCTGAAAGAATCTGAAAAAGCCATGAAATCATATAAAAAAACTGGTGGAACCAGAGGAAAAAGTAGAGCTCGATTAAAAAATGTTACAGTAATAATTGGGAAATATTTTCAATCTAAAAATGTGTGTAAAAAAGAAATGGAATCAGATGATCTGTAAAGCTCATGATATAACACAAATTTTTGTTATCTGAAAATGTGGACTGAGTTTTATTGGTGCCTTATATTCAGTATTATATACTACTATCTACCCAGAATGATTACTGAGGAAAGTAGTCAATAGAATATATAGTTGTGTTGTCTCAAAGCTCCACAAAACTAAACGAATATAAACCATGAAGTAATAATTAAAGTATAACATAAATATAATCAGGTTGTTGGGGAGTTGATGTAGATAAATATATATGAACACAAATATTTAGTATGTGGTTGAATCATACCTGTTCAAGGTTTTGACTTTACTTGGAGTTTTGATCTGCCACTTATGAAAACCGCTGGAATGGAATTGTGTCCACACTTTGTACAGGTACCGTTCTCATATTTCGTTACATCTGCCTATTACATATAGTTATGAACCCAAATTTTTTAACTGGTTATTGATGATTGAAATACGGAGTGAGTTAAAAATACCTCTTTTTCCCTGATTGATTTTAAGGCACCAGTAAAGCTCAGTCTTCATTTTCAGCTAAAAAAAATGGGTTATATCATGAGCTTTACAGATCATCTGATTCCATTTCTTTTCTATGCACATTTTTAGATTGAAAATATTTCCCAATTTTTTGGATGATTGAAATACGAAGAGAGTGAAAAATGCCCCTTTTTCCCTGATTGATTTCAAGGCACCAGTAAAGCTCAGTCCTCATTTTCAGCTAAAAAAAAATTGGGTTATATCATGAGCTTTTCAGATCATCTGATTCCATTTCTTTTCTATGCACATTTTTAGATTGAAAATATTTCCCAATTTTTACTGTAATATTTTTTTTTAAATCGAGCTCTACTTTTATCTTTGGTTTCACCAGTTTTTTATATGATAGATATACTATCTCGGTCGCATTTTTGGAATTACAATAAAAAGTGATTCATAAGAGAAACAAAAGAGGTAACTTTTCTGGAAGTATTCCAGAGACAAAGGGAAACAACAGCATATCACTTGTATTGTCTCCGTTCTTTTCATTTTTGACACAAAACAAATCTCTAAAGCAATCAGAGAAATATAAATCGCATAACAAATGCAAATCTGCACAGTAGACAAAAAAATAGGGAAGGCAAATAAATAATTATACATCATTAAATTCAGTGTAACGGGAGTATTTAGATCAAAATAAACTGGCATGTGAAACTTAGGAAATTAATTTTTAATTTTTAATTAATACATTTATAAAAGGGCCAAGTCTTAAAAAAAGAAACGCATATTTGTTAGTATGGGAATATAGAACATTTATCCAAGTTGAATTATTATTAGTAGTATTTGATCGTTTATGTAAAGTTTATTTAATATACAACAATGATTTTGAGAACACAGATTTTTTTTTCTCATTTGTTTTGGATGAGTTACAACAAATTTATTCTCTGTAAATAATATAATTGAATATATATATATGTAAATAAATATTAGATGCATTTTAACTACTTCCCTGATTTGCCCGTACGTCATACGGGTATCTTGTTTTTGCTAATCATGATTTGTCCGTATCACTTACGAGCAATCATTTTCCAATCATGATTTATTATTCTTACCAGTAAAATTTTATTGCAAATTTCTCATTATTTAATTCGAGCATTACTCTCATTCGATTAGGCAAAAAATTCTGTATAGAAAAACCGGTGATTATTAAAAATTCTGAAAAAAAAACCATGAAAAATTAGGCATTACAGTTATTCCTTAACATTAGCAAGGGTTACACTGTTAAAACTAATGGTGACACATTGCACTTTTTAGGGGTGAAAGGTTTGTTTCATTGGTGACACCCCTAAAGGAGCCAGAATTGCACCTTTAATTAGGGTGAAAAGATGGCTCCCTTAATCCAGAGTGCCCAATAATAAAAAATTAAAAAATATACAAATCGACTTTTGGCCCTCGAAGGATTCGAACCCACAACGTCTGATTACAAGTTCAGCACTCTAACCGCCCGGCCACCGAGCTCACCTTCAAAGTCTCCCTGAAATGTTCGTATAGCAGTGATAGTCATCGTAGGAAGAAATTGCTGTGTTGATCCACCAGTGACGGCGAGTTGAAGGGCAAGGATACACGTCATAGATCATGCGCAAATGACCAAGGTGTGAAAATCTTTCAACGATATGCATTGCGCGGCACCCTAATTAGCCTGAATCACCCAGTGAGAGATCAAACGGCATCCCAAACACATTTTCAAGAACGCGTGTGTCAAATGGTAACACCTTTTCCTTCCTGGACGCCAAATGCAACTTTGTTTTGCAACCAAATGTTTGTCACCTTTATTTTAAACAGTGTAAGTAGCTGCATCAAAATTGCGCTTGCATAACTGCTTTTTGTATATTCTGTTCATACCACTATTAAAAAAATATCTTGTATTACACTTTTGTTGCAAATGCTGTCAACATGCATATGGAAAAAATATTCTTTTTTAAAAAGTGGTGCGAATGTTGAAATGTTTTCCATTTTCTATTTTAAAACTCACAAAAGTTATTGGAGTACTGTATTTGAAAGTTTTTTTTTCAAAAATATTGATAAAGTAAATGGTTGAAATGAGAATAAATTATATTTATTAAAACATTTTAAGTACAATAGGTAAAATTATAAATTCATAAAGTAAAAAGTAAAGCAAATAAAGACATATTGAAAAATTAAGCAGAATTTAAATTAAATATTTTCAAATTTTTCTTATCTATGAATGAAGTATGAAATATTTTAAATTATCCGATTCCTGATATATCAAAAATTGGTACAATTATCCTATACATACAAATGAACCCTAAGCAATATCTATTTTGCGTTTAAATCACATTTATTCTTTTATTCTGTGACTTTCGAATCATGTTTACGGTGCGGCACTGGTTGGATAAACGAGAATAGGCCAAAAATCAAAAACAGAATGTGTTTCAAGCTGTAGTTATTAAACACAGACATAATTAATTAAGAAAACAAAATATTACTGTTCCATTTCGCATGAAAACAATTTCGAAAGTTATATTTCCGCCAAACACTGTGAGGATGTTCCAGTATTTCATGAATTCCCTGTCTTTTTTTTTTTTTTTCGTTGTCATCTTTTGTCCATTTACTGTACCGTGAAACTCTCGATTCAGATTACTGAATCATTTTAGTTAACCATAATTGAACAGAATACAAAAAAGAAAAGTTTTAAATTTCTATTTTTTTAGAATCTATAAAATATATATAAAAAGAAATTAGGATTTAAATAACAAAATATAGTATTGTTACGTTATATATGCAAACGAATTGGAAAATTAGTTTACCATAGCGGCCACAAAATGAGGAAATTGGACTGCTGATTAACCCTTTATCTACTGAATTAAATTCGTGAAAATTCTACATTCTAAAGCATTTTATGTAAATTGTTTAAACTAAATTAAGAGATTTACATATTTAATAAATTTTTGAAAGAATTTTAGAATAATTGAAGGATTTAGAAGGATTAATTAAATTTCAATTTACAATGATTTTGTGCAATATTTATAATTCCACTCAAATCTTTTATTTTAAATTCTTTTCTTAGTATTTTGTAGAATTATAAAATGTACAAATATGATGTTTTTACAACATAAATATAGAAATATTTCCGAATTGAAAAATCCCCTTCCCCCCCCCCCCCTCCCTGAGCGCTAAGAAAGCTGAAAAGATACAAAGGTAAAAGAAATCAGTCTTTTAAATATATTTTTGTTTGTGTAACCCATAATGCTTTTGGAACAAAATAAAGTATTGTATCTGTAACTCATTCTAAACAGTATTACAAATAATAGACGTATTACAAGAATTTTATAGTAACTAATTTTAATGATACTTATAAAGCACCGTCGGTAGGAAAAGGGTTAAACGTTCGAAAGCTGAATTATGTGTGTGGGGTGATAGTGAGTGGTTACTTTCACAATTTTAGTTGTTCCAGAGCAATAATTCGAGGAACAACTTAGCAATTATATTTTTTTCTCCTAGTGAAAAAAATGCATATGTCGAATACAGTAGATTTTCTCATGCTGCGAATTTTCTTTTATAAATTACGAATCTATACAAAATAGCAAAATGTGTTTTTTTTTTTGCTATTTTATTTGCATTTTATTAGTTTTGCTTCCAATTACGATAAGCTTTATTATAAGTTATTAAAAAGACACATTTTGGACTTATGGTCAGCAATCGTTTTTGCATATCATTCGAAACTGTAATGTAGCAACTCATTGTATGTTAAAAAGTAACGAAAAATCCTTTTTTCTAAAACTAATTAATTGAAAACATTCTCAGTAACTTATCTTAAAAGGGTGCAATCAGTTACAATGGAAACAAAAAAGACATGAATTAGACGATTTAATTCTTATCTCTTTTTGGCATTTGGAAGAATACAATAATACTTGATACACCACAGAAACAAAGCAGCGAATAAGTTGGAAATATTCCAGATGCAATAGGGGTGGTTGCTTCGTTTTTATTTTATTTCATTTTTCATAGTTAAATAAAGATTTATGAAAGATATATTGAACAATAAAATATAAAGAATGGTATACTAAATTGAAAAAAACACTAGCAATACCGGAAGAATATTGTACTTTTATGGGGTCACGTGTGTATATCGACTTGAGAAATAAACATTTTTTACGAACTGTTGTTGATGTCTAGGAAAGCGTTAGAAATATGTAGGTTTTTGCAGAAACAGCATATATACCAGAAACTTTATATTTTTATTGAAACTTTTGCCTTTTCGATTTGCTTTTTTTTTCCAAAAAAGAAACTGCATGGCTTGAGATTTGTACTAACATTTTGTTTTGTATGGCGTTTTCTGAAATTAATAAAATATTTATCTATTCCGTGATATTTGAAATTTTGTGTTTCTCAGAAATATTAACTCGACGTATAATTTATTAAGCAGTTCTTAACCCACTAAAAAAAGTAATAATTTTTAAAAGGAGATAACTGATTACTGGGAACAATTCGTAAATAATTGAAATACATGTTAAATATTTTATAAACAGAATTGTTATGTTGAATTCCAAGCTTCTACCTAAAACGCCTGCATTAATAAGATGAAATGATCTCCCATTTAATTTCCTTCGAAGGAATGGATTTTTAAAATCGCTTAAAATGTGCTTACCTATTATTTTAGTATTTTCTTTATACTGTATTTCTCACTCCTATTTCAAACTACGACCGAGACATGGTGAAATGAAATCTTTACCCCACCTCCACCATTCTTAGCTATTTACCTGTGGCATTTCGGTAATAACTGAGCTATGTATTTAAAAATTTTTAATTAATTTCTCGTCCTGAATTTCATGCTCCCATCTAATATGCTAAAACTGCAGTTGGGATATGGATAAATGACCTCAACCTTCCGATCACATCACTTAATCACCCCTGCCGTGATCGGCAAGGATTTCTAAACGCTTCTATAACTGAATACGTATTTAATTACTTTTAAGTAGTTTTTTTCTTATCTTGAATGACATACTCCTACCTGAAACCTCTGCTGAAGTATGGCGAAATAACGTAAAACTATTCTGTTTGTCAAGTTTCTCCACTTTCTAGCCACTTCTCGGCGTTTAATTTTCAATATCTCGTAGTGTATTATTTATACATTTTTAGTCAAATGCAAATCCTCCAAACAAATTTTGTACATACAAATGCACTTTATGTGCAATCGTGATGCAATCGTTTTATGCAATCGTGAGGTCCAAAAACTGTATAACCTCACGATGCTACATTCTTTTTTTCAGTAAAATAATATTAGAAAATTATTGTTCTCCTAGTTCTAATTTTCTAACAACGCAATAATGAAAAAAAAATACAATAAAAACTTGGTCAAAAAACAAAAATTCTAGCATCTGAATACTCGGTCTGAAATATAGTCAATACTTAGTAAGATCTCTTTTAAATAATCAAATTCAAAGAAATTACCACCTTTTTTTCAAAATTACACCAGCCAATGATTGTCCCCGGAGCAATAAAACATACTTTTATGGACAATGAAATCCATAAATATCTTTAATTGAAGCCTTTCAACACTGTTTTAATAATCTCAGATTTCTTTCTATTAAAATTATGACCAAAGATGGTTGCCGTTATCTCCCAGCTTTTCAATAACTTACAAGCGTCACCGTGATCCATAGGCTTATTTCTCTACTTCACGTAAGATTAAAAAAAAATTACCCCATTCTAAATTCAATAATACAACTACTGTTTTAAAAATAAGGTTTCCTTTGTAAATGTAAGTGTTATACGTGTGAAAGATAAAATAACTTTCGACAAAAATCAAAACAAAAGTTTTTAAATGTCCATACAATACCGAGCAAACACATACCTTTCGGTGGGTAGTTTTTTTTGCTGTTACTTGGGAACAGACAAACGGATGGATAAGACGGCGACTATAGGTGCTACGTGTATTGTAATAACGAATACACTTAGAAACCAGCTAAATTTAAAAGCGCATGGTTAAATCGAAATCACATTTCCAGCAAATATTACTCAAAAGCAGTAAAGTAACCGATATCTTTTGTGTGTCCTTGTAAATGGATTGAAAATGCTATGAATGTCCTGTCGTAACATAATCGTAGTGAAATTCAGTGATTTATGTTGGTTTCATTACATTTGCAATAACAAAGTGTAAATAAAATAATCCGCAAACTAATTTTTTCAATAGACCATAATGTAATAGAATCCTTTCAGGTGCCCCTGTAAATTAACTATTAATGCCACATACATCATATACAATACCAAACATTACTAGTGAAGCCTAAATAAGGTTTACCAAATGCATGAAACTCCAAGTATATTTACGAGAGTTCGAGAGTGGATAGACAGACACACAAACCAAACGCATAAATTCTTTTTAACTTTGTTGGAAAGTGTAAAAAGTCTGCTGCTGCTTGGCGAGAACTACAGCTATCAAGGTGCAAAAATGGTATAGTAAAGTGAAAAATATTCTTTTAATAGAAGCTATAACAGAGTCGCAAGTTGCAAAATTTGAAAGTTATTTTTCCAGTCTCAAAAATTACGAGAAAATTTTAAAGCATAAATAATAAAGTTTAAAGCACACTGTATTAAGAAATAATGTAATTCATGTAAGAAGCTCATCGACTTACCTACTTTTTATTCAGAAAGTGTAATTATAAAGCAGATGCAAGTTTAGTAATATTAGTAACACATTTAAACATCTTACATAATTTATATTAATGAAGAAATTATGTTAAGCGTGCTTTTGCGTCTCGCCCAGTTTGCTTGTAGCAAGTGCACTGTATTATAACCGATACAGAGATCCTGTTTTATCTAATTCTCGTAATATTTCACATAGAATTAATAACTTTTAAATTTCATCACTAAGGCGGCTACCAATGATTACATATGATCGTTTGTAATCATTTTATTGCAATATTATAGCACTTCCAAATCTGCAACTCCTCATATACTAATATATAATCTCCACATACTAATATATAAATGGTTTTCCGTATTCACCCTATATTGTTCCACAATATGGCAGATTATTAAAATAACAAGCAAATAAATTATTTGTAAGCTAAAATTGTAATACATTGTAACGAAAAAACTATATGCTGCAAAAGTACTTTCACATATTCTTCTTCGAAAAATGTTACAAAGAAAACTAAGTAGCAGTTTTTCATATTAAATTCAGTTTTGTTTTAACAGACACAAGCTAAAGTGACATCGTAAACAAGAACTAGAAATATTTTTGAAATTTCATTTTACATTCATTCTTTTAAAAGATAAAAATAAAACAACTTTCGATGTGAAAAAAAAAAATTAAATAATTTTGTTTTTAAACCTAATTTGAGCACTAAAAATAAACAAAATAAAAAATATTAACTAAACGTTTTTGTAATATCATTTAGAATAAGTTATTTTAATTCTATTACGCTGCCTATTATAAATAAAATTTAGACATTATATAAGAAAAATACTTATGAAAGATTTTTTTTATGAAATCTAGTATTTATTTAGATTTTATTTTACAAATATGTTTATAAGATATAAATCATTACACATTCTAATAACATCGCATTATTATACTATATCTCATTATATATATTTTTAAAATATTGGTATTTGTATAAAGATTATCAAAGACGAAATTCGAATATTATAAACTCAATCCATAATTTATGCTGATTTCACATGAAAGTTTAATGACTGTTCTGAAAAGCGACATGCTGAAAGATTCAATGGTTAAAAAATGACGAAGCAACCGGTATAGGTTTTGGTTAAATCTATTCTCACATATCAAGAATTCATACAGGCCTATTAGTGCTGCCTTTTGATGACCCGAAATTGTTCCCCACATTACCTAGATTGGTGATATTACATGATGTAGTTATCTTAATTAATTTAATAACGATTCGTATTTAATGTCATTTTCATTTAAAATAAAAAAAATTGCTTATTTATTAATTAATTTTTTAAATAATGTTTTAATTGATCATTAACATTTAATTAACAATTAACTTACAATACAAATAATTAATTACAATTAATACACAAACCAACTGCATCTAACGAAGAATTAATTAATATTTTAAATAAATAACCCTTAAAAGTAGTGCAAAATGACAGAAAAATTTTAAAATAATGGCTAGCGCGATAGAGACAGAAACATAAAGTAACACTAAAGATGTCCCGATAAGATTAGGTGAAAACATTGTAAAATCACTTTACATTTATATTTTACAGTACGTGTACTTTTAACTTATTGACATCTGAACTAATTTTTATGTGTGCGCGTGTATGTTAAATTACGATATTTTAGTGCGTTTTAACGTCGTCTTTTACTGTCATTTTAATGTCCTATTTTAAATGACGTTAAAAGATTCTGGCAGACATGTAGTTCATTAGGCCGAATTGAACAGTTTTTGGTGACATTTTTGTAAGTAATTTTATGTCTTTATATTATATATAAGCTATTTTATATGATAAATAATTACTTGATCTTAATTCGTTTTCCAAAAAAAAAAAACCCTCTACTTTCAAATAAGTTTCATCAGATACTATATTAAGTACCTGATTAAGTACTCTATATTAAGTACCTATATTAAATAGTATATACTAATTTTCCAAGCAATTAGTTACCTCCTTTGAAAAATTATTACTCCATGACACAATTTGGCATTCTTTGTTTTTTTCCCAAAACTTGTCGATGAAAAAAAAGTCTAAATCAGTGAAAATTTATGTGAAAGTAATTTTAATTAATTAGCTAATATATTTATATTACTTTAAACATCTACAATTAAGTTTAATTAGCAATAAAAATTCTAAGTACAAGTTTCAAATAAACTTTTCATTTTTCTCAGAAAGACAGTAATTAAATTATTATTAAATTAAACTTTACTATTGAAAATTAGGTATGACATTATTAATGATCAAATTATGTAATTTCATGGTCTTACTTCGTTTTACTCCTATTGAGATAAATTTGTAACATTTCAAATAATTATTAAATATCACAAAAGTTTAAATGATCAATACTTTTGGCTAGATTGTGAATTCTAAATTTCCTAATAAAAACTATTCTGATCAATTACTTCAGAAATTGCTTTTTTGTAGATTTAAATGCTTTAATATTATCAGAATTTACATTTTTAAAATATGGCAGCATTTGAACAAAGTAAGGATTATAACGTTTCTTTCAATCGTTTTAATTATAATTATTCCCGGAAAATATTCTTCTTGGCAGATTTTAGTTCAAATTGACCAAGATTCTTAATTTAAAAAAAACGGAGATATTCAAAACCACTCTATTTGACAAAAAAAAAAAAAAGTCAATTTTGGTTACAGTAGAAAACCATTTTATTTGCAGAAAATATCTGTAGATTTTCATTATTATTATTATTATTATTATTATTATTGCCGTAAAATGTATAGATTTTTAAATATAGATTTTAAATAGAACAATAGATTAAATCAGATTTAAAAAAGAAAAATATCGATATTATAATACAAATTTTTTTTTACGTAAAAAAGACTACAGTGTTGTTTTATACAGTGTTGTTTTTTAAAAAAACTCTGTAAATTTTGGTGACAGTAGAAGACCGTTTAATTTGCAGAAAATATCTGTAGTTTTTTATTAAAACACCTTTTTTACTGTAAAAAATATAGATTTTTAAATACAGATTTTAATATAACAATAGACTTAAAAGAGATTTAAAATAGAAAAATATCGATTTTAAAATACAGATTTGTTTCCGTAAATAAAGACTACAGTGTTGTTTTTAAATGTCCAGCTCTCAAAAACGGGTCAATGTTTTTGACACATTATATTTTGAATAAAGCCTTACTGACTCACTGAAGTTAGTCTGATGCCTCATTTTGACTTGTTGAAAAGAAATTGCTCTTCTTTATGTGTAAAGATTAATTACTGAAATTCAATTATCTCATCGCTTCCATGGAAGGCAAGAATGTAACAATTCTCTATCTTTTCGCATCCCAAGTATATGGATTGAATGGTTGGACAATTTACAAGATAATTATTCAGCTAGACCACGTACAATATCCAAATTAAAAAGCGCGTGATATATTTAATTTAATTTCAATAATTATTTATTCCAGTTTTTGACGTTCATTATGTTTGTAATTTTGTTTTCCATTTACATTCTGAAGAGGACTCGATTAAATAGAGTTGAAACATGTAAATAAAATTTTTTAATGTATTTTAAATGTTTTTATTTATACAACAACGTTTTTTAAACAAAATGCTTATTTATAACATAAATTTTTACTTTTTCGTTGTAGAATATATGTCATTAACATTACGATATAGTTATTAATATACGTAATTAAGACTTTTTTTTTTTTTTTTTTCACATTGAAGAATGTAACAGTCTTAGTTTTGTAGTGTGAAAAAGAATTCCTATTACAGCTTCTTGACCATCTTCAAATAATATTTTTTTTCCATTTCAGGTAACCAATGTTGTGTCTTGTAAGTCGTCATGTAAAACAGTAAATTTCTCGTTTGATTTTCTTGTCTTCTTTTCTACATTAAGTTTCATGTATTTGAAATTTCGAACTTTCGTTCATGCAACAAAAATGCGGTTTTTAGGTCATCCAGTAGATTTTTTTTTACATCACACTTCATAATACATGTAGGAAGACCCATCGAATCTATTGTAACAATTGTGATCATTGTGACTATGCAGTAAAATTCATTATGAAAATAAATTTATATCTAATTAAAAAAGAGTAACATGAAACGATAAATATGTGGTATAAAATTAAAGACACAAAATTTTCTATGGCTTAAATAAAAGTTTCCTTACAAAAAAATTATATGTTATTGAAACTTTCGTAATTCTGATGACTGATAAAAGTAACTTATCTAAAAAAGATAACAGAAAAAATTACATTTTAATAGTAGGTATTATGACATAAATAGTTTTGCAGCTGGAGAGTCATTTTTATTTTAAAATGCTGTTGAAATACATTGCAATTTAATAAACGGAAATAGTCATATTCTTAACAAGTGAATAAAAGTATGACAAGGGAATATCAGTAAAAAATATGTTTATCATTGTTATTATAATTTCTTTAACAGCATACGAGATATTTTAAAGTTGTTTCATTTTTATACAAATTTATTTTTTATATTGCAATTTTTTCTAATACTTTGATATAATATTGTTATCCAATATACAAAAATTATGAAAAGATAAAATTATATAAACCATTTTTCTGTAATAGAAAAAAAAAAATTGTTGCATTTTACATTGAACGTTATAATCTGTGAAATCAGCCTACAGCTACAGAAATATATTTTTTAAAATCTTGTAATAACACAACACTTTAAAAAAATCAAATTTAAAACGTGAAATTGCCAAAATCTGTAAACTTACTAAAATTTTACCTGCACGCTGCATTTAAAAAGATCCACAAAAAAGTAAAAAGGGAAACAAGTTTTTGGAAAGCTATGTAAATATATAGGTTCAGAAACAAAAGTTTTGGTTACATAAAAATATCTAGGTATCCCCAGTTGCCTAAAGTAATTTTAGGAACTTTACAGATTTTTTGATATACGATGCAAAAGTGTATTTGCGACGTGATTTTTTCTTCTTGTTATTGCGTAAAAAGTTCTAGGAATCCTAATTTCTTAGAAAAATTTTAGTAACTTTACCGATGTTTTTTAAACTATTTGGAAAAATAGTTGTTGTTCTCGGTATAGAATTGGGAAACTTGAAGTATATTTGAATCTTTTTATTTGTTACTGATTGGTCCAAGTTTAATGTCCAAAAATGGAATACTTCTGTATTTTATTTTATCCGTTTTCTGATTGGTCCAAGCTAAATGTCCAAAAACGGATTTCTTCTGTTGCCATATCATATGCCAAGATAACAAAAAGTGTAATAAAAATTTTCAAAAAAAAAAAAAAAAATATATTAAAGAACAAATTGTGATAGAGATTTCAAACAAATTTCATTAAAAATTGCATTTTTTTCTCAACGCAACGGTGTAAAAATTTAAAATGTGCGATGTTTAGAAGTTTAAACATTTGCAGTTCCGGAAATTCTAAAACTTATTTATTATGGGTCCAGGAATATACATGTTTAATCCATGGCGTACGTAATATGAGGCGTTCGAAAGTCAGTTTGATTAACTCCATCAAATAAAATTGCACATTTTAAACAGATAAAATTGTATATAAATAAACTACAGTTTTTTAATCGTTTATCTAGGAATATTAATGTTTAACGTATGGTGTACGTAATATATGACTCGTTATGATCATCATAAAAATCATGTTTATTATTAATTTAAATATAGAATTTATTTACAAGTCTTTAAACTATCATTTTACAAATAATCGTTCTAATTTGTTTAATTACAATTTAGTTAGTTATTTATTTTTTTTTTTTACAGTGCAAAAGTGTATAATTTAAAGCACGCCTATTTTTAAAAATATGTTTATTATGTTTATTTTAATTTTAAATGCTTGTTGAATAGAAGTTTAATTTAACCTTATCGTTAAAAGTTAATTCTATGTAAGAAAATATACAGAAAAATCTATTCATCCGTGAATTGCTATAATTATGCAATGCTGATTTGATTTTCAAAGGATGAAATATTTAGATTATAAGTTAAAACTACATTTAAAGCCGAAGATTTTACCAAATAATTTTACTGTTAGAAATCTTTGTTAATTAAATGCTTCAATGCTTTTTAAGTAACTCTATAATTAATGGTAAAATATCACAATGCGACCGAAAATATCTGTAATTACTTAAGGATAGATTATGAAAGTACATAAACTGGTTTCGTCATTACATAAAATTCTCCAAATGTTAAACTAATTTTCTATTTCTTTCTTCTATATTGATTAGTATACAGCCTGTATGAATCGGCGGTTATTTGGTGTATCTGCGATCATTTGAAAAAAGAAGAATTAGAATAAAATAAAAAAACACATTTTTTTAACTTGAGGGTTTTAAAGGGACGGTGGACGTTATTTATTTTTTTTTTTTTAATTTTGAAAATAGCAATATGAAATTTTGTGCATACATACATTTCACCAAAAGCATATAGGACACATTAAAAAAATTCAATCTTATTAAAATTTTTAATTTTTCTTTAAATTTTTAAACGGAATTTTAAAATGCTTCTCGTGCCTTAATTTTTGAGATATTTTCTTACTTTTGCGTATTCAATCACTTAAAACTCTATTATAAACAAATTTGCGTAAGATTTTTTTTTATATCTTGAACAGTTAATATTTTTAAAATTTCTAAATTCTTTTTTAATTTTCTAAATTCTATATCGATTTTAATCAAAAATTTACCTTTTAATAAGTAAAAAATCAAATTTGACTATTTTAATGAACACGAATTTCAAAAAGCTTACACAATTTCTTTCTAAACAATATCAGGATACTTCCTTATGAGTTTCATAAATATTGATAAAAAATGACGTCTCAAAAAACATTTCAAAAATCTCAAAACGCTAAAAAAAATAGTTTTCAGAAAAACAGATTTAAAGTATATAAATACACACTTACATTTTCTATTTATTTCTTAAAACATTCATAAATGATATTTTAATAAGAAAAAACTGCTTTAGTTCTATTATAACACAGAAATAGACCTTTTTTGCGACGATTTTGCTCAAATAAAGCTCCACTGTCCCCTTAAAAGAGTTGAAATTTATAAATTCTGAAATAACCTTTTGTACTCACATATTTTCTGGACCAGATAAATATATCACCAAAAGTAAGCTCTAAATCTAAGAATCTCTTTGTTTTTCGCGTTCAATTTCCAATTGACTTCAAAATATCAATTATATGCGCGATGCATATTCAGTAAATAATAAAACTAATGAAAATATAAAAAAGCAAGCAAAAATAATATAAAATAGTAACTTAGTAAGATTACATACAAAAAATCAAACTGACTACTCTGAGTTTTAAATACTATTAATGATGATAGTGTTATTTCCAGGGGTTTTTTATGCCCATCAGAATGAATGTATACAAATATTACTGGACGTAAATATGCTGTATCAATGTATATATATGCACAAATATATATACTATATTATGTTATATAGTTATATATTCTGTGTAAAAAGTACGTGGAATCGTTAATTAAACAATTTGAAATATTTTTTTTCATCAAGATTTTTTTTACTACTGTCATGGGAGACGCCATCAACTTTTTATGTAATGATAACAGTAAAAAAATTCTCTGACAGAATCGGTTAAATGAATTTTTGCTGTTACCGTCACATAAAAAAGTTCTTGGAATCCCAGTTTCATAGAAAAAGCTTTGTAACGTTATAATTTTTTTTTTACAGTGCAGGATCAAATTTTCATAATTTTAAGATATTCAGATTTTGGTATGGCTCCTTCTGAGACTTATTTGGCTCTTTCTAGTAACTGTAGCTTCACGAACAGGACACAAAACCATACCAGGCCTTCAAAATGGACTGCAATATTCTTTGACCCAGTGATCAAATGTGATTCTTACAGAAAAATAGGAGTAGTTTGAGCTGTTTCAAACCATTTATGTGACGATAAGTTTTATCCCAAAATATTAGTAATAACGTTATATAAGTGTAATAATTGCTAAAAATATGTGTGAAATATCTTTATCATACTACCTAAAAATAATACTTCGTTATTCAAGCAACAGCTTCTTGTTTTTGTTAAAGATTTTGCCGTTGGCAAATATTGAAGTTGGACCTTAATAACGGAAATCAACTTCCAGTTTTCGATCCTATATGACTGCTTTACGCTATTTACAGGCCAATGTGTTTGTCATACATGATTCAACGCAGGTCTTCAAACATTTCAATAATTCGGCATAAAATAAATATTAGAAAGATAGAGTTTAAAGGAAACTTTTTGTTCATTAATTTTTCCGTTGTAAAAATGGCTGTAATGTAATGCGTGTCTAAAAAATGGCTACTGTCAACACACTAAGTCACAAATGTTTATGAAACTCGGCATTTTAACTCGGTATAGGGATCGTAAATATTGAAAAAAAATTACAAGGTATCTTTTACAATTGTCTTTTAATTGATAAGATCTGAGTATTTTTTACAGAGAAGGTATTATGTGGTTATTAGTACCTTTAAAATGGCAAATCGATAGTAACTGTGAAGTTTAAATAAGAAAAACAACGAAAAAAAAATAACGGTTATTTATAATTTCCCTCATGTTTCCTACTTCACTGTTGGCACAAAGAGTATGAACATAAAAAATTTGAAAGAATCATTTTTTGGCGGTTTAAAAAGTATGATACCGTCGTTGTTAAGTGATATTGTTTTTCGAAACACGAATAAAATCAAGGGTAACACCCTAGCAGTAGAGAATACATGAAGCCGTATCATGTTTCTGTTAAAAAATGGGCTAGAACTGTAAGAATATGTAGATTATCCTTAATATTCTATGTATCTAAGGCATAAGGCCGTTTTTCATCGAATAAGGCTATTGCAATTGAAGGTCAAACGCTCATAATTTTACAGTTTTTTCCGAGTTTACGTCAATAAAACTGTCCAAAAACTTTTAAAATTTGCTCTGAATACACATGCATTTCTTCCTGCCATGTCAGTTTCTCACTCAATGATTGAAAATTTCATTTAACCTGAGCAACACTACATTATTACTAGGCAATTTTATAAACTATTTTAGAAATTTTTCAAACCGTTTCAACGTAAACTTTGAATAACAAGTTTTAATTTTAAATTGTAATAATTGTAAACGCACTTAATCTTTCTAATGTTTTTTTCCCCATTCTGTCTAAAAAACATCTCCTCAAATGTATTATTCAGAAAAATAAACATTCAGAATAAATCAAAAACCGAAAATGGATTATTTGAAAGAGAAAAAGGTCTTTTAAATGTAGAGAGTAACAGACTAAGTATGTTGTTTCATGTGGCTCTGATGGATAAGCATTGAGGTGTTGAACCATCGATACAGGTTGGAACCCTGTCTTGGATGCGTTTTCACTCTGTTTGTTTTAGGCCTTGTTAGAAATGTGAATAAAAATTCATTTAAGGTGCAACACTAGTCACAGAAAAAGACCCGGATGATAATGTAAAGTCTATGGGAGCGTTCTTTTCAAATATCTCGCTCAAATTTTAATATGTTGACGTGACTTTTTTTAGCATAAGATAGTTGAGGATGATTTACATCTGGGTTAGTTTTTACTTTTTCGATTTTGGCGGTACATTTTTTATATTATGATAATTACTATTTCAGAACCTGTTCTAACCGATTTCGATAGTTAAATTAAAAAAAAAAAATAAACAAAAATTGAAAAAATAAAATCTAGCCCGGTTGTAGATCGATCTCAACTATCTTATTAAAAAAATCATATAAAAATATTAAAATTTGAGCGAGATATTTGAAAAAAACTTCCCCATAGACTTAACATGATCACCCGGGTATTTTTCAGTCACTAGTGTGGGGCCTTAATTAAATTTATATTTATCGGCCGTGAGTCACCGTTTAAAATTATCAAACATTATTTCGTTTTATTTTTGAATTACAATGTAGCAGCATCTAATAATTAAGAATATACTTAAAATAATATTTATGCAAACGCATCAAAGTATTAATATCGCAACTAGAGATATTACGAAAAATAATAAAGAGGATTTCAAGGAACAAATTTTATATGTCAAAAATTGTTTTATTTTTCCTTTTTGAAAAGTTTTGAAAATGCGGAAAAGCGATTTTACATATTAAATTTGTAGCGTTGGCAGACAAGTGACAACGTAAACAAGAATCTTGAAAGTTTTCTCAAGTTTCGTTATTGTTTCATTCTTTTGTAAAATAAAAATAATGGAGACTCTTTGGATATGCAAAAGAATACTTATTTTAATATTTAGTAAACAAATTCTATTATTTCAGAAAGAATATGTTTGCTAAAAATATTTTTTTTTAAACGCCTGCATGAAACGCAGTAAATTTAATTTAATTAATCTGTTGAACTATAATTTTTATTATTTTTTTTATAAATGTGTAGACAATGTCATGAAATTTTTTATAAGTAATTAAAGTTTTGATTTTATTTTGAAAAAGAAGAACCTGTGAAATGGACATAGTTCTGTATAAAATTACATTTTACTGCATAGATAATTATGCACTGCTAAATAATAATGACTGAATCCCATTTTAATCTGATTGAAATCTATTTTAAACATTGTCTGGAAAAAATATATGAAAACAGTTCATATCAAGTAACTAATTTCTATGATCTACGGTAATAATTTCTTTTCTCTTTAATTAGTAATAAAATTCTTTAAATAGCAATCCAAAATAATTTTTTTCTATGAATATTCTCAATATTAGAATGGAATATAAAATACCTCAATTTTTCAGTTAGGGAATTAAGTACAAAACTTTAACTTGGAAATTTTAGAATTTAATGGATTTACTTTAAACGAAGTATGTAAATTTGACTACCTCATGAATATGGGCCTCATATGAGGACATATAATTATTACATTATAAAGCTAAAAAAATTTCACTTTATGTTGTTCACTTATGGCGATCTGATTTGTAGACAAATAATAGGTAGCTTGCAGCACAATAATAAAATTATTTTATAATGGGTTCTCATCTATCTAAAAAAAAATCTTGTGAATAATGAAAAATAATCTATACATGAGAGGGCTAACATAGAACATTTCAAATTATAAAAGTTAAATTTTAAAAGTTGCCGAAATGTTTTTTAAAGAATGGAAGTTAGAATTATACTTCATACATTGCAAAAGCTCAAACACAAAAATCCACACATTTCTGAGCACTTTTTGTCCACAAATTCACAACATATTAACACATTCGCTGCCGCCCACGCGTAAGCGCGTGATATTGGGCCGACGTTAAGGGGACATTTACGCGCCAGCGCGTGATGTGGGGTGATGTCCAATAGCCAGTCACGCGCTGGCACGAGAAAATCTTTCAGTGATTCTTTGTTATAAAACGTTAATCGGTTTCCGGGAAAAACCCACTTCTACAGTGCGTCCTTAACCATCATTATCTCTTCAAGTAAGCGGCAGGGAACGTGTTAATGTGTTGTGAAGCATTTTTTGTGTTGTGATTGTGTTCTTAATAGGATGCAAAAGTATTGCTCTCTAGAAATATGCGTTCTTAATGTATTCAAAATTATTGCTATCCAAAATTGCGTTCTAAAGATAGTGTTGTTAATTGTGTTGAAACAGTAATCCAGGTAGTGTTGGTGAGAATACTTTCTTAAGACAGTGCTTTGCTGCACAACACTTTGACCCCAAATTAACAACACATTTTAAACACCACACAATTCAGAACACTATAAAACAACACATGCAAAACATTTTCAAAATATTTTCAAGATGGTGCCTTTAAAGTTACACAAAATTTTAAAAATGGACACAACCATGAATAATCGAAATAGCACAGTCGAAAACGATTTTATTAAGAAGTGTTGATTTTTATGTTCAGTAAATATTGCGAAAGTGCGTTTGCAGCGTAGTACAGCTAGAAAAATCTCGACCAGAATGATTTCTGCATTTGTTAAATTGTGGGGCAGGGATTACGAATTACGGAGGATGACACGTGATACTTAGAAAAAACTTTCTTGATTTTAACTGTTAGAAATTATTAACTATAATTATTATGATATGTATTGGATCGTTCGGAAAGTCGTTTCCGTTTGGGAAAATCAATTCGTACCGGAAAAATTTGTCCATTTACATCTAAGTATTCGATATCAGAAACAATGTATAGTAAATAAGTAATGGAATTTTCCGGTACGAATTGATTTTCCCAATCTGAAAGAACTTTCCGAACAACCCAATAGTTTTTTGATTATTTGAATGTCATGGCTTTGACGAGGAGAATTTAACCCGAAATGTTTTAATTTTAAATTATGTATGTATTCATGTAATTATTTTACATGTCTGTCTGATGAATTGTAATACATTTTTTTTAATATTTGAATTTTGTATATGAAACATCAAATAACCTTTAGTCATTTTATTAATGTGAAAGTGTTGGAAGGATTTTCATAACATATGCTTCACGCATGATTTTTCTTTCTTGTTAATGCAGTAAAATTACGCTTTTTTAAATATCATTCGTCAATTGTAAAATAATACACTTTGTTTTGTAATTCCATCTGCATCTTGAAAAGGTTCTTCTTAAAAAAGTATGAAAAATCTAACAGAATGATTCATGAAAGCATAAAATAATATCTTCAAGTTATGTTAAGAAATGCGACTATCTTCAATTCGTCACTTTTGCGAAAATTTTCAATGTTTGTTATTATTTTAAATTAAATTTCAAACCTTAGGATTCCAAAAGTGATTTAGTTTTGGTTCAGTTATAACTAGAAGCAAAATTATAGCCGAAAATTTGAAGCAGAAATGAACTTTCTGATACCAGAAACGAACGTTTAAAGAGGCACAGAAAGGCAAATAATACATTTTAATGCATAAATATATAATATATATGCAAATATATCAATACTTACAATAAAAGTGGGTTTTAAAGTTATATACTTTCTAAAAATTTTTTTGTGCCATATCAAAATCTTAATTTGTGCTTTTTGGAAAACTGTGTTTTTCATTGTGAACGTTTACAGGAAACATCATTTCTTTAAAAAACTTTAAATTATTGAAATAAAATTTTGTCACAAATTTTAGCTCATGTCTATTAGTGTATTACGAAACAAAATATTTCTTGTAAGTTTGTATTTATTAATTTAACAGCTAATATATATATATTGTTTTTTACAAAAATATAATTTTTTGTATATAAAATTTGGTATATCTTAGTAACTTTAAGGCGCGTTGCAAATCTTTTGCTTCATAACGCAGGTAAGTGGTTTGCCAATATATTGTTGAAATGAAAAATGAAATATATGGAATAGATATCATTATAGAAGATTTGGTATAAATGCAATTCTTTCCAAAAATTTGACTAAATGTTGCCTAATTTTGAAAACTAATTAAATATTCATTAAAATATTATACAAATTCCTAGTTTTAGTCCCTGTTTTATCCAAAAAACACTTATGTTTGATAAAAAAAAAATATATTTTTGAAGAAATGTTGCCCCGATGGTTGTCCTATACATTAAGCTCTAGAAGTGTTCACATACCGGAAGGCTGCAGCATAGACAATCACCTAATCGGGTTCACGGATGAAATTCAAGAATTACTTAAAACGCGATTCGCATATTAAGATATAATTGATCTGCAAAGTCATATCTAAGTGAAAAATACTGGAAAACCTGATTTTAGCAGTTGACTGTTAGGTTTACCATTGTGTTATTCTGCACCCAGTCTTCCATGTTTTCACAGATTCTCCAAGATATGACTTAAAAGTCTTAATGCATTTCGACATCCGAATCCAGATTTAAGGGTGTTCTCAGCTGCTCCGCTCAACAAGCGCAAAACGTTTTGACACATTTACAAATTTATTTTTTAACAGAAACATATACAATTTAAAGGCCTGACCATGGAAGCGATTTCAAATTGAACTTATTTTTTCACTTTATGATAATTAAATTACCTATCGAGTTCTAAGCTATTTCGATCTCGTGATGAATCGTTTTTCTCCTGCTTTTCGACCGGTTTTTCTGCTTTCGTCGAGAAACCTGCTCAAAAACGTCAACTTTGAAGTCTTGTTATGAAAGATCTATTGTGTTTTTAAAGAAACAAAAAATTGAGTGCAATTAGACAGTTTCTGAATAACAACACCTGCTATTTTCATGCATTTCCAAACAAAAATAAATTAAAGCATGTAACACAAAGTTGCCCTTTTTGATTTAAGAACACCTTTAACCGATCCTAGATTTTCATTCTTGAACTGGATGAGTTGATTGTCTGTGCTGTAGCCTCTTGGTCTATCAGTGGCCCCTTGGTAATTGGGCATATTCCAACACTAAAGTTAAATTCTTTTACTGCTCAAATTAACGTGCACTGAGAAAAAAAATATACCGCCTTCACCTAGAATGAATAGTTAGTCACTTTCTAAATACCTAAACTAGAACTATAGATGATTGAATTGTGCGAATAATTTAATCAACTAAGCTGAATTGACGAAATGACCTAGCATTTCTAGTTTCGTGTTTTCTAGGTGACGAAATGATATTAAATCTTTTCAGTAACGAGAAATTATCGCTTGATTTCGGGAATGGTTTCGTAAACAAGAATTACAGTTACCATATCCAACCTTTTGTGTTCGCCTCTATTTGCAGAGATTTTTAAATGATTTTGAACACAGGAATATAGGAATAAACTCTTGAATTCCAGTAGGAGACTATAGAACTCTCAGACATACTGAACTAGAATTTATAAGGATGACATGGAACTATTTTTTCTAGAGCCACAATTTAGATTCTAGATGGCAGAACTATATTTTTTTCTCAGTGTGTCTCGATCAGAGTCAGTAATTTCACAAGGTTTCTTCTTCACAATCTTCATAAAACACTTGGTTTAGACGGAATAAATCATGATCTTTGATGTAATCCAAGATTCTTCTTACTACACTAAATAAATAAATAAATAAATAAATAAAAATCTCTATTCTAGACTTTTCAGGTCTATAGCTACCGAAATCTGTATTCTTACTAAAATTTTATTTGTAAACTGAAAACTTACAAAAGAAAAGTACAAAAAAATAAGAAAATGTAAATCTACAAATTTTGTATGCAAAAATATAGAAATCTGTAGCTTTATAAAGTAATCTGATAATACAATACTCTTACTATAATGTTATCTGTAATTCTAGTTGTCATTATTTAAAAAGTTCTTGGAATCCTATTTTTCTAAAAAATTCTTGGTAACATTACAAATTTTTTGATTCACAATGCAAATCTGTATCTGTTGCATAAATTTTTGTTGTTGTCGTTGCATAAAAAGTTCTTAAATCACAATTTTTTAAAACTAATTTTAGTAACTTTCATTTTTTAGAGTGTAAACACATTCAATCGAATAAGTATTTAGGTCGTGTGAACCTATTTGCTATATTCATACTGCTTTTTTTTATTAATTTTTCTAAACGGTAGATGAATTTATGATAGACTCTCTGTATTTTACTGAAGTAATTAACTGTGCGCTAAATGGTTTGTAACGATAAAAAATACTTATCCTAGTTTCTGATGATGATTTAAGATACTACTGATATGATTTATAAATATCTCTTTTAAAACATGTGAAATGTGGTGTTTCAGTCATAATTTCGGTAAACTTAAAAAAAAAAAGAAAAACTAGTCAGATTTGTCAATCCAAAAACTTTCGTCTGTCTTATAAATGTTAATATTTTCTGAAAAACGCGGCATAGGAGGACCTCTGGTTAGTTAGTTTACTCCAAAATATAGTTAGAAGTAACTTATATGAAGTTTTACTGAATCTGAAATTTCATTTAAATCCGTGCATTAACTACTGAAACAGAGCTATTACAAAATCTTTACGAATACTGCATAACAGCGCCAGCTGGTGGGGGATGTACACCAAAAACTAGCCAGGATAATTTTTTATCAAGCACTAACTAAATCTGAAGTTAGATGAAAATCTATGCATTAGTTTTTGAAATACAGTTATTGTGAAATCGTAGAAAATGAACCACAAAAATATCGGGAGATTTACACCGAAAACTAAACAACTGTAAACTATATAATGGAATAATTCAATTTAGTGTTTGAGGAAAATTTCGTGCATTACTTCTTGAGATAGAGCTATAGCGATAATCATGAATAATGCAGAATGGCAGCGCCCCTTGTTAAGCGATTTGCACCAAAAAGTACTCATCACCAAATTATATCACAGACTAAATGAATCTGAAGTTTTATGAAAATCTGTGCATTAGTTCTTGAGATACAGCTATAGTGGAAATTGAATAATGAAGCATAGCAGAACCACCTGCTGAGTGAAATACGCCAAAAACTAATCAGTTTCAATTTATATCAGGGTCTAATTCAATCTAAAGTTTTGTGAAATTCCATGTATTCGTTCTTGAGATAGAGCGCTCACAAAATGTTTGTTACACACAGACTCACAGAGTGACCGAGTGACAGATAGACTCACAAACTGACATTTTATAAAAACCATCAAACTGACTCAGGATCTCCTAAAACGTATAAATAAATCGAAAACCGGAAATCAAAAATTTTCACGAATCCAATACTTTTTTCGTGTAAAGGTAGAAGAAAGTTAAAATATGCTAGGTGTTCACAGCGACAAAAATGAATTCCTTTCACTATCATTGTATTCTTGATAATTTTGTGCATGTGTAAGATGAATTTATGGATTAGAATTTGGCATTGTTTCAAGATAATGCTTCTATTCGTAAATATGTGCCAATTTAAAAATGGTTATCTACTAACAACATAAAAACTTTACACATTCCATCTAAAATCTCTGACATTAACCCTATAGAAAACATGCGAAAAATCATGGTTTGTGAAGTTTATAGCAACTGAATGTAGTTTGACAGGATTCTTGAACTTATTGCAGTCATTTTGGAAATATTGAAGCAAATAACCTTTTCCACAGGTGAAAACCTGGTCAAATTCCTCTTAAAGCTTTTATTGGAAGTCACCAGTGTTAACGGGGAAAAAGTAATACAATTTAATCTACAAATCATTTACACGTGTAATTTAGATTCTAAATGTACTGGTCCTAAACTTTTATCATCAAATTATGTTATTTAGAAATGAATTTTGTAGATTTCTTAAAATATGACATTGTAATTTAAAACAAATATCAATACTGGTATAACGTTATGAGTATAGTTTTGCAATGATATTGTTTCTTCATTAAAATAAGATCTTTATTATTTTTGTTGGTGGTCTTATATATTTCCAATACCATAGGAAGTATTTTGTAATGTAGTTGTTTAGTTTTAATTTAAAGCTAATGAGATTTCCAATCTAAAGGCTTTTTTTCATTTTACCCTATAAAAAATGTGACTGTAAAATGGTATAGGTTTCTTTAATGACCTTTTCTTATTTTTCTTTCTTGGCAAAATATATAGTTGTGGAATTCGTTCCTGTATACATATTTATATTACTATGTCATCAGTAATTAAACAGAAAAATTTTCTTTTCTAAACTAACAATTATAGAAAACAGATGTTTAGAAACAACTGATGATGTTTACAACGCTTTTACTATACAAAATTAAGGCAAAATGCAATAGACATGATTCGTATAATAATAAGAATAAATTAAACTTATACTCTTATAACCTGATTAAATTGCAATTACTTTCGTCTAATATAAATGTTAACTTTATAATTGCATTTATAAAATAATTTAAAATATTTCAATAAGAAAACAACTGTGCGATTAAAATAGATTTATATGAACTTCTGACTCTAGTGGTATTTAAATCCATTTCTGTTTGATCCATCAAAAGCTGATTAGCATAAAAAGGCCTCATATGTAAGATCAAAGACGTTCTCTTTGATGATACAGTGTAAGGAGATGAAGGATATCTCGCTTTATTATAATCATGCATAAGTTGTATCAGGAAATTAAATAATTTCAACGGAAACTAGAAAATTATTGTCATATTATAATTGATTTATTATCAGTGCATTATTCGTATGCATTTGTAATTACAATTAGAGAGTTTTCGTGATAACAGAATGAAACTTTTTAATAAAATATTTTTCACGTCAGAATAATTTTACTAATAATTAAAAGTGGAAGAGCATTTTATAAGAAAAAATATAATTCCATTAATTTTGTTTGAAACACACTTTATTTTGTTTCACACTTAATACATGTTGTAACACGGATTTTGTATTTATTATTTTTCAGTCGATTTCCTTAGAAATACTATTTATTACTTTCTACTTGATGACGAAAATCTTGAAATTTTTTTTTTCAAATCTTAGCCTATCATCCTTCCTAGAAACCAATGTCACACCCAGTTCAAAACTTTATCAGTACAAATACTTGTCTATCGTTCTCTCTTTATATATGTTACGGCCAAAACCCGGAGACTGACCAATTTTGAATTGGCCCCGAACTGACCAAGTTTGCTGGCGAAAATCAGAAATACATAAAATGAATAGCGAATTTCGGGTTTTGGCCGGCCAATTCGCGAACTGGCGGGGAAGCCTTGGCAAACATCCGAACTGGGGATATAAGGCTACCCTTTACATGCGGGGTAGTCATAAAACTTCTCTTAGAAGTTGCTTCTTATTTAAAGAAGAAAGTTGTTTCGCAACGGCCACAGTATGATGCACTCGTACATTGGCATTAATGATGCATAGGTACCAATTTTATTGTAACTAAGATAATGTAACAACATTAAAATGCACAGTAAAAACGATTATCACTGGGTATATTGAAACAAAATATTTTTGTGTATTACAGTAAATTAACCAAAATTGATACACAATTCCCTTTCATTACCGAAATTAATTGTTAAACTAAATACGATAACAATTACAAGTTAACACAATCCTTTACTCGAGTTAGAGCACAGACGACTAGATTTTTTGAATTCATATACACTTTCAAGTATATTAGAAAGGACTAAGCCAAGTGCCTCTCTCTATTTCTTGAACTGGTTAATCACATATGGCCAGTTCGCGAATAGGTCAAATGCATCAAAGGCAGGGATCCAACATTGGCCATACTTGTATAATTAATTATTAGTTATGTATATTTAATAAAAACATATATCATTACATTAAACACGTAATTATGTATATTTCATAAACATACGTATGTAGGTATTAATTACATATATTTTTTTAAATTTTTCGTTTTCGACCGAAAATAGGAACATTAATGAAATTTGGTTTCGGTGTTGAAATCATGTTTCGTTCGATCCTTATTATATACAAACAAAGCAAAGCAACAATGAGATTTCATTGTTATATTTTGATTAAATTAAGAAAATTGCGAATACTTTTGACAATGTAAAAATTAATATATTTTTCTATTTTTTTTAGAATGCAGATAAATATAAATGCTATAAAAATATATAAAATAAGGCATGTCTAAAGCTTCCACAATGAAAAAAAATACCACAAGTAAAACTCCTTAAATTAAATATTAATAATGATACTTTTCAAACTTCGTTAAATATTTCTGGTCAACATCACATTTTCTAAAAAGCTAAAAAAAAAAAAAAAAAAAAAAAAAAAAAAAAAAAAAAAAAAAAGTTAGGTTTTAATCAAGTTCCTTTTTTTACTAAATAACAGTTTTCTGGTTTTATCTTAATAACTATTATTAATAAATATTAACGAAAAGATTCCATTTTTATAATTAAGAATTAAGTAACGTTCACCATAAGAAAATATTCATTGTTTTATCTGTAAGAAAAAAGAATGAAAACTAATTATTTATTGCTTTATATTTCCTAAATTTCTCGTTTTTTTATTTGATTAAATCTATTTTTTATAAACATAATAATGGAAATGTCTAAAGAAAACACGAAAAAGAAAATAAAAATAAAAATAGCAAAAACGCTGAATTAAAGAAAAAAAAGGCCTTCATGAATAAGTTACTGCCTAAAATTTTCTCAACATATTATAATTATAATTAGACAATATAAAAAATAAGATTAAATAAATTATTGTTTGTTTTAGTGTCTATAAATAATTATTTACAGAAAATTATTTGTTAATATTTTATTACGGTTATCAAGCTTTAATTATAGATTAAACTAAACTCAAAATAATTCCATTCTTGTTATTTCAATTGATTTTCATGAAAAAACAAATCTGCGAAAATATTAATTTTAAACTTATTTATTTCATTAATTATGTACTTTGATAAGCATATAAAATATTTCACAATAATATTATACTGATTAAAACAATTTGTTTTTCTCGAATTAAATACAATGCTCATTTTTAGTAAATATTTCCAATTGTACATTATCGTCCAAGAGCGGACCGCACAAAAACCTACGTCATCGAGCACAAGATAAACTCCTTTATTTTATGAAAGAGTAGTAATAGAGGAATCTCATGATCTATGTCTGCCTGAAGTGAAGTGATGCATAAGCCAAAAATTGATACCACTAGTGGTTTACACGTAGGTTTAGTATTGTGTTTATCCTACAATCAAAAGTATAAAAATATGGAAAACTGGGTGTTGGAAAACACAATAATAAGCCTACGAGTCAACCACTGTTGGTATTCTTTTTTGGCTTATACACCACTTCACTTCCGTCAGACATTGATCATTAGATTTCCCTATTTCTACTCTCCAATAAAATAAAGTTTTTTTTTTCTTGTGCTTGATAGCATAGGTTTTTGTGCTGTCTGATCTTAGACTTTGAGTAGCATACAATTACGTTTAAGAAAGTAATTTATAGAAAAGTTTAATAAAATACAGTTAAATAAATGTTCTGTTGGGAATATTTTCAGATATTAAACAGCAAAACCTTTCAAAAATTACTGGCATACGCTGTATTAATTAACATAAAACTCATTAGAATTGTATGAGTGATTTTTGGAACAGATTTAAGCTCAGCAGGTCAAACAAATTTCCCAATTAAATTTTATCATACAGTCTGTCTTAAAAGTTTAAGCACAAGTATAAAATATCGATTTTTAATGAATTATAAAAAGTTAGAATTAATAACATTTTTTTATTTACACATTTCGCAATATTATTTAAATAAACGACAATGCTAAGCCTACGAGTCAACCACTAGATGTATTCATTTTTGGCTTATGCACCACTTCATTTCTGGCAAACGTGGATTATTAGATTCCTCTATTACTATTCTTTCATAAAATAAAGAATTTTTTCTTGTGCTCGATTAAAAAAGGGTTTTGTGCGATCGGCTCTTGGACTATTAGAATCATGCTGTGTCCACATTCTTCTGGTGTTTTTTAAATTCAACATTCCATAGAATGCTCGATATTTTCTTGACACATTTTAAAATTCAATATTAAATAAGGTAATTGATGTAGAGGAGTTTTGTTTGGACTAAATTGCTTCTCAAAATGAAAAGTTTTCTTCACATATATGAACACAGTTAGTTCCAAATTTTGATTTCCACCTTCATATTTGTTTGCTTTCAAAGATGCAATTTTTATGATTTTCGATTAATTTTGATTCTGTAACACAGAAATGGCGACCCTCCGCACTTTGAGTCCACGGTTCTGTGTCACGGCTATAAAACTAACCTGGAAATAAGAATAAACGCGTATTTTGAAGTAAACCTACAAATATGTGGTGCCATCGCTGATCAGAATTTAGAACTAATTATTTTTATTCATTTGAAAAAATATCATTCTGAGAAGCATTTCAGTCCAATCCGCTCTCTTGTATGTCATATAGTTGATTTTATATAAAATCTTAAATTGTGCCGCGGAATTTTCGGTAACCCTGTATTTATAATGTGAATACAGAACTATGATAAAATTTAATTGTGAAATTTGTTTGACCTGCTGAGCATACATCTGTTCCAAAAATCACTTCTACAATTCTAATGAGTTTTGTTTTAATAAATACTGTGTATGCCAGGAATTTTTTAAAAGTTTTCTTGTTTTACAACTGAAAATATTCTCTAGAGAACATTTAGTTAATTGTATTTTATTAAATTTTTCTGTAAATTTCCTTCTTAAACGTAATTGTATGGCACTTACAGTCTAAGATCTGACAGCACAAAAACAAGTTATCAAGTGCAAGAAAAAAAAAAACTTTATTTTATGGAAGATAAGAAATAGGGTAATCTAATGATCCATGTCTGCCAGAAGTGAAGTGGTGCATAAGCCAAAAATGAATAAAAACTGTGGTTGACTCGTAGGTTTATCAATGTGTTTGTCCTTGAAATCAAAGGTGAGAAAACATGGATAACTGCGAGCAGCGCTTTAAGTGTGCTTTAAATTACAATATGTGCTTTCTAATTAACTATAATTTTATTGCTCATAAACTATTTAATTGCATATTAATGGATATGTATAAATTCTTTCCGTTGTAGACAGATCTTCAGAAATGTATTCGAAGACATTTTTGTTTATTGGTGGCAATTACAAAAGAGGAATTTTCAATAGTGTCATGTATTTCTAAATGGCATAATGTGCAATATATATATAGAAATATATGAATTATACGATGATATGTTAAACTGAGAAGGAAAACAATTCTTATACTTTGATTCGTTTTTCTATAAGTATGGCAAAAATTTTATGTGGAGGTAAAGCGATATGTAAGGAAAACAGCATCTACTGAAGAAATGGATTTGTCTCAGGTAGCTGCACTGTCTCACATGGCATGTTATTTTGATCGTCCAACAGTATTGTTAGCAGACAATAGTTTGTTATACTCCTTTTCACGAGTTAACCGCGAAAATCGTGTTTTTAAATATTATTTACCAATACATGAACTCGCAGTCAAATTCGATTTTAATATATGAATCGATTGTAAACTAATTCTGGTATTTCAGCCGTGAACTTAATAAGGTGATTGTCTGTGCTATTTATTCAGTCTATAAGACAAGAATTATAAAGGATTCCGATGTGTTTAGAACTATATATATATATATATATATATATATATATATATATGAGGTGGTCTGGTGTAATAACGCCAGTGGGGTAATAACGCCAAGTGCTAATATTTTGCATAATTATGAAATAATCTGGTAAATGACACCCATGTGCTCTGCGCAGAAGGGTTTTGAGTCATATAAATCGCAAAAAACAGCTTCAAGTTAATTTGTTTCATTTTTGGATCTTATTGTTTTTACAAGCAACTAAAATTATCGCTTGATTTGCGAGATACGTTTTGTGATGTGAAGACTATTTTTTTTATCCGGAAATACTTTGTTAATTACATAAATTTGTAGTACATTTCAAGAACTATTAAAATGTTGTTGAAGATTTTGGTTATCTTCTCGAGATAATTTGTAATTTAAAATGTACAGCGCAATAACTATAATGGGGCAATAACGCCAATCCTTGGCATTAATACCCCGGTTGATTCCCTCCAGTGGCCGAGCTACATCCTAAATACTGATTCAAATAAACACAGTTAAAACTGTGCAATGTTTCTAATAATTCTATTTAAGCGGTCCTTGTTAACCAAAAAGAAGCTCACGGTCTGATATTCTTTTGCCTCATCCTCCCCTCCCCCCCCCCCACGCCACACCTTATTTTTCTTACACTTTCACAAAAAATTGAACATTTTCAATAGCTTAGAATGCAATTTGTCAATTTCTAAGTTTGTAGAGTTTGTATTTTTAGAAGTGGGCAATCTACATGCAATTATTCCATCTTATTTTATAGTTTTGTTTGCATGGCGTTATTACCCATATTGGTGGGTAATAACGCCAAATAGCATTGGTCAAGAAATCACGCCATTACATTTTATGAATACATATCTGTTAAATTATTTTTTTTATATAGATATTCAATGAGTTGCTGTATCAAATCATATATTTGTTTGAAAAATACCGACTAAAACTGAGCCGTGAAAATTGGTAGAACCTTAACGTGGCGTTATTACCCCCAGGGTACCTTATATATAATGTAATGTACAAAAATTATTTCTCTTTCTCTCATAATCTAAATATAACGAATGATTTCTCTTTCGTCTTTTATTCCCTAAAGAAATAATTTCATAAATCCA
Source organism: Maratus speculifer (assembly GCA_964019185.1). Lineage (NCBI taxonomy): Eukaryota > Metazoa > Arthropoda > Arachnida > Araneae > Salticidae > Maratus > Maratus speculifer. The sequence goes on from OZ025294.1 coordinate 359,185,503, forward strand.
CATATTGCACATATTTCATACAAATCATTTAAAATTACATTGAATGTTTAACTTGAAGATCTTATTTGCAGGAGGAAAAAAGAAGATACATTTTTTACTCACTACAGAAATTTGACTATATATTCATAAACTAATATGATCATCTTATTTATGTTTGGTTTATTTCCTCTTAAAGGTTTAAAAAAATTAATCTTTGTTTTATTCTTAGCAAATTCTACCTACGTAAATTTTAGTGACGATAATTTAATATTCTTTAGAGATCTTTCCGGAAAAAGAATGAAAAATTAACAATGTTTTATTGAGTGAAAATTATTTTTTTGTGTACATTTTGGTAATTATTCAAGATAAAATAATTAACTAATTAAAAATAAAAGCAATTTGAATCTAAATTATCTTTTAGCATTTTTATCTCTTTCAATTTTGTTTACCAATATTTTATTCCTTTTGTATCTATAATAGTTTTAAATTATATATTTTATAAAAAAAAAAAAAAAAAAAAAAAACATTGGACTCAGGAAAACGAAATATTAAAAATGTTTTCACTTATTTCCATTTTACTTTTAAGATAAATGCAAGGTATATAAAGTGATTTAAGGTGTAAAAAAACTGATTTAGTCGTCACACATAAAAATTTAATCATTTAAATGATTAAATTAAATAATAAATTTTACTATGCCATGTTTTATAAGGAAACATTCACAATACAAATATGTGTGAAAATTTATAAATTATAGTACTTGTAAATAAATAAATATCTTGCTGTTCTGAAAATTAAAAAAATCAAGATAATTCTTCTTAAACATTTTGCAGTTAAGGTTATCATATTTACGTTAATACTGCATGTCTTACGTTTTTTAGGTATATCATAGCATGTACATCTAAATTTGTCCCTGCAACATTTTCGTTTTTCGTTTTTTCAAATGTGCTTCTCAAGCGTTTAAGATTCCGTATTCCATTTGTTAATTTTAATTATAAAATGTTATAAAAATCCCATTTTATTATTCCATATTATTTCTCATTCAGTGATATAATGGAAAAAATTTCTCATAAATAAACAAATGAGATAGTGCGTTTTTTGAGAGCAATTAATTTTATTTCCTAGGCGTGGTCAAACCGATTCTGATGACATCATAAATGTTCATTCCCTTCAAACTTTATTCAGTACAGAGGTATTCAGTGCATCCCAAGTCTTGATATTAGTTTAATAGGAAGTACAATCTTTGAAAGAAAAAGGTTGTTACAAACTAGAATGTGAAACCTACTTTGATCTAGGATTTAAAAAAAACATAGCTGCTGAGGCCAATAGAATATCATGCTTCTAGTTCGGAAAATGGTGATAGAATGGACTGCTCAAAAGTGGTTTTTGTTCGCAGAAGAGGGCTTGACGGTCCTTTGAAAACAAACCTCGTGTTGGTTATCCTTGCATACTCAACAAATTCTAGTTGAAGAAGAAAATAAAGCCGAATTCTGATCAAGCCACGGGTTTGGAATACCTGACGGAATCATCCGATAACAATTGCATGGCCTTTGAGTAACGTGAAAATTCATGAAGTTTGGGATCATTGTATTCTGTACGATTGAAAATAGCTTTGACGTTTGAACATCTACTTATTATTTATGTCGACTTACAACAAGACAAAGTGGGTCCTGCATGACAATCGAAAGAGGAAACATCATTACTCGACTTCTAGTTTTGTCTCATTAGTCGTCAAACTGCATGTTTATATATATAAATAAAGATAAGTCTATGTTATTGGTTGACCAGCGTTAGTATAGTTCACTATAAATTCTTAAGAATCAGAAAAAAAAAACACTACAGTTGACGTCTTTCGTTACAAAGAGTTTTAGATGCTTACTCCAAAAGTACTGAAAGTTAGTCAGCATAAGAGTCCGACTCCTCTATGATAATCACTGACCGTATACGGCGAAAGCGACCAGGCACATGATCAAAATACTGGGCTGGGAAGTTTTGCTTCATCTACTTAATTTGTCGGATATCGGTCCATTGAGCATATACTTGTTTTTGTTATTGATAACCACTTTCAAGAACAACAGTTCCAAAACTGACACGATGTTAGGCCAGGTGTAGCAAAATTCATCGCTTAAAAAAAAAAAAATTCATTAAAGGGAATTTATAAGTTTATGTCTTGTACGAACTTATAATTGTAGCTAATATTAAGTATTTCGAAAAAACAATACGAGTTTCAGACTTTTGTTGGTGTTTTTTGTATGCCTGATGAAAACCGCACGAACTTTCTTCGTAGTCTGATAATTAATAATTCCAAAAGGCTTAGCCATAGTAAAATTATTTTAAAAATGTGCTCATTTTCGGAGTCTTTTTTTTTAAATATCAATTTTTTATTGAACACAAGTGTTTTTAGTTGAAATAAAGAGTAAACCATAACTAACTATTTTCAATGGAATTTTAAATAATTTTTCAAATTTAGACAACATTTAATAAAATTTTAGTAAAGAATTGCGTTTATGCCAAAAGTAAAAATAGAAGTGACTTTTTAATGACTGTATTACTATAAAAAGAACTGTTAATCCATTTTGTCTAGCCCTCAAAGCTGTTCCTCCGTATTTAAAACATTTCTTTTAAAACGACTCATATCTGTCGATAAAAATAAGTTCAACAGAATTGTATTTTAAGGCACATGTCAAGTAAAGAACACGATGTATATGTTACTAACAAACAGGGAAAGAAAATTTTAACTATCATTATGGCGTGCCCGGTAAGGTCACCATATAAATGAGAGTTTATCTCTGTAACGTAAGGTTAAAATAGTTTATTTAAAGTTTAGTTAAAGGATTTAGCAGGCATGACCTCGATAAACTTAGACTGTACACTGTGCACATAATCACCCTGGTACAGATTTAAAATCTAGAAAAAAATTAAATCAAAATCAAATCCCATAAGATTCATTTTCTGGAACGTCTTGAATGATTAAATAAACTCAGATAATGTTCAAATGTAGCGCTTAGCTTTCTTCACATCGAAGGCTTTTGCCGCGCAACCTTCAATAACTGATACAGTACGATACGATTCAACTCCAAATATAGTCTATCGCACATTCACACGAATACTTATAGTTTTGTAGACTGGACACCGAAATTTGCTTATGGTTATAGTTAAAGTTATAACTGAAGCGAAAAACTGTAGACTCCAAGAGAAACTAAATGCACCTCGGAAAATAGAGTGCCTATGGTATAGAGTTAGCTACGAACACAAGTTATGTTTTACGTCACATTTACATTCAAACAACTAGAGAGCCTCTATAACATAGTTAATAATACCTTACAACATTAGTTTTATAAGTAATTTTGGGAAAATTCAACAAAGAACTCAAAATTCTCAAAGGTCTAGAGACAGCACATAAAAATTTTAAAAAATGCATCAACTTTTTAAAAATTAATGAGAGTATCACTTTAATAACACAATATTATTCTCTACCTTATATAAAATAAGTTTGCAATTTACACTCTTTTTTGTATCACTACCAAATAAAAAAATAAAAAGTATATAAAATTCTTGTCCTGTTTTACCTTTTTATCCTGTTTTACAGACTAAATGACGTAATGTTTTTAGATAATTATAGTTTACATAATGGATATATAAATAGACAGGGAACAAATAAAAATGCTCATATATTCAAAAATTTCTAATTTTGCATCAAATGTTCTGGAAAATTTCTAGAAAAAAAAAAGATTTTTCTAAAATGAATTGTTGAAAATTAGACGTAACAAAATGCCAAGCTTTAAAAACTTCTTTAGATATTGTGGTCGAAAAAGTAATACTTTCTTTCGTAAGACAATATCAAAATTCTGATTAAAAATATGAAAAAACTTTGTCATGCATTACATAATTGAATATTTCAGTACTTCAAAAAGTTTGTAAATTATTTAAGCCTCTTAACCTCTTTAGGATTAAAAACTACGATCATAAATAATTTCTTATAAAAAGCTATTGATTTTTTTCAGAAAAATGATTATTTAATAAAAAGATAGGTTCATATTTTTCTTTTCAATTTTTAAGCTTCTGTGTGTCGTGGTTTATGTAAAAATACTACATTTTTATATCGATTTTTATAAACTTGTTTAATAAAGAAAAGGATTATATATCAATTTAAATAGAAAAAAGTTGTGGTAAGTTTATGTTTTAAAATCTTTTTTATCTATCATTTTCAAATTTTTTGTGTTTCTTTTCCATAATTAATCTTAGATTTAAAAAAAAACAAGTATTTATATGTTAGTAAATCTGGTAATAATAACTATAATTTCATACCAATTCTATTTGTCTAATTTTATCTTTACAAGAATTTTCGTTAAAAAAGTTTTTTCGTTTTTTATAGTATAAAACTCATACTTTTAGACACTATAATTAGTATAGACTTTTTCATAATCATGTTAAAAATCCTTTTTATTTCCAGAAAAGATTCAGATTTTAAGATACAACAGTGAAAAACTAAATAATATTTATCAAGGGATAAAAAAATGTCTATAATATTTTTATGTTTTTTTTTTTCAAATATAATAAGTACAAGTAAAATTTCTGAATGTAACTCGCAACTGTGATGTCGAAGATTGAAATATGCATACTAGCATAATTAAACAATCGTATCTTTCATTAAACTTTCAAACTTTCAAAATTATAATGTCGAGGATAGGTTTTTAGGCGACAGAATCTTTAATGATAAAGCTAAAATAAATTAAAATATATGAGGATGATACATTTCAACTTGCATTCTAAATTTGATTGAAGACAAACATATTTGCAAAAGCGCGACATGAGCCGACTTTTAATCTTATCCTCGGGGGGGGGGGGGGGGGGAGGGGCCCTCCTTCTTAAATTTGCCAAATAGAAAATAAGATAGGAAAAGTTTCAGCTCAAATAAAACTACTAGCCCGTACCTCATTGTGGTTGAATTCTTAAAAATTCTTAATTTTTGACATAAAATTTTTAGTTTTTTTTTCATTAAGCGAAAAATATTCGTCTTAGAAACCTAATTCTACTTTATATTACAGAAAATGTTGTTGTCTTATTTTTATGCTCATTAAAACTTATATTTAATGACATTTAGTATTTTTCAGATTAACTTGTGAACCATACTTTCAAACTGAGTTTTCCGAAAAAGAAGTGAAAAAGGGTAAAGTAATAATTTTTATTACTTTTGCTATTTTTTGCATTGAAAGACAAAACAAATTGAATAATTTTGTAACTTTAAAAATATCTCATTAATTATAGTTAATTATTAGTTATCCTAAATTGTATTTAAAAAGAATGGGATCCTGGATTTGTCGTTCAATTGAAATGCATTTGAAACGAATTTCTGAATTTCTCTTTTTTATTTCAAGGCTATTGTTTTACATGCTATCGTTCTCAACTTTTAAAATCAAACAAGTATCCAATCCCCTTTCGATATAATGGCAGAAAAGCAAGATTTTTTTTTTTTTTTAAATTGGCCACATGACTTATCAAATCACCAGTAGTAAAATATCAAGATATTGTCCAGTTTTATATATTTTACATTCTAATTTCTTCTAATTTTAATTTTTTTCTATTAGTTTATATCTATTCTATCTATTTAATTTGATCTAATTTTATTTTATCTATCTTTATATATTTTATCTAATTCTCGCCAAGTGATAATGATCATTAGAGAAGCTACTAGATTTACAGTAAACCAACCGTTAACCATATATTTTTATTTTAATTAGAAGTATAATAGGATTCTGCAAACGATTATTTCAAAAACAAAGAGCTGGGGTCATTAAAATCAGATTTTATAAATTGGATTTAGAAGGAGCTATTGCTCACTGGAATGAACATTTTCTTTTTTTTTCTTTAATAAAAAAAATATAGAGAGGAAAGCAGTTTGAATTAGTTGTGGAGATGAAGAACAAATAGTAGGAGTTTCACAGTTTGAAAATAGTATCGGAATAACTCAGGCAAATGTTGTATATTCAGCAATAAGAGTCAGAGATAGTTTATAAAATCTAGGCATTGTGTTTTAATATCACAGCAATGAACACTGGTCATCTCAGAAGATCTTGCCATTAGTTTATTTACAGGGATAGTCAGAAGTTTTCCGTTACATTACGCCCCATGTGAAAAAATCTTTTCAAACGAATTTTAAAGATGCTACATTTTGTCAAATATATTCAAATTTATATTCATTTGCGAAGTACACTGAAATATAAATTATATAACATATGCAGTGGAAAGAATAGTTATTATTCATTTACAGGCACACAAAAGAATTCCATTACACAATAATGAAGAGCGGAATTTTTTGCGACATATTTCAACTATGTTAAAAGATTTCATCTATAATAAAATGTATAGACATCGCTGAGACTGTATATTTTACGCATAATATGAAGTGCATAGTATTTGCAGGGACATACGAAAAATTTCAAATACTATATTCCACCTGAAAAACTGCATATTACCGATGAAGGCTGATTCGTGGATGAAATACATTTTTAATTATGATATGCGCTTTTAAGTTTCATTTAATAGTTTCACATAAATGCTATAGTTTATATACAGGGTTACACAAAAAAGTTTGTAAAGTTTACTGAATATGAACGTAATTCACTTAAAGGTGGTTTTTTAATTAGTTAAGCCTTTTTTTGTTGAACTGTTTTCAGTTTACTAAGAAATGTTTGTAGAATATAGATAAACTAATATGCAGGCTTACGTAAAGAACTGGATACATGATAACGTATGGGTGAAAAATTCTGGAAATGTGATTCAAATAGTTTAAAGAGTATTTTTGTTTTAATTAAATTAAAGATTAAAACTGTTTTTGTTTGAACTAAATTTTAGCAAAATACTGGCATGTAATAAAGATACTAGGTTAAATACAGTACTGAACAAAAGTATTCAAGTATCTTTCAATATATTAATATAGTCTGTCTCAAAAGTTTAAGCACAAGCATAAAATATCGATTTTTAATGAATTATAAAAAGTGAGAATTAATAACATTTTTTTATTTACATATTTCGCAATATTATTTAAATAAACGATATAAAAAATAGAAAAAAATAAATTACATAATTTAAAAAAATACAATTAAAAAAAAGTTATAAAAAAACTGTCTCAAAAGTTTATGCACAATGTCAAAAACAACCCTATTTATAATTTTTACAGAACTTTTGGGAAAAAAAGTTTTTTCCATGTTTTCGGATTAGTTCAAATAAACGTGCTTTCGTCGAAATTATTAGTTTTTGTGGGGTTTCTGGTGGCAAAGAATACCATGCTTTCTCAATAGCCTCTTGGAGTTCTTCAATAGAGTCATACTGCTTTCCATTGCCTAAACTTGGCGGGTTTAATTATTCCAAACATTCTCAGTCGGGTTTAAGTCTGGACTTAAAGCTGGCTAGTCAAGTATTTTATCATTTTTCTGAAAAATCCAAAATTTTGTAGAATGGGATACGTGGATTGAGGCATTGTCTTGCAGAAAAATTCATTCAAAACCCCCCAAAATGTCACCGAATGGAAGCAAATGGTGGTTTAGGGTCGCTTGAAACTTTTTTCACTCTTCTCTTCCTTTTAGAAAAGCTAGAGAGGGCTGGCAAATGTCCCAAATGCCCCCTAAACCATAACGGATTTACCGCCTTGCTGCCTGCTGAAAAATGTCCTTCGGTTCTTGCGTAACTCATGCCAATACGCCTTCCAACCATCAGGGCCATCTAAGTTCCACTTTTTCTCATCGCTGAATAAAACAGTAAGCCATTTGTCTCCGTAGGTCATGTGTTTTTTAGCACAGTTGATTCTTACCTGTTTGTGATGTAATTTAAGAGACGGTTTGCGAGCCAATTTCTTTTACATGATGTAATCACACGCTTTAATACGTCTATTTACAGTGTCTTTAAACATCCGTACTCTGAAATTATTTTTAATTTGCCATAAGGGGTCATATTTTGTCTAAATACCAATCTCCGTATTTTCCGATCAATCTGAACAGTCGTCATACGTGGTCGTCTGCATCTTGGTTTCCGCTTAAAAATATCATTTCTAGAAAGTACTTGATATATACATAGCTTTGATCAATTTAAAGCTTTTGCAATTTCAGAAACAATTTTATTTTGAGATTTCAATTTAAAATCGTTCAAAATCTCACATTTTGTGAATTCTTTACCCTTTGTCATGTTTAAAACATTAGGAAATAATTTCTCCACCTTTTACACTTGTATAAAAGTACAATATGATGTCATACAACGTCATTACACAATACCAATCCCGTGTTTCTAAAAAAAAATTGCATAAAGTGCTTAAACTTTTGAGACAGCGTTTCTTCAAGAAAAAAAGAAAAATAAATAAAAATAAATATATTTTTTATTTTAACTACCCAAAATGACTTATTTTATTTTATTTTGATTAAATGTTGAGTATTTATTGTAAATTAGCATAAAATATTTTCTTCTTCAATTATTTTAAACGAGATTTGCGGAGTGCTTAAACTTTTGAGACAGACTATATAATGATAAGGGCGAATTAGACAAAGTAAAATCAGGATTGGTAAGAGATTATTTTAAACATTATTTCAATTATTTTAAACGAGATTTGCGGAGTGCTTAAACTTTTGAGACAGACTATATAAATTGCTGAAAGAGAAATTTCAACCAGTTAGGCGTTTTCTAGCCAAAATAAACTTCCCCTTTATATAGTATATATATCAACCAACCGATCAAATAGAGGGCTGTTCAATAGTATTAAAATACATATTTTACTACGGACAGTAACATCTTATTTCCATATATAACAAAGTTTTATTAAAGATTTCAGGACGTGTTGGAAAGTATTTCATACTCAATGCTTAACGCATGCGCTGTCTTACTTGTTAAGTGGTACTTTGGAGAAAAAATGTCAAAATAAGCATGGCTGTAAAATTAATGTAAATTGAAGAAGAAAATGATGATGATGATGATGATAATAGGAATGTAAGAACAAGAACAGGTTTCAACGAAGTGAATTGTTTATTTTCAAAGATGTCTACGTTTTTGTTACCTCTCAAACAGTAATTTTTTATAGGAGATTTTATATTAATATGCAGTTTTTAAACACTGATCTGAATGAATGGTATGAAAATAAACATTTGGAAGAAAACAAATATTGAATGGTTTTAAATTTGCCATGACGCAGCTGAAAGCGGAATAAAATTAATTCAGTTCCTGTTTAACAAAAGACACAGAACAAAAACATTTTCTGCTAAAAGTTGTATCTTAATGTAGAAATTTTTTTCCAGTCTCTTTAAAAGCCACGTTATCTAAATTATCACCATCTAACTGTGGCAATTATAAGAGATAATAATTTATTTTCTTTATAATGTTTCCATTCTTGTACTTTAATAATAAAATACATTTGAACATCATTTATTCTCATTTTTATATCTACTTTACCCCCTCCACCCTTTTTGGTAAAATAAAAATTCTTGTACTTAAATTGTGACGTGTCGATCAAATCAAGACATATTATGAGTGTAATTAAAACTCAAAACTTTTATCTACTGCAGTTGGGGAACGGGGAGTGGAGCAAAGTTCGGTAATTTTGGCAATTAAACACACTACTATGAGAATAAACCGTAGCTTGTACTCACATTACAATGAAGTCCAGCTCAAATCACCAATTCGGTTCTGCTCTTCAGGTCGCGGACTACTTTGACTTAACCAAACTCTGGTACTGAGGCTTTATACCTTCACACCTCAGTGTAAGGACTTTTTTCTATAAGTTCATTTCCCAAATAAACATATATATGTGGGTAATAATAAAAAAAATCCGCCATTTTCCCGTTTCGATTTTGCTCCAAATTCTTATACTTTTATTATTATTTCAGTAATAAGCTAATATTTAATTATCTGCTAAAATTCCCTTTTTCCTTAATTCAGCGTAATATATTTTTTATTTTCCCCAAAAGAACACAATTGTATTATTTAAAAGTCAATCTCTTATTTCGAAATATTAAATCTATTCTATTATTCCATTTCTCCTTTATAAAATAAAAAACATTTGTCGGAAGCTTTATTTTTAATGTTTTATTAAAAAAAATCGTTTGTGAAATTCCCATAATGCATTGCGGTCATGGCTTTTTTATCTCTGTTTAATTTTGCAAGCTACCGCAATTTTCGAAAGACTCTGAACATGAAGCTCCTGCTAGTAACTAATGAAGTAGTTGGAAATGATCTATTTCCGCCCCCTGATTCCGTTCATTGGACGGTCCATGTTTACGTATACTTTAGCGCGGGCAGGATTGTATTAGGTGCGATTAAAACTCACGTACACAAGGTCAAGAAGAGTTTTTTGCTGACTTTTCAACTGTTAAAATTACTTACGCAAATTGCCGAACGTATTCGAATGTTTCTGACTCGCCATGTTGCTTGAAGTTGCAGAGATTCGAAGATCATGTTTTCCCTTTATCGTATGATGACACGGATTTAGAGGGTCAAGAGGTCTAACGGTGATAATGGATTAATGACGGAAATAGTAGGATAAAGAACATTTTCATATTTTACGCTCAGGATGTGTTTTGATTGTTTCATTTTTCGTACATGGAGTATTGCTAGAATTTAGTATCATGTGGAGTTCTTAAAATATTGCAATATATAAAAGATTTATGGCATCAACTCTTGATTATTTGAATGAAAACACATTTCACCAAATTCCGTCTGCCAGCTTTCTTCGTCCACGAATATATGGGAAATAATATTTTTTCAGATGTGATAAATAATGACATATCGACCATCTACATTATTCGTATCGTCATTTTCACTTCATCAGATAGTCGTACTTCTGTGATAACATCCATATTTCTTACACATACATATTAATTGACCGAAAACAGTGTTATAATATTTGACTAATTCATACATTCAATATACATACATACATATATATATGTATATATATATAACAAATTAAAAAAATTTTCGCCAAAACTAACCTTTATACTATCTTAATTTTCTTATAATAATATTCCGTACTTACTTCAAATTATTAAATTAAAATCTTGTTTCTAAATCTAATCTGTTAATCCTTATGCAGACGATATAAATTCTTAATTTGCCTTAAAAAACATTATTCCAGTATGCGTAAATTTAAAAAGATGGCTCTAAATTAAAAATATTCTTAATTAAAACTTTATTTCTTAATATTCCAAATAAAACTGATTTCTTCTATGTTTTTATCAACCCTTTTTAAGAAAGTCTTATTAAATTTATTCCAAAACCATTCCTTTCAAAAAATATCATTATTTTATTTTATCTATTTATTTATTTTTCCTACGTCAACCTTTGAAGTGTGCATATTAATAAATTCATTTCTTTTCTTTTTCTCTTAAAATTAATCATTTATAAAAATCGTCTGCCTAAGATATTTAAAATTCTGAGTCAATTATAAATTGGTTAAATAATATTTTTTTTTAAATAAATTTATCGTTTGTGGAATATAATCTCGTAGCTGGACAAGAATTCTGTTTAAATAAAAGAATGATGGTTTGAGGTTACAGAATGTTCCAGAACTTTCTTTTTAGTTTAAAAAGGTGGAAGTCTCGAGATGAAAACGAAGATTTCTTGGGTTGCTTCTTCGATGAGGACAGCTCGCTGAAATAATGATGGAATTTTTGCAAAAGGAGCTTTTCCTTCCTCATTATTACGAATTTAATAAATGAATTTACAGTAGCCCATGACTAATTATTGGATCTTCTACATTTATTTATTTATTTTGTTTTTTCCCTCGCTTGCCATGACTGTGTGTTTCTTTATAACCAGTGGAAATAATTCGAGTTCTCCTTAAATCGTCACAACTAATCGAAAAGGATAATTTATCTGTGCTTCCTTTTTTGAATTTTAAAGAAACTTGCTATGGAACAAGGTGATAATAAAAACTGTGGATCGCTGAATAATTTGCCGTCATTATTGGATGTGTTCTTAAACAAGAACTGCCATAATCTCTTGATTTCTGGAGTGACAAAAACAGAGGAATTGTTCCTGTAAACTGCTTTGATCGAGAAAAAGTAGTCCTCGGGGTGATGAAAAAGAAAAAAAAATAATAATAATTACAAGACCATTTCTTGTTAATTAGTGAATAGACAAATATTTTTCGAGATAGTTGAGACCAATAGGATTTCGGTGAGAATTTTTTTTTCGTAGTGTTTTGATTATTATTATTTGTATACTTTTTATGTATTTATTTAAATTAATTATTCTCTGTTTGTCAGGTTTATTTATTTGATTATTTATCTGTGAATCTTACTTACTTACCTATTTATGAGTATTATTATTATCATTATTATTTGTTGAAGATTGAAATATTTTTATTCGTAAGGATTTAATTGAGGAGTATGATGTTCTTAAGATATTTACTGTTACTTATTAAGATTATTATGATATTTTTATGCACGTTTAAAGATAAGTTCGTAATAATAATGAAGTATAAAAGAACTTAGAAGCTCAAGTTATTTTTTAAAAAGGTACTTTTTCTAATTTATTGATATTTGTTTGTTATCAAGAACTATTCTCAGAATGCAGTATTTTCATGATAATGTTCCTACAACTAGACATTTGAGCTGAAAATTAAGTTAACATTTAAGTTTTTCATTTTATTTGTTAGAATTTCTGGTTACAGTGAGCTTTGGTTCCCGGATTCTTATAATTTATTTAAATTCAGTAAGAAAGATGGAACTGTGCAAGGCTGTTGCTAGAATTTTGACTGATAAATATGATTAATTTTGTCAGTAAATTTTGTGATTTTAAGTAAGAAATTACCTATAGTTAAAATTTTTGAATCTGTTTATGATCTATAAAATAATAGAATTAAAAGTTGATCCCAATTTAAGGTATATCTATGATATTTACAATTTCTGTTTTATTAGATAAAATTTCGGGTTAAAGTTAGCAGCTAAATATAGTTATAATTTTCGCGATAATTTTGATTCAGATTTTTAAAAAGGTGGGTAATGGTTCTGTGTGAGGCAGTTAAAATGTGTACAACACCAGTAGACAAAGCCCTCAAAATTGCGAAAGCGCGAACTCATGAATTTCACCTTAAAAGTAAAAAACTCTATGATCGAAATTTTGTCGAATGCCCATTAAAAATACAAGACTCTGTAATTTATGAAGAATTTAAATACCCTAACACTCGAAAATTAGAACCTACTTTCTCTGGACCATACAAAATTATAAATAAACTTTCTGATGTAACTTATGAAATAGATAAATTTAATTATGGGACAGGACAGAATTCCGTTATTGTGCATGTTTCTAAATTAAGACCCTATTTTTCACCAGAAGATTTTAAACTGTTTCATGAGCAACCCAAAAAACAAACAAAACCTCAGATACAATCACAATCACTAGATCAAACTAAAGTCAAGACAGTAGATTAAGTTTTAATTCTTATTCTTTAAATAGTTTATCACCATAATTTTCAACATTAGCAGGTATGTTCTTGGAGGCCTACAAGAATATTACTTGTTTTTGGGAGTTTTTGGGGTTAAATTGGGCTCCTTATGCAGGCATAAGGTGAACACTTTGATTGTAAAAGCTTTCAAATTGATGTTGATAAATTAATTTTAAGGGTGTTTAAGTCTAACTATATTTACTCATGTATTCGACATTAGTATTATTCTATTTATTCAGCAGATATTTATGTTATAACAGTTATAAAATCTAATGATTCTACTCAAACCTATAACATAATATGTGATTTTCAGTGATTGTGAAAACTACAGATATTAAGAGTTTTTCAGAAAAGCACACTATTTTTATTTCTATTTCTCAATTAAGAATGACACCTTTTATTCCTATTGTATTTTATTATTAAAGTTTATAAACCATGTGTAGATAAAACATTATTCTACATTTGGCATTTGAAAACTTATAACCAAATTTGACAATTTTGTAAAAGAGTATCAGAGAGGAATTATTGTAAGGAAATACTGGTTGAGAGTCCATTTTCTAAATAGTTAGATTTAATTTTATTTGGATTTTGGAATTATTATGATTTTTTTTATTTATACTTTCGGCTAGCAAAAAAAACTTTCTTATGCTATTAGAAGATAAGAAAATTATTTAGTTGCTATGTAATTATTTTTATCCCCAACCAATATTTTCCCTATCAATAATAAACAAATAGTGATATTTTCTTTTGATTATACTCTTGTTTTACTATTATTATTATTATTATGATTTCTATAATGAAGTTTAGTATTAATTATACTCTTATTGAAAAATATTAGGATATGGAGTCTTATTATACTATTACTTATTATTGTTGTTATTGTTATTATTTAAATTTTTCTATATTATTTATTATTGATATTGAGAGTGATGCTATTTATTATTGAAAAATTGATATATTACTGAAAGATGTTGGATCCAACATAACATTAAAACCAAAGATTAAACTAGGTTTGAAGATTTTTAATTAAAGAGACTGTATTCAGAGAACATTGGAAAAGACTCTTTTATATATACTATTGAAAGACTTGTTTCATTTAAAGGACTTATTTAAAATAAACTATGCATTAAGTCATTGTAATTATTTAAACTTCCATGAGAACGAATTTTTATTGTTTTTATTATATTTTTATCTCTTGCTTATTAATATTCATAACTTATTTACTGTTATTATATGTATTATCTCCTATGCACTTACAAATGGTAAGTGATGTTGTAACATTATTGTATTTCTTTCAGGGAAATGCTCCTACCTAAATTTAATTCAGAATTATTTTCTCTTAACTATTTTATTTTAATCGCTAATATTTTTTATATTGCGTTAATTTTCTTTTCTTCCATCTCTTGGCTTCCTGAGTTTGACAGTCTTATTCCAAAATTTAACTTTTCTAAATTATTATATTTCTGTTGTCTGAACTTGTAGTTTTATTTAACTATCAATTTCATACAAAGTCTTGGGGAGGGGGGATAATATTACAAATTTAAAATTTTTTCGCCAAAACTAACCTTTATACTATCTTAATTTTCTTATAATAATATTCCGTACTTACTTCAAATTATTAAATTAAAATCTTGTTTCTAAATCTAATCTGTTAATCCTTATGCAGACGATATAAATTCTTAATTTGCCTTAAAAAACATTATTCCAGTATGCGTAAATTTAAAAAGATGGCTCTAAATTAAAAATATTCTTAATTAAAACTTTATTTCTTAATATTCCAAATAAAACTGATTTCTTCTATGTTTTTATCAACCCTTTTTAAGAAAGTCTTATTAAATTTATTCCAAAACCATACCTTTCAAAAAATATCATTATTTTATTTTATCTATTTATTTATTTTTCCTACGTCAACCTTTGATGTGTGCATATTAATAAATTCATTTCTTTTCTTTTTCTCTTAAAATTAATCATTTATAAAAATTGTCTGCCTAAGATATTTAAAATTCTGAGTCAATTATAAATTGGTTAAATAATATATTTTTTTAAATAAATTTATCGTTTGTGGAAAATAATCTCGTAGCTGGACAAGAATTCTGTTTACATAAAAGAATGATGGTTTGAGGTTACAGAATGTTCCAGAACTTTCTTTTTAGTTTAAAAAGGTGGAAGTCTCAAAATGAAAAAGAAGATTTCTTGGGTTGCTTCTTCGATGAGGACAGCTCGCTGAAATAATGATGGAATTTTTGCAAAAGGAGCTTTTCCTTCCTCATTATTACGAATTTAATAAATGAATTTACAGCAGCCCATGACTAATTATTGGATCTTCTACATTTATTTATTTATTTTGTTTTTTCAATCGCTTGCCATGACTGTGTGTTTCTTTTTAACCAGTGGAAATAATTCGAGTTCTCCTTAAATCGTCACATATATATATACAGACCCATTGGATAATACTACAAATCAACATCAAAATGTGGAATAACTTATTAATAACAAACGATATCAAACATAGGAGTTGGCAAAAATTGGAATAATATTGGAAATGTGGTATTTAGCTCATTATCAAGGGCAATACTTAATAGACACATTAATTGCGATTAATTTCTGAATAGAAATCAGGATAAACCTAAAAATGATTTCTATATTGCCCGATTAATCGCAAATGAAAACATAGTTCGAAGAAAAATATTAGAAAATTAATAAGACAATAATTGAATTATCAATAGATTAACTGCAATAGAAAAACTTATGTATATATATACACATATATTTGTAAAGTTCTATTTATTGTATAAATTTAATGCGTTGTTTTAAAAAAAGTTTTCAGTTTTTTTTTCAAACTTAAATCAAATTCCTTCATACAAAGGAAAATTTAGAACTTAACTTTTATTACTTCAAGATCTGTTGAAATAATGTCTTATGTTTTCGCTTATTAAATTTTACTCTTCATTTTTGAGAAACTTAAACTGACAACAATATGGGAAATTTCAAAGCTATTTAAAACTTTTTTTTTTTCTTTTTAAAACAAAAATTCACTTGAAGTTATTAAATATTGTTTTAGAATTTATTTTTAAGTAAAAATATTATTTCTTTTTTAAAATATTAAACACGAGGATATGTTTTGTTTGTTCTTTTGAGGATCAAGTAATTTTCGATAGATATTTCCTAAGGCCTGTTGTCAATCTGTCTTTATTAATCCTGCGTACTGTAAATTTTCTTATTAATTAGATGAATAACAATTTTAAATTTGTGTATAGTTGTGTTTCTTTTTATACTTCCAAATACTTTATATATATGTTTAAACAAAATGGAAAGAGGAAAAAAGTACGAAGGCTGTTAAATAGAGAATTATCATATATTTTTTTTATCAATATATTTCATTGCAGAGACTTATGGACTGTCTATTCTTCAATGTAGCACAATTAAATGGTGATTTGAGATCTTATCCTTACTTCAGTATCATGGTGCATTTATACATCCTCAAAAGATGTTTAAAGCACATGCTTTTTGATACCAGTAAAAATGACACATTTCGTTGATTGATAAACTGAATTTGTTCATTTTTAAAAAAAGTGGTGTTAACCGAATAAAATTCATGGAAAAATGCTTGTTCCGGACGACTTAGGAAAGCGAAGGATAATCATCTTTAAAGGAAGATGACCAGAAATTTCTGTATGAGGTTAAAAAAATGAAATTCACTAGTATAGGTTGACAGAATTTAACAGAAAAAGTCCGAAAATTTTTCGTTTTTTTTTTATTTCTTGAAAATAAAAAAAATGGAAGATAAAATGAAATATTGGATGTGTTCCGTTGTATGCCACAAATATGTTTTGAGTTTTTACAAAACTGAGAAGTTGCTGCACAAAAATGATAAAAAAAAATAACCTCAGCGAAAGAATCCTGGATCTTTTGGGAGATTTGTATCGTGCTGTTGAATATCATCTGTGTTGCTTTTTGTCACCGAGATTAACGGTTATTATATTTTTTACCAACCTAAAACTACACTACATTACTCTACCAGGGAACCAAACAATAAATGGCAAAGGCATGAATCTCTAGCTGAAAATCCCTCTCCGCCAAGCTTCGACGCTAAAACAAGCAAACAAATCCGGAAAAGCAACGACAATTTTTAAAAAAAATAATAATATATAAAAAATAAATTAAAAAAAAATATTACAAAGACACCCTAGTGTCCACAACAGAGCACAAACCACGGAAAGACAGAGAAAATCATAAATAATAAAATGTATTAGAGTTATACGTCAATAAAACAAATGTGGAAATTGCAGACAGACTTTTAACTTCATTTTAGGTTACAGATGACGAGGCAAACTGCTGACACCACATGGAAAAATAACTTGAAATTTATATTTTCTGGACACCAAAAAAATTCTTAGAAAAAAACCCGTATCAATGTGCACCAGTTCCCCCTACTTGCTCATAGCCCGCTGCTCTCATTGTTCCAATAGGCGACATTGAATGTATCTGAAGTTTAACGGCTGCCGTTGGATCAATCTTAGAAATAAATGAACAAAAGAATTACCACATATTCATTACACAAAAACATAGTAATGGAACATAAATGTAAATATGTGTGAAATAAAGTATTGCTAATAAAAAAATCTGATCATAGTTTCATAAACTGCTCTCGTATTAAATTACAAAACACAAGGAAATTCATTTAAAATATGTTACAAATAAAAATATTGCAAATAAAAATTTAGTACAGTAAATTTGTATCGTAAGAAGCTAACGAGAACTGCATTTATAACGAAAAACGTACGGCTATAGTTTGTGTAACATGCGGTGAGGATATTATTATTCATTCTTTAAAAATGATCAAATATGTGTTACTGCTGTTGAGGCACTATTCATAAACTGTAAGATTTTTTAATATATTATTCAAAAATTTGTTCAAATATTGGCTAATAGGAGATCAAAATGCCTGAAAAACATTTCAACATGCATAACTGCAAGAAATATATAATCAAAATTAGGTTCAAACTAATACAAAATTAGTATAATTAATATTTTAATAATAGAAATTAATACAATTTATTCACTTTTAAATATTGCGAAGGAAAAAGTTAATGTTTTATTAATGATGACATTTTAAGTGAGACAGAACTAAGCATTTTAAAACACTGTATCAGTCAAATGCCAGAATAAAAGCAGTTTAATTTTCAAAAATGTCTTTTATTACATGCAAAATGTAAAGAATTTTAAAAATGTAACATAGTTTCTTTTTCATAATACTTATTCAAGTTTAAAGTTGCATTTAAAAGGTTTCCTTGTTAAATTTTCTGCACTTCCCAGTGAAGTTAAAGTGGCAAAGTATGTAGAAGAAAACTTTTTAAAACTGTATTCCCTACATTCACTTTTTGAATCAAAGGCTATTTTTAAATGAATTAAGGAAAATTATTAAAAAATTATGAGCTTGTAAGGAAAAGTCTTATTTTGTTTTAAAAATATTAAATGCGGCTAAACAGTGTTAATATACTTTTGACCTTTGTATTACAAAATGGAATAGATATCTTTAAAATGTTCTGAGTAGATTTTTATACGTTTTAAATATTTATCTCATATTAAAAAATAATCTCATAAGGCAATATATCAGAAATTTTTATTTCGAAAAATTTTTTTATAAGAATATGGCGCGATTTTAATTTAATTTCTTTATTTTTATAATACAATGAAACCCTGAAACACAACCCATATTTAACGATTTTCTGCATACAACGTCATTTGTCATTTATCCAATTATTTCCCTATATATGTGATGTTAATAAAATCTCCTTTAACGTTATTATTTTCAAATAAGGTATCCTGGGGTAATAACGCCACGTTAAGGTTCTACCAATTTTCACGGCTCAGTTTTAGTTTGTATTTTTCAAACAAATATATGATTTGATACAGCAACTCATTGACTATCTATATAAAAAAAATAATTTAACAGATATATGGGAAATCTCCTCCACTATTAGATCTGCATATTATTTTCTACGCATCGCAACTCCGATGAAAAGGCTCTCAGTGAGGCAGACGATTTTGAAGCTGCTATTAATTCCTAAGAAGGAATCGGTAAGCGGTTTAAGCGGTAGAAAAAAGAACTGAACGGAAGAAAGGAGAATGGAATGTTTTTAGTTCCCGTATAAGATGTAATTGATTAATTAGAGTTATGATTGTTTGCTTTGTAAATAGTCTTATGTAAATATCTTTTTTGTAAATATTAACGTTTAATATAAGTCATTTAAAAGTTAAACGGTGTCAGAATTTAATTTACCTCCGAGTTTATTTACTTATGTGTTCAAAAGAACTTGTTAAAGAAGAATCTCCATAGATATGTATTCATAAAATGTAATGGCGTGTTTTCTTGATCAATGCTATTTGGCGTTATTACCCACCTATATGGGTAATAACGCCATGCAAACAAAACTATGAAATAAGATGGAATAATTGCATGTAGATTGCCCAATTCTAAAAATACAAACTCTACAAACTTATAAATTGACAAATTGCATTCTAATTTTTTGAAAATGTTCAATTTTTTGTGAAAGTGTAAGAAAAATAAAGGTGTGGTGTGTGTGTGTGTGGGGGGGGAGGATGAGGCAAAAGAATATCAGATCGTGAGCTTCTTTTTGCTTAAAAAGGACCGCTTAAATAGAATTATTAGAAACATTACACAGTTTTAACTGTGTTTATTTGAATCAGTATTTAGGATGTAGTTCGGCCACTGTAGGGAATCAACCGGGGTATTAATGCCAAGGATTGGCGTTATTACCCCGGTATAGTTATTACGCTGTACATTTTAAATTACAAATTATCTCGAGAAGATATCCAAAATCTTCAACAACATTTGGAAAGTCCATGAAATGTACTACAAATTTATGTAATTAACAAAGTATTTCCGGATAAAAAAATAGTCTTCACATCACAAAACGTATCTCGCAAATTTTAGATCAAGCGTTAATTTTAGTTGCTTGTAAAAACAATAAGACCTAAAAATGAAACAAATTAACTTGATGCTGTTTTTTGCGATTTATATGACTCAAAACCCTTCTGCGCAGAGCACATGGGTGTCATTTACCAGATTATTTCATAATTATGCAAAATATTAGCACTTGGCGTTATTACAACGCCTGGCGTTATTACCCCACACCACCTTACAAAATGGAATAGATATCTTTAAAATGTTCTGAATAGATTTTATATGTTTTAAATATTTATCTCATATTAAAAAATAATCTCATAAGGCAATATATCAGAAATTTTTATTTCGAAAATTTTTTTATAAGAATATGGCGCGATTTTAATTTAATTTCCTTATTTTTATAATACAATGAAACCCTGAAACACAACCCATATTTAACGATTTTCTGCATACAACGTCATTTGTCATTTATCCAATTATTTCCCTATATATGTGATGTTAATAAAATCTCCTTTAACGTTATTATTTTCAAATATCTCTCCCATTTAAAATTTTTACAAGTGCAAAAACACATTTTTTTTTAATAATTAGAAGTAGTGATAAAAATGAAGAAAAAAACTTTTTTTATAAATGCGTGTAAAATAGGAAAACATTTCATGAAACTTCATATTGTGTTAGACGGTTACATAAGTTTATGCTGAAAAGGTTTTTGTGCGATTCATATAAGAAGTAGCACTACTATGATGTAGTCTCACGATTTTTTCCATAACTATATCGTAAAATCTAATGCATAAAATTTAAACAAATACGTGATTTTATGTCACAATTTCAAATAAGCAATTCTTTGGCTCTTTACTGCTTAAAAGGTTGCGTTTGTAATGTTATTTATGTTGGCAATTATGGTTGGAAGCAAGTAAAATTATATGTGTAGAAATTGAGTGATTTATTTCAAAAATGGGATGTTTATATCTCCACTGTAAAAAATTTTCCGTTAAAATACGAAAATTTTACTGGTAATCTAGACGCCAACACTATTTCCCTATTTTTACGGAAAATGTTTTCCGTAAATTCAGAAATATTTTTGTTTTTTTTTTCACAAAATATTTCAATTTGTTTTCATATTTCCATATATAAAAGTTTTCTCTTCAAAGGCAAAAAAGAATTCATCAAGAACAAACTCGCATCTTTATGATTTTTATTCTTTTCATTACAAGGGCAGGATACGTACATTTCATACAAACAACAGTGAAAAAATATAACTTACCTCACTAGGGATCAAAATCAGGGAACTGTCCTTTCGCAACTGGGGGTGTAATCTGGATACGTCAGGGTTAAAGAAACACGCGTTCAAATATCTATACTTATTTCGGATTCGTTTTATAAAGCAGGGAAGATTCTCAACATGGGATTTATTTATGCCTAGTTTATGTTTTTCTTTTGATTGTACAGTTCTAAACGTTTTACAGATTTTCTTTCTATAATTTCGAATATTTAGCTTTTTAATTTCATCCTTTATAAATTGCATTTTTTCCATTTTAAAATATTCGACGCACTTAAAAAATTAAGTTATAAATAAATTAAACGATATTTTAAAATCATAATGAAAAATAAACTTTCTTTTACAAGTATCTCAAACTTAAAAATAATTAATAATTTTTTTTAAATTTATTTTTTTAAATAGATTTTCGAAAAAATATGTTAGCTTTTTATTATTAAAACTGACAGAAATAGAGAAAAGTATTATAGAGGGTTGTTTATAAAGGAATTCGCTATAATATTTTTCTATTTTTCTTATAGATGGCGCCATGACCACTAGACATATAGATGTTAATACAGTTTTGATGTTAAAATACCGATTTAATATCGAAACTGTTTAGTAAATATTTGGGGATGATTGGAATGGAAAAATATTATCAATATTAGTCTATCCATTTTGGGGAAACTACTTTATGTGACTGACGGCCCTTAATGCCCCTAAAGGTGTTAAACAATGAAGAAGCTTATTTAACCAACATTGTAGTAAATTTTTTCCGTCAAGTTTTGACGGGTTCCATCTAGTGTGTGTTTAAAATGCCATTCTATGTTTCTATTTGTAAAAGTAAGGAAAATATTTCTGTAAAATTTTACATTACGTATTTGAAAATATCAAAAGTTATAATATAAAAATTCAATAACATTGTTGAATATGATGATGAATAAATTTATATGAAAGTATTGCAGAATCGGACATTTTCTTTTAACCTAGTGAATATCATTCTTCAGAGAAGAGAATATGAAAAGTTTATTGTCAAATAATTCAAGATTCATTGAACATAACATTATCCTGAAAATTATTTTAGTATATTTCTTACAGCGGTTTCGGAGAAGTCAAAATGAAAATAAACTGACAAAATATTGAAAAGTTTTAAAACTTTTACATCGTTCTTTGTTTAAAAAATATTGTGCAAAGAACATTTTTTTACAGAACAGAATATGAAATAGTTTAATGTTTTAGAATTTTAAATTTGAAAAATAAATAAATAAATAAATAAAAATAAAAATAAAAATAAAAAAGGTAACACCTCGAAGTTTTGCTTATTAAATTTCATTTCTTTTCCACACAAATTGAAGTGACAACGAATATTGGAACTCTTGAAAGCTTTTAAAAAACTTTTGTTTTTCTCTCCATTTACTTTCAAAAGAAAGTTCTTTTCAAAATAAATAAAGATTTTGCAACTGTTTTTGTATATACAGACATTACTTTTTTGAGTGTATGTGTGAAAAAAAAGTGAAAAAATTTACTTAGTTAATACTATGTTAATTCTACTTTTAACTATGATCTTTCAAGATTTGCTGAAAATAATTGGTTTTAAAAGATTTGTCTAAAAGTCATTCAAGCTTCCATTAATATATGAAATTCTTCTTAGAAATAAATTAAGATTTTGGCATTTTTCTTTGAAAATAACAATAGACTTTTTTCCCCTTTAAATC
Source organism: Maratus speculifer (assembly GCA_964019185.1). Classification (NCBI taxonomy): domain Eukaryota; kingdom Metazoa; phylum Arthropoda; class Arachnida; order Araneae; family Salticidae; genus Maratus; species Maratus speculifer. The sequence continues at coordinate 359,208,807 of OZ025294.1, forward strand.
ACCATTTCATGCATAAGTCAATCTAGAATTATTCTATGTTTTAATACATCAAGGCCTGTTGAAAATAACACGCTGATCTTTTAATTATTAAATTTTTATCAGTTTCCGGAGAAGGTAAGTGAAAGCATACACAGAGAAATTTTTCTGAAATTATGTCTTTTTCATTTCAGTAATTTAAGATGAATATTTAGAACACAATTTCACTGAAAATGTGAAATGTATTGTGGAAATAAACGTACAATAATTAAATATATATACATGATTTTACTGAGTGCAATGAGCATACATTGTTTTAAATGTATTTCCATATTTGACAATACATAGTTAAGATGACCAAATTTTCGCGATTTGTGGTAACTAATGGATACTTGTAGTGATAGAAGACAAATTAAAAAATAGAAAAATGTGGGGGAAAATGAATATGAAAAATGTAAATAAAAGAACATAAAAAAATAAAATGCAAGAGACAAGACAGAGGGAAAAGACACACAAAAGTAATTAGCACACTGGTGAGAGGGAGAGGGGGGGCAGATGTTTAAAGGTCATTAATTATCAAAATCTTTACAAATAAAAAATGGTTCGTGAAAATTTAAGTGAGAGGAACAGGCATCTATCTTTTATACAATTTAGACAATATTCTACTGCATATGCTTCTTTAACTAGAGCCACCTGTCGCACGCTTCGAAATCCCTACTTTCTATCTTTTAGCTCATTTCTGACCTTGTCCCCTAACAGACACGTGTTTTCTTCTCCAGACAACTAGTTGTTATTATTTTTAGCTCGGGTTGCGTTCTGGATAGTTTTTTTTTTATGCTGGTATTTACAAAGTTTATTACTCTAAATATAACTCTCGCCAATTCTTTTGGTTCTTTTTTTACTGATTACTATGCGTCGTTTGTAGATTTATGTCATTTTTTGATTGATGTTTAGCCAATCGTACGCATTTTCTTTAGTTTTTTGGCAACTCCAGTTTTATCAGATCGGTAAATTTATGCATAGATAATAGGTGAACTAAATGCTTTTAATATTTTTCCGAAGATCGAATTTGGCGTATTAGAGGTTTTTATATGTAATGGTTTTGTTTTAAGAAAAGACAACGCATATGCAAAGTATGAAAGAGTTAATTTAGCTGCTTGTACAAAATGCGTTAAAGTATTATTTCACTCTCTTAATTATCAATGTTAGTGTGGAAATTTTATATGGAGAATGTGCTGTCTTAAGTTTCGTAAAAAAAATCATGTTTCCAACTAATTTGCTTACATCTTTTGAGTTTTAAAACTTTCATAATTAACTCTGATAGTTATATTCGGATTCATTTTAATAAATGTCAGGGGGTCATCGCTTGAAGTGTCTGAATATGTGATAATACTGCTTGGCCAAGTGAAGTAGATTACCAATTCATAGCAAACAACATGAATATACCAGCAGATATCAACGAGGTAATCGATATTATTGCGCAACCAGATGAAGTACAACAAGATTTCGAGTACCGTTTCGTAGCGAAAAACGTAAATATTGGCGTGAACACGTTAATTGAATAAATGAAATATTTCTTCATATAACAAAAATTTCCGACATAGGCATAGCACGTTTTTCATAATTTTTAATGTATGTTTAATTTCTTATATAAACATAAAAATGCACTTTAAAAAATTGTTATATATTCTTAAATTTGTATTGCTAATTTATCCAATGCGTCAGCTATATTTATGTATGTTTTTGCAGTTGAAATCCACTCCTAGACATTTAATTTAATGTTTTTATCATTTTAATATTAGGCGTGTTGAAATGAAACCCCGTCAAAGCATGCAAATTGAAAAGTTGGTGCTTAAAATGGGAAATGAGGATGAGCAAGTAACATCATATGTAAACAGAATGCATTTTGAAACAGTTATTCTGCTTTTGTTGTAAAAGGTAACAGAGGATTGAAAATGGCAGAAGGGATTACGAACCCGTCCAAATAAGACTAATGTGCAGTAACACAGTTTCTATCAGAAGAACGGTTTAAGCCTGTTGAGTTTCATCTTAGAATAGTTATTGTATATTCAGCAAATTTCTTATCAAATGCAATTTTTACGGATAGGTCACGAATGTTTAGCAGCGGCCTTGAGAAAACGATAGATTTGCAACGTCTACCTCAGGTGTAGCAATTTGTTAATAATATACTGATTGCGGATATTCAGATCGTTTGGACAATTAAAGAAATTTATAAAGGCATGAAAATGTTCTTCCTCAGATTCAGCAGTATAGGACGCAGTGCACGACTAATTTAAGCTGCAACGGAAATCTTTCTTCGACAATGGCTTTTCCAAAATCATGGGGTGCGTGTCACAATGCCATTAGTGACATTAAAAAAAGTGTAGTGAGTCTGGTGTAAGTTTAAATGTATATTATTATTTCTAGTTCATTAAGATTTTTATTTATTTTCTTCCTATTCCGCTAACTACACTGCTCAAAACAATTAAAGGATATTTGAAGTTTTATATAAAATAAAGATATAAACGAATTTTTTTTTGCCGAAAATAGAAGAAGAGAATCACAAATGCAAATTTTTCTGGTTTTCAAACTGTGGAGTATGCAAATTTTGAGTTCGACGTCAAAAACGTCGCTTCAGCGGCAGCGAATGAAATTTGACTTTCAACTGGATAAAAGAGAATGAAGACAAGGATGATCGGCATTCAGTGATTGCTTTGTTTCGATGAGTACGATGTCTCAGCGAAGTCATTTGACAGATTCAGAAGCTTGGAGAATTGTTGGTAGGTTAGAAGGGGGCCAAACTCAAGCCGAAGTAGCGCAAGCTACTGGAGTGTCACAAAGTGTCATTTCCAGGATCTGGAACCGTTTTTTGGAGAGTAGATTTGCAGGCCGAAGACCAGGGCAAGGTCGTAGACGGGCAACAACGCTCAATGAAGATCGGTATTTAGCGTTAACAGATCGGAGACACCGAAACATAAACGCTACTCTTCTCCAACAACACCTTCGCTCGGCTACAGGCACCACGATTTCAACTCAGACTGTCCGAAACCGGCTCCATGCTGTAGGTCTGTATGCTCGCCGAACGATGGTATGTGTTAGATTAACATCAAGGCATCGTCGCGACCGCAGGGAGTGGGCAACCGAGCATGTCAACTGGAGGAGAAATGAATGGAGCAATATTCTGTTTTCTGACGAGTCCCGTTTTTCTGTGCATCAGGATAATAGGCGTATTTTCATCTGGAGGGACCGTGGCAGTAGGAATAATCCTGCGTTCGTGCACGAAAGTGTCAGATTTTGGCGGTGGAGGAGTGTTGGTGTATGGTGGCATCTCCATTGACGGGCGCACTGACCTCTACATCATTCGAGATGGAGCTCTGACTGGTCGCCGATATAGGGATGAGATCCTCAGACCTATTGTAGTCCCTTACGCTGCAGCAATCGGGGATAACTTCATTTTAATGGACGATAACTGCAGGCCACATCGTGCAAACCTGGTGGAGGATTTCCTTTTCGAGGAAGGAATCGTTCGAATGGAATGGCCAGCGTGTTCTCCAGACATGAATCCAATCGAGCACGTTTGGGACGCTCTAGGAAGACGAGTTTCTGGCCGCCAACTACCCCCACAAACTCTCCAAGAACTGGAAAGAGCTCTTCTGGAAGAGTGGGGCAGAATACCCCAACTCGTCATTAATAGCCTCATTGAGTCCATGCCTCAAAGGTGTTCAACGTTCCTGGCCGCCCGTGGAAACCATACCCCCTACTGAAAATTATTTTCTTTGAAGAAAACACCCTTTCTTATTCTTTTTTTCTCATATGCACAAATTGTGTTTTTTTCCTGTTGTACACAAATGCGCAATAAAATGCATTTTTTCTGCCAAACATGTGTAATTCATTCTCATATAACCTACTATGTCTGTCGACCATGTATCAATCAGCTAAAAAGTTTCCCAGATACAAAATCCACCTAAAACTGCAATATCCTTTAATTGTTTTGAGCAGTGTAGAACTGTCGAGCAGGTTTTTCATTTGAACATGCCTTATATAGAAACGTAAAAATAATGTAAAACATTTGCAGAAATTTTATTATTTATATAAAAAAAAGTATTTGGGTAATCTAAAATTCAATATAGAAAATGCACTGCATAAGAATATACTCGACAAAAATTATTAATATATTAGTTTTAAAAAGGTGTTGGTGTTATTTATGACCCTCGATTATTTGCACGAGGGGTATAGGCCCTGGAGGGAGTGCCCTCCGTGGGGGTTTTTCTAAAGGAACTTCACCCATATTTACTCACGGTTCGAAGAAAACCACAAAAACGTCGAACAGTTAGGCATACAGGCGTGATTGGGTTCAAGCCCGCACCTCTCGTCTACCAGTTTTGAAACAGAACCTTTCAGACTTTGGTTTGGCTAATTTAAAAAAAGATCTCATAAACACTTTATAAACGGGAAGTTGCTTAAAGTTTGCATTTTTTTTAAATAACATCTAAAATAATGTATTTGTTAATAGCCAATGATTTGTAGAAAGTAGTATCTTAAATTTCTCTCTTACAGTTTTACTCATGTACCGTGAAAAACTCAAGTGTCAACAACATATTAAATTAAATTTTTTTTAAATATTTAATTTCCTTGTTATTTTCTTTTACAACAAAAACTACCTTTAAAATAAATAAGTATCATTTCCAAATTTTTCCTTGTCACTATAAGTGTTATTTTCGTACAAACAGCATTTTTAATAAGAAGAAAAATGATTTTTTGAGTTATATTAGCAATAATTAAGCCATATTTTCCTAAAATGTATACGATTGTAAGGATATATGTGGTGTTTTTTATGGTTTTGAAGATAGAAAATTAATATAATTTAATTTGTCAATAAATTCATGAGTGTACATAATTGTGTTATTTTGAATACACGGTTATTCATAATTCCCTCGGGATTTTGAAGCGCGGTAATAACAAAAACTAAGATGAATGCAATAAAAAAGAATCATGCATTACTATAAACAACTAATTGTGTATCACATAATGAATTTTTGCAGAAAGTGAAACATAAAAGAAAGGTTCACTATCAGGAAAATACAGATTTCGTAGGAGAAGAATGCTGTTTAAAAAGTAGTAATGGAATTTAGAAAAAAAATCACCTGTGTTCATAGGTTTTTAAATTAATAACGAAATACAACGCACACTGGTTCTTTCAATTCGACAAAACAAAGTATACTGTAATTTTGCGGTTTATTTCACATCGTAAAGCAAGCCATTTGCGGCTTACAAGATTCTATAATCTTTTCACATTCGAATAAAAGCACAAACTTAAACACAAAACAGAGAATGCTGCCAAAAACATAAAATAAGAAGAACAAATTACAACGGAAACGAAGAATACAATATCTTCCTGGTGCTTTTTTTCCACACAAATGAATGCAGACGATATTTACCAAAACACCCTGAACAATATATTCGTAGTGGTTAAACAATTACTATCTCTTGTGTATATAAAATATTTGTACTGCAATATTCGAAACTTAATGCCTTAAATACTTATAAGCTTAATTTCAAAACCCTAGTCGCTATATTAATATATTTTTTAAGAAAGGGGGGAAAGAGGGAGGTTAAGGGAAAATGCTGTTTTGGAGATTCTGGGGACAGATTTATCGATGAGACGTGGCCACTGTCGTTTGGACTCTGGTGATGGGACAATGGTGATCTCATCCACTGCCACAAATCTAGGCCCATAAAGCTCCAAATCAGACTTTCACCTCACTCCCTCTCCCCTTGAAATATAGGTCTTTAAAAATTTACCCCTTCCTCCAAAAATATGCTAATATAACAGCTACTGCACTGAATTGGAACATCTAGGCATCTTCATGGGTCTGCGATATTCCATATCAACCATCGTAGTACATATATTCTATATGCAATAGTGACAATAATTGTTGAATCACCCACGTATAGCTATGTATTTTTCAAAACTAGTTGTTGGTGGTGTCACCGTAATATTTACCCATAATGGATATGCATACTACAAAATATGAAAATAAAACATGGTAAACACGTATAAAATGCATCACAATTACGGAATAAATTTTAAACGTATACTTAAATATTTTTAACACATAGTAATACTCTATTAACCCTTTCTGGCACACTGTGTCCCGTCTGGGATGCCTAATTTTATTTCCAAACTTGCAAATGGCACCAATAATATTTTAGTAAAATTTTGCTTTTACGATAAAAGCTTAAAGTAAGGGTTTCAAATTATTTAAAAATTCGTTTGTGAATTCCGGTGTCATTTGACAATTTCTCATTTTACTAACAGATTTTACCCGTGCTGGAAACGGTTAATGAATAGCTCATCAACCAATTTCGACAAAAGCCAAATTACTCAAGTAGTACCGAATTGCGCAAAACAAACATTCTTATAACTCCAAAAATAATAATCATATTAACTAACAGTTTACTGCGTCGGATTAAGCGTCCAATTAAAATATATATAAATTATATATAAATATATTATTATATCCAATTAAAATATATCTTTCAATTGAAATTTGAATGAAATACAGAGCCATGAAAAATCGAAGAGTAGGGGAAAAAGGACTACAAATATCTCGGCAACTAATTATGCAATAGATTTCGTTTTCTATGCAAAATTTGTAGTATATAATTGTATTTTACATCCACTCCTTAAAGTAAAATAATTCGAAAATTTTTATATAGGGGGAACTGGGGTACATTGATACATGGGGCACATTGATACACCCCCTCTACCGCTCACAGGGTCATTACAGGAAGTTTCACAACAGCTCCAAAAGGTGATGCTAGTGTATTCAACTACATACAGAAAATCTTGGAATGATTCAGAGTTTGACGAAATGGGACGGGTGATTTAATGTTTTTGTTGTTCAAAAGTAAATTTGAGTTGTACAATTGAAATGCTATTATACAACTGTTCCAGTATTTTCAACCAAAATGAATACTCTCCCTGGCAAGTACAGCTACTCTTTATCAGTTCCTCATTATTTATTGTTAGATATATTGTGAAGTGTTGGATTTGAGACTCATTTTATTCAAAATCACTGTATGGGGCACATTGATACAGTCTATGACGGGGCACATTGATACAGCCTAAATCCTTTAATAGTTCATTTTTTAATTACTTTTTTATTACTTTTTTTACCATACACTCTTTTTTTACCATACACTCTTTCTAATATTAGTTTTTATTGAAGTGAAATAGCTCTAATTTCTTTATATTAGAACATTTTATAGTATTTTTGAAAACAGAAGACGTAGGAAATTACCGAGCATCTAGTGCTAGTAGAACTAATAAAAAAAAAAGGACGACATTCTGGCAAATCTCGAATTTATATCGATTCTCCAGAGAAAAAAGTATTTTCGACATGAGGCATGTTAAGTAAGAGAAACAAACTGTAGAACAGAAAATGATACTTATATTATAAACAGAATTTTTAATATAATTATCCTTTATTTTCTGTTTATGAACCTATTTATAAACAGAAAAACTGGTAATTTTTTCATCTTTCATAAGAAAGAAGATAATGCTGGGGTTGAAGTGCTAGATATGACAAAGTTACCACAGCCAACAACCAGACAAGAAACAGCCAGAACATCAGGTTATATTATATTTAATTTTGATTGCTTTAATATTGCTTAAAAATAAATTGTGTGTGATTTGAATTTTTATAAATAAATATAAAATGGTTTTCTAACTCATTTTCTATGAAAAATATGCATTGGTATTATTTTGTCGTCCTTTTTCTCAAACGTATCAATCTGCCCCGGGGATGGGGCACATTGATACAGATGACTTTTTTTGATTTTTTAAAAATTACATGCAAAAATACTATATAAAACAATGATTGTACATTTTTATAACATACTACACAAGTTTTGCTGTCACCTCATGGAAAAAAACTTGAATTTTCTACTTTCTTCACACCAAAAAAAATCTTAGGATAAAACTGTATCAATGTACCCCAGTTCCCCCTACCTTTTATCACAACAAATATTTCAAGAATCCCCCCCCCCCAAAAAAAAATTCCGAATAATCGAGGTTTTTAATATTAAATAGGCTTCTTCCTATTATTAAATACTAAATACACACAAAATTTCAAGTGGCTATCTCAATTTCTTCAGGAGATAGATCGTTAAAAGACGACACACAGACAGACAGACGAATAGACAGTTAGACGCACGGCATTTTTTTTTCTAAATATATGTTTTTTGGAAGCTCCTGTGTCTGAAACGCGCAAATCCGTCAAAAAAACAAAAAAGATTTTTAAAACGGTTGCAATATTTACTCGATACTACGTATGATGGATAAGTAAAACAAAATAAAAATAAAAATATATCTGAATATTTATTAAATTAAATAAAATACTTCATGATACTTCGTTGTAAAACATTTGTGTAACGTTACTCCATAAAGTTGGTGGCAGACAAGTTTCCACCAAGTTTATGGTGGAATTAGCGATAGTACCGGTTTAACCAAGATAACCATGATTATTTAATTACGTGTGTTTTAAATATCAATATAGGAAATTCTTTTAACATTTTGCTTGAAAAGATAACATTCTTTTGCTAATATCTTAAAATCGTTTGCAGTCAGAAATCTAAATTTTGATCAATATTTATTACATAAGTTTTCATACATGATTTTAAAAGAATGTTTTCACCACTACATTTTAAATATTTATTTAAATGCAATTATAAATATGTTGTTAAAAAAGAAAAATGTTTAAGTTTATGTGTTTAAATTACACCATTGTATAAGTGAAAAAATATCACACCATAACATTGTTGATAGCAAAGCTCCAATCAAGTTTTTGGAGTAATGTTACACAAATGTTTTACAGTGTTCGCGTGACTTCCATTATCAGGATTTTTGTTCAATTTCTTTTACAAGTCAAGAATATTAATTTTTTACATAGAAGAAATTTAAAAAAAATGCTTAACCCTCCAAGCGTCTTGCAAATGGGTAAAATTGTAATGTTGTTTTCTCTGCATTTTGTTTTAAATGCTAATAAAATATGATTCTTTCAATATTACATAAAAAATCTTATTTAGGAATATAAATGTAACACTTGAGTCTTAATCATTCTTCAATACTTTGAAAATTCATTAAATTTGTAGAATTATAATATCCTAAACATTGCTTATATTGCAGTGAAACATGGAGCTTAGTGTACGGAATATTACGGGAGAAACGCTTAGAGGGTTAATGCAAATATTTCTGATTTAATATGAACAAAAATATGAATACAACTCCATATATTGTGTATTTCTATTGCGTGATTAAAAAAAAATTCTTTATTTTAATCTTACAAAAAGATAATAATAATATGAAATAATTTATTATATGAATTATATAATATATAATTAATTATTAATTATATAATGTATTTTATTATATGTTTTTATTATATGTTATATTGTATAATATATATTTGTTATTTAAAGCACATACATGAACACATATACGAATACGCACATGAATAAACTTGTGCATATACATTTATGAATATACACATATGACTATGCATATAAATACACATACGAGTATACACACGTGAATATACATATGAATATGCACACAAATAATTATATGTACACTACACATACGAATACACATATATTATGTATAATATACAGTGTGTACACTCTCAACGGTGGCCAAAGGCTAATTTCTAAACCGTTAGTCATAGACATATGTTTCCAGTTGCAAAAATGCTTCAAAAAAGGTAAATAATTGTTTTTCAAGTGATTTAGGTCAAAAATTTATTTTATTAAAAAAAAATACAAAACTTAAATTTTTATACGGTCCCCCGGTTCTATAAGTTATATTTAGTAAATTTTTACTACTACTCTAACAAGTAATGCAAAAAAAGTACCATTCGTCTGCGATTAAAACTAACCGAGTAACAGCTGTTTAAAGTTGAAGCATCTTTTTTTGCTGCAAATTAGGGGTCAGTCACAAATTTACTGGAAATAAAAATAAACACAAGATATAAAATTTAACTTTAAACATCGAGAGTAAAATAATTTTTACAATATTATTTTTAAATTTATGTTGATGATTATATAATAAAGTAAAATTTGTACTAAAAATATAAGTAAAAAAATAACAGAAAGTTTGTAAATTTAATTTATGAAAAGCAACAGTCACAATTCGTTACAAAATGACATATATTTAAAATTCTATTAGATTACTTAACCTAACAGAATTTGGTGTAGTCCTATAAAATAAATAAATGGTACGCGTCTAAAATTGTATTAATATTACATTATCATTGGATATAAATAAGCGTGCAAACTGAACCTCGATCGCATATTTGAAAGTGAGTTAAAATTTAAATAGAAATTTTGATCTAGGGAAATATATGTATACGAACGTTTTAAACAAAATAAAAGCTTATCAAAATGGCACTCTTTTTAAAAATAAAATCGCGATTTACCAACATTTTATTTTCTCGATAATGAAAATTTTAAAACTCAAGTCTTCAACTATTTTAACCAATCTAGAAGTTAATTAATAAAAATTAACACTACCGTAAAACTTCTACGGTAGTAGCACCTTCAGTTAAATTGTTTTAAAAACATTTCTTTATCTCATTTAAAACATTTTTGTAATTGGAACTACATATCTGTGACAAATGGTTTAGAAATTAGCTATTGGACAATAGGGTGGGCCGAAAAAAACTTTTTTTCGATTTTCGTATATGGCGGGTGCGGAAAAGTGGTTACTGGTGGAACTCAGTTCATACAAAAAATTTGAAATTTTTTGGACATTTCCTTACCCTGCCGCAAACGGCTTGAAGTTTTGCAAAAATGTTCATTTTTGAACTTTTTTCGAAAAAAATTTAAAAATGTTAAATAAAATTTATTTTGGTTGTATTTACTTGAAAAGGCATATTTAATGTACCAAATGTTTAAATAAGATCTGATCATGCATTATTTAATATCTATGTGTATTATAACTTAGGCTATTTTTATAGCTTTTTCGCGTATAATAGGCAAAAGTTGTATTTGTTTGAATCGATCGTTAGTTTCTGTATTATTTATGTCCCTTGGTCTTCTTTATATATTTTTTATGTGTCAAACGTCATATATTTGGGGAAAAGACAGCAGTATACTTCAAAAACAAATCTGGAAGGTGAGAAAGTGGTGTAGCAGGACTCTAAGCGCGGGCAATGATTCGTCGTGATACTCAGGGAGTGAAGGACGAAATAGTTGGAGCCAAAATCCGATAAAGGATTCTTATTATTTATCCTTGCTTAGTTACCTGCGACATTTGTTCAGTATTAACGAGAAACCCTTTTGTATTGATATGCAGTGCTTTTTGGGTCGTTTAATGTGCCATTATAGTGTTTTGTGCGTTTTATTACAACGAGCTTAGAAATGGCTAGTATAAAGGCCCATGACAATGCAAAGACACGCGATAGCGTGAAAAGTAACTCTTTAGGGGCATCATGCATATTGAAAGGATTGCAATTGCCAACCTATGCTGATAATCATGCGCCACTACTACTGGTTGCTTCACCATGTAGAAGTTGTGACAGCAGAGGATACGAATCTCGTCATCGATAAAAACAAAGTCAGAAGAGAGAAATAGAAACTTGGAAAGAAGATACAGGCAGAAGAAGTTATTGAAAGAAGGAAAATTAAAAGCATATTTTTTGATGGTAGAAAGGATAAAAGTATATTCAGAGGAAGAAAAATAACAAGCAGCACCGTCGAGAGAAAGGCGTGGAACACATCACCGTGTTGTTTGAACCTGGTTAGGAATACTTGTGTCACTTGATACCTCGTTCCGTTACCTTGATACCTCGTCAGTTCAGAAAAGTCTAACTTGTGGTGACTTGGAAGATTGTATAATGATTTTGCTATTTCTTTTCCGTGACCAGAACAAGGTATCAAGTGACCCGTATTCCTAACCAGGTTCAAACAACACGGTGATGTGTTCCTCGCCTTTCCTTCGACAGTGCCGCTTGTTCTTTTTTTCCTCTGAATATACTTTTATCCTTTCTACCATCGAAAAATACGCTTTTAATTTTCCTTCTTTCAATAACTTCTTCTGCCTGTATCTTCTTTCCAAGTTTCTATTTATCTTTTCTCTCTTCTGACTTTGTTTTTATCGATGACGAGATTCGTATCCTCTGCTGTCACAACTTCTACTTGGTAAAGCAACCAGTATTAGTGGCGCATGATTATCAGCATAAGTTGGCAATTGCAATTCTTTCAATATGCATGATGACCCCAAATAGTTACTTTTCACGCTATCGCGTGTCTTTGCATTGTCATGGCCCTTTATACTAGCCATTTCTAAGCTCGTTGTAATAAAACGCACAAAACACTATAATGGCACATTAAACGACCCAAAAAGCACTGTATATCACCACAAAAGGGTTTCACGTAAACACTGAACAAATGTCGCAGGTAATTTAGCAAGGATAAATAATAAGAATCCTTTATCGCATTTTGGCTCTCAACTATTTCGTCCTTCACTCCCTGGGTATCACGACGAATCATTGCGCGCGCTTAGAGTCCTGCTACACCACTTTCTCACCTTCCAGATTTGTTTTTAAAGTATACTGCTGTCTTTTCCCCAAATATATGACGTTTGACGCATAAAAAATATATAAAGAAGACCAAGGGACATAAATAATACAGAAACTAACGATCGATTCAAGCAAATACAACTTTTGCCTATTATACGCGGAAAAGCTATAAAAATAGCCTAAGTTATAATACACATACATATTAAATAATGCATGATCAGATCTTATTTAAATATTTGGTACATTAAATATACCTTTTCAAGTAAATACAACCAAAATAAATTTAATTTAACATTTTTAAATTTTTTTCGAAAAAAGTTCAAAAATGAACATTTTTGCAAAACTTCAAGCCGTTTGCGGCAGGGTAAGGAAATGTCCAAAAAATCTCAAATTTTTTGTATGAACTGAGTGCCACCAGTGGCCACTTTTCCGCACCCGCCATAATCGAAAATCGAAAAAAAGTTTTTTTCGGCCCACCCTATTGGACAACGTTCGAAATATATGCCCTTTATAACAATTTAAGCACTTAGTATACGATCCCTGAAAACTTGATCCCTGAAAGTCTAACTCATTCGTTTTCAGGTACAGAAAAGTGGTTTAAGTCATGAAATTTAAAGTTTCATAACTCGGTCAATTTTAATGTTATATGAATGGGACCTTTTTTGTATTGCTTGATAGGGTGATGGAAAATTTTTACTAAATATCACTAATAGGATCGGGGGACCGTATAAAAAGTTAATTTTCGTAATTTTTTAATAAAATTTCGTTTTGACATACATCGCTTGAAAAACAATTCTTTACCTTTTTTAAAGCATTTTTGCAATTGGAAGTATATATCTATGACTAACGGTTTAGAAATTAGCCACTGGCCACCGTTGAGAGTGGACACCCTGTATAAGATATGTATGTAGTAAACTAACTGTTAAATATTTAAATTTTTCTATGAAACGTTGCAACAATAACCATCATTCCTTTATTTTCCGTGACGAGCTACTGTGTTTTCTCCACAGTGTGATTTATGAGATATGATTCGAACAGTTTGTGATAGGAAACTTGTACTGCGTTATTTAATTTCCGCTTGCAGATTTCTTCTATTATATATCTATCTATCTATCTATCTATCTATCTATCTATCTATATATATATATATATATATATATAATATATATTTGCACATATGTATAATGTAATTGTAGATAGATGCGTTTAATGAGTTTACTATGTAGATTCTATGAATCCAAATGAAGTCGTGCTTATTTTTTAAATTGTAGAACCTACACTGTAAAAAAAAAAAAAAAAAAAAAAAAAAAATCTGGAAAGTTACTAAATGTTTCCTAGGAAACTGGGATTCCAAAAATTTTTCATGTATTGGCAACAGGAAAAAGGCCTGTAACTTCTTCTTTTACATGCGTTTTTGCTATTACCTTTACATGAAAAGTTCTTGAAATCCCAGTTTCCTAGAAAAAATTTAGTAACTTTCCAGATTTTTTTTTTACAGTGTACTCAAAGAAAGTTGCTTCCATAAAGTAACATATATGTTATAAGTTGTATGTTATATGATATGTTTTGTTTTTTTATTTGTTTTAACTAAATAATATGTTTTTTTAATGATATCACACAATATTTTTCAATATATTTAAATTATTTAAAATTTAATTATTTATATCTTATAATTTTTTTAAAATTTAAGTTATGTTTGTTTTATGTTTTTTAAATGCATAATATGTTTTATTAATGATATGACACAATAATTTATAATATATTTAATTTGTGTGAAATTTAATACTTATATGTTATAATTATTTTTTAAGCATATAAAAAAGTTTTTTAAGATAAAAAGTATTTCTTCTTACAAAAAGAAAAAAAAAATTAGAGAAACTTAACTTTTATTCCTTTAAGATTTGTTGAAAATAGTGTCATAAGGTTTCCCTTATTAAATTTTACTCTTCGTTCTTAAGAAACTTAAAATGAAAAGAGTATAGAAAATTTCAAAACTATTTAAAAGTAAGTTTCTTTTTCATTTTCTTTTTTAAATGAAACATTTTTGAAATTGTAAATAAAGTTTCACTTCTTCTTATTTGTAAATATATATATATATAAGTTCCTTTTAAAAAGCATAAAATAAAGCGTAACATATTTACCTTAATTAATTTTGTGAAAAACGAACAACTTTTAATAATTATTTTAAATGACACGTTGCCTATCTGTCTTTTTTGATCTTTCATAATTTAACACTTCTTGTTAATTATTTTAATAGGAGTTATAAGTTTTTTTAAGTTATTTTTTTCTCGTACATCCAGATAATCTGAAATTTTATGTCTCAAAACAGTAACAAATTGCAAATGTGTAGAATACATAACTTGAAAAAATATAGATTTTCACTCTAATTAATGCGATTACAAAAAGAGGAAGATTCTTGTAATTTAACCACTAACGAAGCAGATAGTTTGATGGAGTTAGACTGTAATAAGCAAATTAAAACTTCATTAGCTTTAAAAAGTGCGTGATTATAAATTGTATTACGTGCTCTGAAAAGATTTAAATTAATAAAAAATTATATAAAAGCTCTTTTCAACTTAATAAATAAAGTTTCATTATTCTTTCTTTGTAGGTATATATATATATATATATATATATATATATATATATATATGTATGTATATTAATTACTTCAAACATCATTAAATATGACCTAAACTAAATATTTTAGTTAGTTTTATAAAATAAAAATATTTTCTATAAATATTTTGTAAGACACGATGTCAGTCCGACTTTTTTAATCTTTTGTACTTTGAAATATCCGGTGTTATTTTAATAAAAAATAAGCATTCATATAGATGGCGTACTTCTATTTACTTCCAAATATTTCATAATTTTAGAAAACAAAGAAAAACTAATAAAAAAGTAAAATAATAACTAACTAAATATAAAAAATTCATAATGTGAAAAAGTACAGATATTGATTGAAAATAACGAGATTTCAAAACGAGCAATAAGATTTTAATAATATAAAAGAAGATACTATGATGCAGGACAAAAGATTTGTATACGATTTAGCAATTTATTGGCACAAAAGCTGGAATTATAAAACGGTTAAAAATTGATCCAACAATAGGAGCCGACCGCACAAAATCCTATGTCATCGAGCACAAAAAAAATCCAATATTTTATGGAAGAGTAGTCATAGGGGAATCTAATGATCCATGTCTGCCAGACGTAAAGTGGTGCATAAGCCAAAAATGAATACCTCAAGTGGTTGACTCGTAGGCTTAGCATTGTGTTTTCCGGCACCTATTTTTCGGTGTTTTCATACTTTTGATTGTAAAACAAACATAATGCTAAACCTACGAGTAAATCACTAGTGGTATCAATTTTTGGCTTATGCACCACTTTACTTCTGGCAGACATGGATTATTAGGTTCCTCTATTACTATTCTTCCATAAAATAAAGAATTTTTTCTTGTGTTCGATGACATAGGGTTTTGTGCGGTCGGCTCTTGGACTTATAGACCAATCAGAAATCTAAATGTCTGAAACTTATTTCATCGTGCATGGCTGCAGGACATATAGCATCAAAATTTAGTTCAAAGTACTCCAAAATTTTAAAAACGTTTTCTGAAATATAATCTTTAAATCATCATACTTTATTGTTTTTTAAGTATGTCAAACGAATGTTAATGTTGTATTTTTGATGACTGTTAGAATTTACTGTGATAAAGAAGTAACCAATAATATTGTAACAGTTTAATATTAAAGAATATATATTCTTTAGATAAAATAATCCAGAATAATTTATTTTTTACCTGTTGAAAATTGTTGAAGTTTGAAGTTGCATTTTGAAGTTTTCCTTATTAAATTTGCTAACATTCTCAGAGAAGCTACAGTGACAAAGTATAAAGAAGAAACCTTACTTAAATGTTTCCTTCAATCACTTGTTCAATAAAAACATTTTTGAAATAAATGAACCACATTTCAAAAAATGAGAAAACTTCTTTTGCAAAGAAAAATCATAGTTTATTTTTTAAACTTTAAGTCTACTAGGCAATGTTTAACACATTTTTAATTCTTCTGATGGAAAAATAGGAATAAATCTTTAGAGACTGTAAAATAATTGTTATATTTTTAACGTGTTTTGAATTTTTTCATTTTATTTTTAACAAAAAAATAAAACAACTTTCAATTACGCAAAGAATACTGATGTGTAAATATGATTTCTATAGTTTTGAATTTTAATGAGATTTTTCTACACGTTTCAAATACCGTATTTACTCGAGTATAAGGCGCACTTTTTTCCCAAAAAATTAGGGCAAAACTCCTAGGTGCGCCTTATACACGGAATAATTTTTTACTGTTGGATGCAGTCGAACGATATACATATGAAACAAGAAATTATTCAAAGAAGATATTAAAACTCAGAAAATGTTACTTAATTGAAGTATTACTGCATATTTATTTCATTCCTTGCAGTTTTTTATACGACAGAGCTAACGACATTATCTAAACGCTAATTAGCAATTCTCTTTACCGTCACTCATTCCTATTTCCCGTCATTCTCTTATAACTCGAAGTCTAAAAATGCATTTTCGTCTTGTTTTCTGGTCTGGTGTAACGTTAGTTTCTGTTTGTTACATGTTCTGGTTCTGTTGTTAATGTTTGACCTTTTTTTTTTTTTTTACTGATTTTTTTTTTTTTTTTTTTTTTTTTTTTTTTTTTTTTTTTTAACTGAAATTCATTTGGTCATTCTTCATTAGCGTATCAAATTTATGGTGCGCGTTATATACGAGATTTTAAGAAATCGACATTTTTACTTGTAAAGTAGGGATGCGCCTTATACACGAGTAAATACGGTGTTTGATTCATACTGAAAAATACTTTCAGGCGACAAATTTTCAGTTTTTTTTCCAATTATTATTGTTATAAATATTGAGTGGTTTTCCGACTAAATCATTCATTTTATTAACGTACATTTTTATTAAAACTCGAATAAATCATAACTAAGAAAAACATAATTGTAATTATTTTTAATAATATTTATTTCATGCGAAATTCTAATTATTGGTAATTTTCAAAATAATCTTTTCAAAATAAGTCATGCATTTAGAAATTAGCAGATACAATTGAGAAGGCTAACATAATTTAGTATAATTATGATTAAATTAATAAACTATTTCTGTTTTTTTTTTCGAATAACGCGAAATGAAGTTTGGGGGTAAACTAAATAGTATTGATTTAAATATGCGTCATATTTATAAGAGTAATCTTTAAAAAAGAAAATAAAAAATCTTTGAAAAGTGTTGTTCATTAAAATAATGTTTCTATTTTTTAAGTTAAAAAACTTGACCATTTTTATATAAGGGTCTCAAGAACAGTTTAATTTTTAATATTTTAATAATTTTGAGTTAAAATTATTGAAATTTGCATGTGTTTCCAGCAAAAATAAATTGAATACAAATTGTATAATCTTGAATTCTTCTTCTTTATATTACCTTAAAAAAGAAGCTTCTTTTAAAATTAAAAAAAAATTCACTGTTGTTATTTTTAATAAAAAGCAAAGAATTTTTCAATCAAAATCAATTTTAACCATTATCTGTTTATATTAGTAAAAGTTCGAACTGGAGAAAGTTAAAAAAAAATATTACTAAATTAAGAAAACCAAACATATTATAAATTCTGAGAATAATATTACAGTAACAACTAAACACGTAAAGACATGTTACAGCATAAAATCCTCTTTTTAACATTTACTAACAAAGTTGAAAAATGCTAATGTATTCGGTTTCTCTGTCCGTCTGTCAGTCTGTGCATGCCTTAACTCCCTTCAGTATACCCGGATTTCCATGCAATTGATAATACTTATTTAGGGTCACAAAAGCAAGTTGGTATTGCATATGAAGTACGTACGATTAATATTTTTTTACAGGGACACTAAAAAAAAAAATTCGATTACATTAAGGTATATGAGGGAAAATCGATTGGAGAGTATTTTAATGTCATTACGTTATTTCAAATGTGTTGAAACTGATATAAATCACAGAATTTCACTACGATCACGTTAAGCATTAATAGCATGTTTTATTAATTTACAGGGACACACAAAAATGGGTTAAAGTACTGTTTCGGCGTAGTAATTGCTTAAGAGTACGTTTTAAAATTCAGTATGCGCTTTTAAACTTAAATAGGTTTTTATTTTTATTTTTTTTTGTATATTACTCTTTATATATAAATTCTAAACCTCATATATAGGGCTGCAAAAAAGTATTCGCGTACTATTCTCCATATTATAGAAAAATGCTGAAGAGGAACTTTTTAACTGAAATATATGTATCTGTGAAATGAACTAAATGTATGAATTATTATGTATTTAAAAAATGAACTTAACTTTGAAATGCATGCTGTTAATAGATACAGATCCTTATATCATTAACAGGGCTGCTAAAAAAATCCTTCTATTCTTCTGACTGAAGATGGGAACAGCTGTATTTCTGTTTTCAAAATACATTTATACATTTCCATAAGAGGAAATGAGGAGGAATATTTAAATATTTTAAACAATGCAGTTTTGTTACATTATTCTGAGTGTGTTAGATGGTGCCTCATAATCTATGCTTGACGGATGAAATTTTCTTTCTTGTTTAACTGTATTTTGTTTAAGAAAGTACAATTGTATTTTATTCATTTTATATTTTTTCTGTTTTAATCAGGATCACGTTATAGACTGGATTTTTTTTATGCTAGAAAAAGTATCTTTTTTTTTTTTTTTTTTTTTTTTTTTTTTTTTTTGTACAAACAATTATTTTTCAACACTTGTATCATTCGCTTTGGAATAAATTTAAATTACAGTTTAACCACGAAAATATGGTATACAGGAGATCCTCACTTGCCGGATTTTTAAAAATCTCTAATTTCTGAAAGAACTTCAAAAGTATTTCAATAGTCTTAACAGCTTCGTGTCCAAATTTTTTTTTAATTACTTTTATATTAATAACATTAACACTAGCTATGCAAATTGATTAATTAGAGTTTAACAAGCATTTTATAATCTGAAACATAACGAATTCTTTTTTTTCGCTTATTTTTCAATTCATATTTATATAAAAATAGGCTAAGGAAGAGTTTTTGGAGATAGTTATAAAATATTTTATTGCAATAAGATTTAACTGATAGTAACACTGTCTAATGCTTTTTGCTCTTTGTTACACAAGATTCTTTCAGGAAAGTAACCTTTATTTTAAATTTAAAGAGTAAAATATATGTTTAAAATAAAAGAATCGCAAACGGCGGAAAGAGAATTAAGGGAGACCCGTAAGAAAGAACCCCAAATTTTTATTATTGATTTTAAAGTAATGAATTTCGGTGTACTATTTAAGAATCTTTTTGTAAGGAATAATTAGCAAAAAAATTCACTTTTTATTAAAAAGTATATTTTTTATGGGGATTTTTATGATATTTTTTTGTCGAAAAATACACTTTTTAAAATTACTACTCCTCATTCAATTTTCAATATTTTGGTATTACTAAAATTTCTTAAATAGTGTTATAGTATATAAAAAAGAACTAAGGAGAGATATTTTTAATTTTCTATTTTAATCGGCTAAAAAAAAAAAAAAAAAGTACACATGGTAAATTTCCTTAAATTCGTTATAATTTTCATGTTTACCAATTTATGTAAAATTTTCAGAAATAGTTAAAAAAAATATCTCTCCTTACTTTTCTTGCAATTTTTTTAAAGATTCTAAAAACATAAACACTTTGTTTCTAAATCAATTTACCACTGAGCCTTGGTACTTTGAACTTAGGCAAAATATGAAAAAAGTCATTTTCAGGAAAACATGTTTTAAATGGCCGCTAGTCCTTTAAACACTATAGTGAGTACAATTAAAAAAGCTCATTTTCTACCTTTTCCAAGTGTCCCCGAGCTCTGAAATTTTGCATGGACATTCGGAAATATGTATTTTATCGTTTTCTGAGATAAAAAATTTTTTGAACTTTTGATGATTTTTGGCCGAAAATGGGGTACGGGTCTCCCTTAAGCAAATATTTATTATTATTATTACTAAAAGCCTAAACGTTAATGAAGTCATATAGTAAATGCTTTGTCACGTTCTAACATTAGTATTTGTAAACAGTAACAAAAAATTTTTTTAAGACAAAATAATACTTAAAAAAAGGCATGCTGTTTTAATAGTACATCAGACCTGAAAGGGTTGACATTGCTGTTATTCGTAATTTAATTTCACCCAAGTAATAATTACGCGAGAAAAAAAAAAGATAATTAAATATTTAAAAAACATATTCAAATATTTGAAATACAATGGACTCTCTCTATTCGGAACACTCATGGGACCGACCAAAAATGTTCAGATTATGAGGGTGTTCAGTATAGAGGGAGATTGGAAATGCATTACTGCAACTACTATATACGTGACTGAGACAGTAGTTGATCAAATAAGGTCAGTGCTATGAGGTTTTTATTATATTTCCTTTCTTTTAAGTTTTAAAAGTAAACTAACATGATTTCTTCAATCCTTACTTTAAGCAACTTTACTTTTACATGAAAATTTAATGATTAAGAGCTACGAAAAGTATTGATATGGAGATTTGTATTTTATTATCTTAGATATTTATTTTCATATGCAATTCAAAAAATTAACATTAATGTAAATTTTGAGTTAAATAAACCTTTGAATCCAAAAGCTATGTGATGAAAAAATCCAGTTAGGCCGCTTAAAGGGTTAATGAATGTCTTATCATGGGCAAAAATGACTACGTCTGAAATTAAGTAGCAACAAAATTATAAGCAAATAGTTTCTTTATTTGCTATTTTCTCAGTAGTTGATCAATCAAAGAAATCAGTCCAAAACACCAAATTCAGACTAAAATTTAAAAATTAATCTTTGAAATATTATGCTTAAACTGTTATTAAAAATATTTCATATAGAACTATTATTTGAAATATGAATGATGGAAGTGGATTATTTTAACTTACCGCAATTATCTTCAACTATCAAAAATTTATTTTTTTCATTTTCTAACTAAAAAAAGTCATAAAATGGCTTCCGTTACAACAGGTGGCTGACAAGAATGTGATAACAGGTGCTCCAACATTTAACTGAAGTTTCTATCAAACAAATTAAGCATTCAAACAAATTACAATTTCAAGTAATACTTACAATCTAGCAGTGATTTTGTTTGTTTAATCAAGTTTGTTTTATTCATCTGAAACAGTTTTTCCTAATTTCCATGATCAGAATTTTAATTCAGATTACAAACATGTGTTCAGTTTACAGAGAGATGAAGTAGAAATGGGGACTTAAAAAAGCGTTCATAATAACGGTGTGTTCGGATTAGAGGGTGTTCAGAATACAGAGAGTTCATGTTTTGTTAAGTCTATGGTGTTTCGCTGGGACCATCAGAATGTTTTCATAATACCGGGGTGTTCACATTAGAGAGTGTTCAGAGAAAGAGAGTCCACTGTATTTAGTTGCGATTATTTTCTTGCACAAAATTTGCAAAGCGAGATCAAATGTTTTTTTCATTTCGTTAACACATGTAATATTTGTTTTAATATTTCCTAATTTAAATATAATTTAATGTTTTTTCATTTCGTTAACACATGTAATATTTGTTTTAATATTTCCTAATTTAAATATAATTTAATATGACAAATCAAATTACATTAAAATTGTTGACGGTTTAAAGTTATTTTTTTACTTTACTGTAATACATGTGAAATAAAAAAAGTAACATGAATTTTAATACTTGAAATTTAAACACTTATAAATTTACAGAATATAAAATTTGCCTACCAAATAACAATATGCGAATAAGCATAAATGTCCATGGTATTAATGTAGCATACGAAAACTCTCTTATTTGGAAAATATCCCTTTTTACAGAGAATGTGAAAAAATGTAACTTTAAATACTTTAAAATTTATTGAAAATTTCATCCAGAAGTTTTATTTATTAAACTTCAAGCATCTTTTCAGAAAAGTTAAAATGACAACAGATATATAAAATACAGAATATTTCGAAACTTTTCTATCTTCCTTTGTTAAAGGAAATTGTTTAAACAGCATACTTTTTTCAAGAAGAGAATATGAAAATATTTAATGTTTCATAATTTAAGATTTGTTTGAAATAGCATCTTGAAGTTTTGTTTATTAAATTTCATCCTTTTTCCAGACAAACTTGAAGTGACAACACATATTGGTACTCTTGAAAGCTTTCTAAGCATATTTGTTTTTCACTTAGTTTACTTTTCACATAAAAAAGCCTTTCGAAACAAACTGAGATTTTGCATTGTTCTTTGACAAAATAAAAAAAAAGGAAAAAAAAACATTTTTACTGAAAACGGAGAATAATTTACTTTTTGTATTAAGTCGACAATTAATTTCAACTAATTTTTACTACAATTTGTTAAAAATAGAGTTTTGAAGTTTTTCTTTTTAACATCCCCCTAAGCATTCATGAAAATAATCTATCTTTGTGAAAAAAAATTTCAATATATATTGGACAATAGCACCCTACAATTCGGGAAATCGGGTGAAGATGACGTAGTTTTTGATTTAATTATTTTAAAAATCGCCTTTCGATTTTATTTGTTTTGATATCTTTTGATTTAAAGTTTACCTCTTATTTATGATATAAATTATATTTCATTTTACAGAAATTATAGAAAACATCGAAAATTTTGTTCAGCAACATACCTAACATTTCGGCATCTTACCGCAAACGAAAAGACCGAGGTCCCGTAGACTGAAATGACGTGAAGAAGCTGGATTATTCGGTCCTTCATGCTTTGCAGAAAAGGCAGGTACTAATGCTCCCTAAAAACATCAGAATTATTTCTCTGGTATTTAAACTAAGACATATAAAGCCAAATAGAGGAATCATGTAAAAGATTCTGCATACTTACCAGAATTGTTAAGGTGAAATAGCAATAACAAAAAACCACTAAATAGTAACAACGGAAATTAAAGTATAAGTAGGGCTCTTGCTTACAACTGAACGTCGCGGTATTTCCCCACAGCGCCTGCGAATATGTGAACTATGTGATGCAGCATCTTGTACAACACGATATCACCCCAGGTTACCCGATATTTACTAACTATATAGTATATGTACCAATTAACAATTTGTATAGTATATGTACCATTTAACAACTTGTATCCTTTAATACAATAGAATTAATTTCAATGCAAAGTTTTTAAACATTATTTTGTGTTAAAAACTATTTTCACCTAAACTTTTAGTCATTTAAGTCATTTAAGGTTACTATTAATTTCACCTATAATTTTGAACTTCAATATTTATTAAAGTAGATTTTTTAAGTATTAAGAATTAAAATGTTATCATTATTTCATTCAAATATAAAACCTTCTTTTGTATTAAACTAAACTTTTCTATCGTTAAAAATATATTTATTTTAATAAAACGTCTATTTTTGCATAAGATGATCTAGAATAACGTTATTTTTAATACTTTAGAATTGTGGAAATTAGTATCTAGATGTTTAACTTATTAAATTTCACTCCAATTTCCAGAGAAGATAAAATGACAACTTATATAGAGAAAGATATTTTAAAACTTTCATCCCAGCATTCATTTTTGAAATCAAACCATCTTTCGAAATAAATAAATCATTTCTTTTGTTTTTTCCTTCTGAAGGAAAGTCTGAATTTACCTCAAAAACGTTAAACACTGCCATAAATATTAGCACTTAACTCTAATAATGTTGTTTTTTATTTTATTTCTTCATTTAAGTTTGGTTTTATGTGTGTTGGTAGCCCCAAATTCGTATTATTTTGCTTTTTTATGGCTAATACGAAGATGAAACCACACACTTCATTTGTAGTTCCAAAGTATTTGGGGCTTGACAATTCTACTTTGTTTCTACAAATTCCATTTGTATTCATTTTATTTATTTATTTAATTTTTCCCCATGTTCAATGTGGTAATTTTTTATTAAATTCAAATAGTTAATTCAAATAGAATTTAAATACAATTAATGGTTATACATACATACATATATATATATATAGTGGCCTTGCCAAATTATTAGACGCACTCGTTTTTTCATGTGTAGAATATTGCTAGCTTCATAGAGGTGATATTACTGTGTAAATAGTTACAATTGAATATATCATCATCTGCAGGTTTATAATAAGGGAAAAACATGCCAATGACTGTAAAAAAAAATCTGTAAATTAAATTAAAAATTGTTGAAATTACAAAACTTTAAACTTGAAAGTAAAAAAACTGTCAATATTTTGTGCAGACTTTTTTTGAGAGCAATCAGTGCTACTACTCATGCTGTTTATAACAAATTGAATTGTTTCTTGTATGTACCAAGGATGATTCCAGACAAAGACATGTTTTACTATGAGCTGCGTTTTGTTTGTTATGACTTCTGTGGCCAATTCTCTCATATTCAGTAGAATTCATGTTTGGGGAATTACTTGTCCAATCATTATGTGTTGACCTTGAGGCAGCGACGAAATACGAAATATCAACTACAGTTCTTTCTAAAATCGGAAAAATATATATCAAACTCTAATTTAATAAATTAAAAACGCTATTATTATCTAGGGCCATTGCATACCAAATATACTACTAAAAACAACTGCGTCTAATAATTTGGCCAGGGACTGTATATGATGCAAATACATTTATTTATAACGAGTTACAAAGACTTTAAGTAAGTGATTTATTAAATGCTTTGCATTTGTAAGAACAATCACAATTCATTAAACATATATAATAAAAGGATATCTATAGTTCTCTATATTAATTGGCAAAGCGTTTTACGTAGTGTTAAGCATAATGCAAATGTGTGCTTAATAGTGCATGATACCTAAAGAACAGCAAGTTAATCTGGTAGATTAACTTGATGTTGTTTAGGTATTTTAATCACATGTTGATTAGGTATCTTAATCACGAAGCCTCTTCGATTTATAGGTCGTTCAAAAAGATTAAGCTGTATGGTATCCTGTAAACCTGAATCTGTAAAATTATTAATATTGCATCTTTTAAATTAAATTTAACAATAAATTCGACTTTTTTAATAGGAATGTTTCAGCGCATGTAGCCTTTTTTCATATTTTAATGACAAATATTGGAAACAATGTTTTTTATTATTTTTACTTACAATAAAACTTTTGGAATTGAATGTAAATGAAATCATCATATAGTTTTTTAAATGAATAAAAAATTTTGCCAAGACAAAAATAAAGTTTGCTCAAATGAAATCTAAATGTATTTTTTTAATAGAAGTCATTATAGAAGTTGTATTCTGCATGATCATTAGTGAATGGTAAAAGATGCTTTTTAGAATACTAATCTGCAGATTTACTTCATTAAACGTATTTAACATATTAACATTTGCTACGTAAATAAATGACTTGTGAAGTTTAATATTGATCAAGAAAAGGTATTTATTTATAAAGCGTTCTAAAAACATTATATATTTAAAACATCAAATGTTTTCCGGAAACATTAATCATAATTCATTTCACATATATAGTAGAAGGACATGCATATCAGTTTGCAAAACGTTTATAATACAATTGCGTGCAACTTGTGCTATGAGGATACATTATTAGTGCCAGTCAATGCAATTAATATATGGTGCTATGATGCTAATACGGATGTTGAGGGTCTGTGTTAGAGAAACTGCATTAGAGAAACAGTGATTTAATTTGGTAGATTAAGTATCTAAACCAAAAACTCTTCAATCTATTAATTTTTAAATAAGATTTGCATGTTGTTACTATTTACATAAATGCATTAGAAATTCTAAAATTTCATAACTGAGGTAATATGAATTATTTTAGATAAATATATATTTATTTACTTTATAAAACGTATTTATCATATTCGAAATCTCTGAATTCGCTGAGTAACTAAAAGAGTTATTTAGTCTTCGGTTTATGAAGAGAAGATACTTATTTATAAAGAGTTACAAAGACATTAATATAGTGATATTAATGTCTATTAAATGTTTTGCAATTGTTATAACAATCACAATTAATTTAGCATATAAAACAGAAGCGTTTTTATATTAGTTTGGAATGCGTTTATAATACAAATGCGCGGAACTCATGCAATGAAGAGCCACTTATGTAAGTCGATGCAGTTCATATATGATACTATGACACTAATGGGTGTCTGATACAATGACACAAATGAAAAACCTTACTTTGAATAGAAAGCGTACGTGTTCGTATCTCAGTCGGATAAAAAGAGACCAATCATCCACCGCATCCGGGTTCGAAACCGGGACGCACTCCTTCTGTTTTTCTCTCTCTCATTATTTTATAATTATACTTGTAATTATAATTTAATAATCTCATTATCAATTAAAAATTATAATGTATATCAAATCTAATTTTAACCTATTTACTTTTTTCTGTAACTAAATAGTTATATGAAACATCATAAATAAATATAAAACTGTTATTAAAAAAAATCATTACTAAAATGTATTTCACACATTCCATATCAGTGCAATGACATTGAATAACTGTGTCAATTAGTGATTTTGAAGAAACATCATTCATGTATTGCTTTAACAAGGGAAATCAATACGATGATAAAAGTACTCCGTTTTAAAATTAATAAACATAATTATATTAAAAATAAGTATAATTAAATTACAACCTACTTTTTGCACATTGAACATCTTTAAATATTGTAAAACTTATTATTGCTCTTTGAATTGTTTTGCTTATATTTTGCTGCTTTTATACTTAGCTTTATATTTAATTTCTTGCTGGTTTTATTTTTACTTGGATATGTTTAATTTATCATAAATAGATGGCACCACAACAATTTTTGGAATTTCTATCATTCAATAACTGATTGAATTTTTTTAAATTTCCTTAAACGATGAGAAATAATGGTTTAAAATCAAAAATGTTAAATTAATGTTTAAATATTCTAACACTGTATTTAATGTTCGATATTAATATTTTTAATAAAGATGATTAAATTATAAATCATGAAACAAAAAATGCGAAAAACAAATTTTGCACAACCGAGAATCGATCTCCGGTCCACTGGTCAGCAGGAAAACTCCATGCCAGTTGAGACACGATCAACCATTCTCTAATTTTCAAAGATAGTATTTAAATTATGGTATAATATTAGTCCCACCTGTTTCTCAAAAATTAAGGATCATTGTATAAAATCCATTGAACCTGTGACTAAGGGGTCTCTGTCGTACAACATATATTAAAATAATTAAAATCTGTAATTATCAGAGTTGGCCCTTTCCTTGCAAGTGTAAGTGTTTTGTAATTATTTTTGAACGAGTGTAAAAATTCTTCAATTATTTAACATCAACACCAATTTTATTATATTCTGTCATTGAAAAGCATTTTATGTTGGATACAGACACCAGTTATGATTAATTGGTGTCATAATTAATTATAAGGAACACGTCCAACTACAATCACTCATGCTGCTGTTTTTGGAAGTACTAGGCACCTTTTTCTCTGCACCCATATAGAAATATTAATTCTTCTTAAAGGCCATGACAATTCATTAATTTTTATGATGTTTTTATTAAGCTTTTTTAATGTTAAATTATTCTACTTCATGTCTTTAAACATCATAAAATTTAAACAACTATATCTGGAAAAGAATTTATCCATTTAAAAATGTCTATACTTGCACAGTTTCTCAAGAACTAAAGACTGTTATATAAAATCTGTTCAACCTGAGGATAAAAGGTCTATAATCTACAACATATATTAAAATAATGAAAATCTATGATTATCAAAGTTGGCTCTCTCTGTGTTAGATCTTTAGGTTGGGAAATTATCTTGCTATTGCAGGGACATTTTAGCAAAACGGCAGAATACATACATTGCCATGGAGGAAAATCATGTACTTCATTTAGACAATGACAATCAACAAGTGTTTTAATTTTGTCTGGGACAGTGAAAACATCAGTTTGCTCTAATATTTTCTTTTTTTTTCATTTACAGGTTCTGCAAGAATGTCTTTATTTACACTATTTTTGAACATCACAACGACGTCAATCCGAGTGTACTTCGATTTTCCAGATGGGATGTGTGCGTGAGAAAAGAAACTTATTTACGAAGAAGCTTATAATTTTTATATCTTAGTATAATATCTCATAATTGCAGACATTGGCAAATTTAAGTACGAAGAGGATGCACTCCATTTAGACAATGTCATTCAGCAAATTTTTTAATTTTGTTTGGGACAGTGAAATATTCATTGCTTTAATTTTTGATCATTTACAGTTTCTGCAATAATGGCCTTTTTTTACCCTAATTATGAATATCGCCTTGATGTCAACCCGAGAGTAAGCATTCTCGTATACTGTGCTTATATTCTTAATTACTTACGGTACTTACATTTTTCCAGGTGTAACGCGGGCGTGAAAAGAGACTTCTTTACGAAGAAAGTTGTAATTTTTATGGCGTAACATAATCTTTCATAACGGCAGAGTACATACATTGGCCAATTTGAGTAAGAAAACCATGTACTGTATTTGGACAATGTCAGCCAACAGCCGTTTTCAAATTGTCTGGGAAAGTGAAATCTTCATTTTGCTCTAATGTTTTGCTCTAACCATTTAAATGTTCTGCAATAATGGCTCTTTTTTACACCATCTTTGAATAACGTCTTTGTGTCAACCAGAGTGTTAAAATTTCAGTATTCTGTACTTAGATTCTCCAGATATAATTTGTACGTGAAAAGAGACTTATTTATGAAGAAGCTTATATTTTTTATGGATTAATATAATCTTATTTTAATAATTATTCAAATATTTTCAAGTGCTTATTTGATGTTTCTTCACCCATGATGGTATCAGGCAAATAAAATATGCAAAATATTAATGAGAATCCATTTAATAAAATCGATATTAAGTTTACAAATGTAGTAAAGTTATTGCTTTACAAAATGTGAATCAATACAAATTTTATTTACTAAATGGAGAAAAAGAATACCATATAGGAATACGTAACATTTTATCAAAACAGCTCCTGTTACGAATGCGTTTTTGTGATCTGCTATTTATACACCATAACGTCTGGTAAATTATCAACCGACAATTCTTAATTTAGAGTTATTGGAAATGAGAAATTCTCTATTGTTTATTTTTGTCATTAATTATCTATATGTAAGTAATTCTTTAACAAAGGAATTGTAAATCACCAATCAGCAAAGTACATATTTTCAGCAATAATAAAATAAAATTTAAAGTTCGTTAAAAAAAACTATATCAGATTTCGTATTAATTTTTTTTTTACTTTTTTATTTCCTTTTTATTAGGATTGTAGAGAAAGAATGATATTATCTTAACAATGCATACATTTTATACAAAAAAAAAAAAACCAATTTTTTCCCAAAAATTCTTCTGTTTCTCTCAGTATTAATGCTTTTTATAAAAAGTAGAATATTATTATCGGCGAGTAAAATTTACTAAATTAAAATAAATTTGGTTTTCAGTCACAGCAAAATATACTTTATGTTAAATAATCCAAAATTTCTTAGTTAAAAAAAAAATTCTAGTAAATAAAGAATATGTATGAAATTAATCTATACTGCAAAAAAACTTAGATAAAATGCTATAAAAGTGATAAAATGGTTTTATTTAGTTTAACGCATTAACATCGCACAAACGGTGAAATTTTCAAAATCATTCGTGGTGGAAATATCTCTGCAAAAATTAAAAAAACAAGAACTTGGCATCAGGATATTATAATCCTAATGGGATGAATAGATGATATAAATGGAATGATACAAATAGATTATATCGAATAGATAAATATTGGAAATTAATTCACGCTCACAAATATTCAATTTAATTTTACGTTTGCACAGATTTTCATTATGCATGAAATTTCGGGACATTATTTATAATATTCTTGATTTTAAAATGCTTGCGAAAATATTTCTATCAAGAATGATTTTGAAAATTCTGCCGTTTGTGCAATGAAACATACGTTAACGTACGTTAATTCGAACACTTCCAAGCTAGATGTGTGCTGCTATGATCTAAAAGAATGGTAAAGTCGAACCTCGTGAACATGAAACTCAAGGGGAATTAAATTTTCGTTCATTTTATCCGTAGTTCATGTTATCAGTAGTAAAAAAAATATTTTTTAACGTTAATTTATATTCAATAAATATTTGTTTTCAATAAATTTTGTCACTTTTCTAATAATAATAACATTTATTATTAAACTTACATACTATGCTTATTTTTAATCATTATTTCGTATCAAACAGTTAATTTGTAATGAGCTTAAATGCAATGGAAAAGAATTCAGGGACAAATGTGCATTTCAGATAGGGTTTAATGGGAGAAACTTCGTCTGAGATTTATTTCTATTTGAATTCCACTTTGAACTGAGACTTGTTTTATTATAATAATTAGACTAATAATACATTTTTTATCCATTAATAGAAAACCATTAAAAGTAATTATGTAAATAAAACATGAATGTTATAAATTCTATTTTTTACAGCATAAAAGGTGAAGTATGTCCCATCAAGCCGAATAGATTTATATTAAAGAATGAATTATACATTTGTAATTAAATTACGAGATATTAATTCTATATACACTCAAAAGACTAAATAATAACAAAAATAATAGTTAGATGTTTATCTTATTTATTTATAAATTATAGATACCAGGAAAAAAAAATCCAAATTAGACCTTAAAAAAATCGGTTATCTGCGATTGTTTTCTGCTTCAATAAACAGTTTTTTTGTGGAAATCTAGTTTATCTACAACATCCTGGTATTTGCTAGACTTTTCTATTTGCATCACAAATCTTCGTACAATTTTTAATGCATTAGATGATTCAATACTGCATACATTGTTGTATTCTGAACAGTCATTGCTATGATCTTCCTCTTCTGTTTCAGAAGAATAGTGTAAATTATCGATAGCGATTTTAGCACACTTAATTTCCTTAACTATTTCTTCATCCGTAACTGTGTCGGAAGTCATTATTTCATTGTCAATTGTTAAACATTCCTCAAATGTGGCATTTTTAGAAGTTACGCCGCATGCTTTTGCTTTTGAAGAATCAAATTTTATTTTTTCTTCTGTTTGTGAAAGAGCTTCTTTAGTAGAAACTCCGGCTTTTTGGAAACAATTTTGGATAGTACTGTACTGGCAGAAACTTCTTTCCAAGCAGGCCGGAGTACATTTAATGCATTAACAAGTTTATAGAAAAGGATGTTCCTTGATCGAAACAAGAAACTGTTTGTAGTTGAATTTCTATTCTATAGTATGCTTTTATGCATTTAATTATTTCTTGATCACATTGGTTGTATTTTTTGCAGCTGTATCTAGAAGTAAAAACACAATATGGATTGCTTTGAGCCCGAAAACGGCGCAATGAGCGCTACAACTGTCTAAAATTAAACAAGTATTTCTGCCTTCTCTTTCAAATTTTCAGTTGAGTTTTTTGACCCACTTCTGGAATAAATCTATGGTAATCTATGCCTTTTTGCCCAACTCGTACGTCACTGGTAATGTTTTTATACCTTTAAAACAGCGAGTTTGGGCAGCCTTTCCAATGGCCATCAAAGGTAATTTTTCCGTTCCAGTCATGTTGCAAGCAAATAAATGGGATAATATTTCTTTGCTGTATTTTCCATCTGAACATTTCATATTCTTTATCGCTAAAGTTCGTGAAGGAAGTGCTTTCCAGAATAAAGATGTGTCGTTGGCATTAAAAATATTTTCTTCAGCAGATTTGCTTAAAATTGATTGAAATTTACTGATTAAATCATTCGCTATTTCATCATTTACTGCAGCTGCTTCCCCACAAATTTTCTTGCAAACTATTCCGTGTCTATCCTTAAATAGTTGAAACCATCCTGATAAGCCTAAAAAGTATCTCACACCTAAAGCATCAGCGGAACAATGAGCCTTTTCGAACAAAATCGCACCAGTAATGGAAAGATTCAGGCTTCTTGAATCATTCATCCATTTGATTAATGCTGTTTCAACTTCTTCATTATTGGCGACTCAAATACTTTTTCGACTGCGTTCAAACTTGTTTAGTACAGAAGCTATTTCAATTTCGTCTCTACGTTTTAAAATCATTTATATTGTACTTTTAGCTATTCCATTTTTCTTAGGAATATCAGATTTTTTATAATTTTTCGTATCTACGTCATGTAATATATCGAGTTTATTTTGCAAACTCAAGGATTGCCGAACTTTGAGACTCATTTTGAGCAACTTTACTGTACATGTGAATATTATTATGAATTGATACGGGTAAACAAACAAAAAAAAAAGACTGAATACATGACCTTTGATATGGAAGTTGCAACACCAAACTGTAAATTTTCTATGTTTGAATACAGAAACAATGCATAAAAATACTTTTTTTAAATAGTAACTACCTCTAGTACTGGTGACATGTAGTTGACGACAGGCATTCTGTTGTCCAAAAGTGGGAACATTCCAATGGCAATAACATCTTTTCATGAAGTACTAATGAATAACTCACAGTTCCATAGGGGAAATAAGGCTTTCAAACTTTCCTCGGAATTTCGTTCATGTTAGCCGTCAAAATCGCTCATGGGACATCTAGAATTGTTCATATATAGCGAATTTTTTTTCAGTAACCATGATTTTGTTTATGAAACTTTGATTTATTTGTAGTGATACCTTCAGAATTGGGTTAAGTGAAGTTAGGCAACTCATAATTTTTGAGAATCTTAAAAATACAAGCATTCTAACCATGATAAAACGTTTCAATATTACCAAAACTGTAGATGAATCTCATACATAATGAAACAAAACTTGTAACGGTTGGGTGCTCGTACTGGGGGTTTAATGCAGACATAACTCAGGAACTAAGATAACGGTTAGGGCTCAAGGACAGTGGAGCAGTTCTTAATTTTAATAACTGGTAACAATACTAAAAGGTTAAACTCATACTCACAGCTCCGGCACTAACTCAATCGGGGCACTTCAGATTATTTCTCCTCTAAACTTCAGCTAAGCTGCTAGATAAAATCTTATTAGACAGCCCGTGGCTGTATATATATTCTTTATTAACTTTGAAATAATCAACCTAATTACTATTAACTTCTTACCATCGGCCAACTTCTCGAATCGAATTCCAAAACTCCTTGTCAACTCATTGGAGGCTCGCTAATACTTGATATCGCTTGCTCTAGATTCACTACTAGCTGGCGAATGCCGTTAGACACACTCTACACACACTCAAACTCCAAGTTTTTATGTGATGCAAACTGAGATACTACAAATTTACATATTACTTCTAACCGCGACATAACTGTAGAATCCGAGAAAGACACACACGCTCTAGAAAGTTAAAGTAAAAGAGAGAATAGATGTCGGTTTCACGCTTACACATGTTAAATAATTGACGTCACGATCTCAAAAATGCTAGAGTGCCTTTATTACAAAGGTCACTCCCTCATAAACTTTTTATTATGATTAGTGTTATAGCTAACTTCAACACAATGAATACACATCTTTATAATAAACTAAAGATGAGTAATATTATGTTATGAAAGGAAATACCTAGTGCAGCTACAAATAAGTGTTTATTTAATTTTTTGTTATGCTGTCGTAATTTCTGCAACTCTCATACATATACAGTTACAATATTCCCTCACATTATTCTTTTTCCCACATCAGAAGCATAATCCTTCGAAGGCTGTATAAAACATTATGTTCTGTATATTTTATTGGGCTTTTAATTTTAATAATAATTTAATTTATGTTATTCTAAGCTTAATTATACTGTAAAAAATGGAGTTGGAAACGTTTAGAAATTTTCGAAGTGCTTCGAAAAAAATAAATAAATAAAAAATTCAGTATCGATGACTTTGTTTTAGAAAATATGGTTTATTTCTAGTGATACTTTCAAAACTGGCAAATATGAAGTTAGGCAACTCTTAATTTTTGAGAATCTTAAAAATACATCCATTCAAAACATGATAAAACATTTCAATATTTCTAAATCAATAGACCAATAACATAGATAATGAAACGAAACTTTTTATTCTGATTTAGTGTTATATCTAACTTCAATACACATCTTAATCTTAAATTAAAAATGAATAATATTATGTTCCGAAAAGAAATATCTAATGCATCTATAAATTAAAAAAATATATATTATACTTATTTTTTTAATTTAACCCATAATCGGAGTTATGCAGTCTGTGAGACATCCTTTAATCTACTATCGTAAATATCTTGTAACTCCCGTATTTTAAGGGCAGATGGCTTTAAGTACTTTCAAATGACTTTGAATGCTGTTCGTGATCACATCCACATTATTGTTGGATCTTTTTTTCAATCAGTTATAGAGTAACATTCTCAGTAATTGGCACATTAAGAATTTGTCTTTTAACTTACTTCGGTTTTCATTACCAAGACATAAAATATTTACTTGCAAATATTTTTAAATCAAAGAGTGCATATCTGTTCATCTATTTTGCCCACTAAAAGCAGAATATTTGAAAAATATTTTTATAAAAAAATATTTGTAAAAAGTTGCTGTAATCTCCAGTAATTGGCACCTAGAGCACCAATGTATGACACCTTGTGACCCAGTAATTGGCACATGTTTATATAAGAAAAACAACTTTATATTTTACATTTTTAGGTAATATATATGAAAAATTCCACGAATATATGAAACATATGATAGAAAATAATAATTATAACATAATATAAGCAGAAAATTTGGTTGCAAGATAACATAGATTAATAATATTAATTGTTTGAACTTTATTTTGAAAATGTATTAATCGTCATACAAATAAATTAATGCTAAAAGACACATCTTGATGTTGGAAATTAATGTTTTAGACTTGTTTAAAACAGTTATAAAATAGTATTTCTAAATATAAAACAAAAACATAATTTGAAATGCTACATGGAAAAGTAGTAATATAGAATTTAATGCTGTTCTTTCTGTCAGTATCCAGTTATCATTTTTCAAATAATAGATGACTTTAGAGAAAAAAATACCTCATAATTCCAAGGGATCATAAAAAATGATATTATTCTATAAATTTACTATAGCTGACTTTGATGCCCAAATGTGTGTTTTCGTTTTTTTCTCGTAAACATTCTACAGTAGATTCTGCACACTTTAAATCAATAATATGATCTATATAATATTGTTTAAAATAAACTGCATAATTATGTTTTTCAACAAATTTATTTCCTTTTTGATTTCTTTATCATCATCTCTGAGGCCCAAATTGATATTGTCTACTATCTATTGAATCATCATATGTTATTTCTCCATCAAATTTTGAATGTTCTAAATTATAATTTTTAAATTTTCTCGATCTTCATATCCAAAATAAGGGATTGTAGAATATGTCCAATCCAGTGATCTAGGAAATGGAGGAATTAAGGAGATAAATATAAGTTTGATTTCAATTTTAACAATAAATTACATAATTCACTAAAATAGAAAAAAATTCGCTATAAATAGAAATATCCATCTAGCGACCCTCACAAAATCTATCTTAGAATGTTATATACCATGTATACTCATGCATAAGTTGAGAAATTTTGAGTGGGGGAGTTTCTAATATTTACAGTAACACAGAATTTTGGTAAGCTTATAACATATCGCAAAACTTTGGAAAACTTTCATATGGAGTAAGAGAAACGTTAGGAGTAAAACAATTTCTGCACTCCTGACCACTCATGTTTTCACTAAGTGCAGCATGCATTGCATTCATCAATGCTTCTTCAAAAAAACAACAATTTGGGTTAAATCGATTTAAATAAATTTACTGTAGATGACGATGCCATATTTCAGGTTTCTAGGAGTAAGAAATCAGCATATTAGTCTGAAATGCGAACACTTTAAAACAATACAATATATTTATATTAATACCCAGTAACTGTCATGCTGATCTTAGTAATTGTCATATTAAGCTTTAATGGATTCCAATTACGGATAATATTTCATATTTTCAAATAAAAATAATTGCCAAACAAAATTAGATTATAACTTTATAAGTACTGCCAAAATAAGCGGTTTAATCTCAAATCTTACGACTCCCTTGTAACTGGCACAGGTGCAAATTACTTAGAACTAGCAAAATTGAAGCACCTTTAATTGGCACCTATCTTTAATTCAGAAATCCAGATATTTGTGTCAAAAATACTTTTCCACAATTAAAGTAATCCTTTTCAACTAAGCAGAACTGTTGTCAATTAAAATTTAAAATATATTATAAATTAGATAATAATGAATTGAAACACATGCCTTTCTTAAGCAGTAGAAGAATCATTTGCAACAAAAATGGCTAATTTGAGCAAACCATAGTTGTTTCTCTTTCCTAGGCAATATTGTCATCTAGTAGCATAAATCAAAGTTATAATCTTTAAAGTAAATAAGCATATAACTGATATATGGTCTTGCATTTTTAAAAGACTAGATATAAATCTCATTTTAGGACATTTTTGTAGAACGTGTCAATCACTGGTGTCTGCCAATTACTGGGGATGTTACCCTATAGCGTCAAAATTTCAAAGAGGTCTCCGACTGTGTGAATGTTTTGATGTTCGAATACACTGTTAAAAATCTTGTCTTAGTTTAAACCGCATTTTGGTGCTCAATAGCTGCCACTATAAGATGGTGAAATCTTGAATCAGCATTTGGAGCTCTTGTTAAAGCTTTGTTCCAATAGTTGGTGCGACATTGAAATAGGAAGCTCCAAATGTTGATAACGAGTGTTTACAATCTTATAGTGGCAGCTGCTAAGCACCAAAATTTTGTTTAAACTAGAGAAAAAAATTTAACTGTGTATGAAAAGTCTTGTTTTCCTATTTCTTGTTGAAAGGTGCGGTATGGCGATACTGACTTTGAAGAAAGATTACGTTTATGGATGAATGAAGTAGAGAGAGATACTGATGATTGTAAGAGTGCCATTGATGATTCTGACAAACATTTGGGAATCAGAAACGAGCATGATAGTGACTCTTAAACAGAAATGATGACAGATGGTGATAACATTTTGCATATACATGAAACAAAAAATCTCGAACTAACACTGTTAAAAATTTTACCCATTTGCTGAAGCGCACTTCACAGCTTTTGTAAAATATCTCTTTTATGACCAATGAGAGTGCTCCATAACACTGTAAAGTAACCGTTTTCTATAAAAGCGGTGAAGTAATGCTGCAGCAAATCGGTAAAATTTTTAACAGTGAATGCTTGAATCTTCGAAAAAAATGTTATTCTTGTCAGTGGCGTAGCTAGAATAGGGGACATCTAGGGCGGATATAAATGGTTTCACCCCCACTTACCCACTCCCACTCCCGACTTAATGTTGTCACCTCTTAGAGGGTGACACCCAGGGCGGCTCGCCGCCCCCCCTCCGCATGGTACGCCACTGATTCTTCTCTTCATAACTGCAAAGAAAGACCAACATTTTTGCAGACTGTGCCAATGTTCCTACCAAGTTTGTAAAGAATTTGAAAATGACATTCGAAAACTTTAAGTTTAGACAATATCAATATTTCTAAATTTTCTTTTAATTACTAAACATTTTTTTTTCCATTTATCATGTTCATTGTGCACTTAAGTTTCATAAAAAGTATTTTTTAATGGAGTTTTTGGAAAAAAGTCAACGCTGCATTTGAACGTATATTATTTTTCACAGTTTTGTCATTTTAATGTACAAAATTAGAATATAAAATATATTGTTCTTTCCAGAAAGGCACAATTATTGAGTTACTAATTGTTTTAAGTATATTCCGTGTTTTTAAAAGCATGCGAGTTTATTTAATCCATATAAGCAGCGGTCTGACTTCGAAACTCCGCAAGCGTTCCAATTATGGTTTAATTTCAGTTAAGGGTTAAGAATAAAATATAAGGTCATAGATTACACAAATGAGATATTAAATAAGAATCGTAATAAAAATTCGGAAATTTTGGAAAATCATGTGACTTAAAATCGCTTCCGCACATGTCTGGAAGTCTTAATGTTTCAAGCAGATGAGGGAAAATTAAGGAAAAAATACATAAATTGCTAAACATAACATATATATTTTTTAAGACATCAATTCTTTTTCCCTTCTTTTTATAGAAATGAATTTGCTTTTATTAAAGGCGAGTTATTTATCATTTATATACATTATAAATTATATTTTCAATTCTACATTTATAATCAGTGTATTGTTTTTGTTTCATTAAGTATTAAGAGAATACCAATCTTCAGCATACCAATTTTTCTGTTTCCATTCTTCCATTTCCAATTCGTACATGTGAAAATAACATAATCATGTGATAAGCCAAATGTCATAAATAATATAAATGACTTTTTCATACTTAAAAGCAAAAGCATTATATTTCATCAACTTTATATATACTCAACACTCCTTGTGGGATTTCGACAAACTTTAATATTCTCTGAGCTAATATTCTAAAAAGTGAGTCTTATATCCATTCACAATTTTTTCTCTCAAAATTATAGTCAAGGGATTTTAACTTCATTTTAAATTTGGAATCGTGGAATGATGTATAACTCATCCAAGACAAGTATGTTACGACGTGCATACGAAGTTTAAACATTTTAAAAATGTTTGACATATTTAAGAACAAATGTTAGAATGTGTTTCCTCTGCGGATTTGAAGAAATTTAAATAATGTATGATTATTATGACATATGATGATTTATTGAAATGAAATTTTTAAAAGACAATTTTTGTGTTAAGTATTTATTATTTATGATGTCTTTTGCATCATAAATGTTTAAAGCATGAAAAATAGTTAATGTTTTTTTAACTATAACGCAGTGAAATTAAATGTTAAGTCTCAAATAGAAACTTAGAGTGCACTGAATACACATGATTTTCTATAAATGATATAACTTTATAGTCTGTTAATAATGCATAACTATTATTATGGGTAAGATGATTTATTGAAATCTATGTTTTACAAGATAGAATCTGCATGTCAAAAGTGACAAATGTGGTGCGTTCGTACTATAATTTGTTTTATAAATATTCATATTTTAATGAAATAGCTATAGCACTCTTATGCAAATATGTCTGAATGCAAAACTTGATACGATTCTAAATATTAAACTCAGTAATACTCAGATAACAAGACTGTATCTTAAATTGAACGTAATCATCATGGCAAATCTAGAATTATTACCTTTAATATAATATCATTGATTTCAATAAGCATGATAGGATTTAATAGAAAAAAAAGAAAACTTTTATCAATATCTTTTAAATTTCAGATTCAATTTTTATAAAATTTAGGTGATACGAAAAATATCTGCAACAACTATATAAATGAAATTTCAAAGTATTCATGAGGACAGATACACAGGCCAGATAACGAATGCAACTGCTACATGTTTATATAAATACGGCATTTCCACGTAGACCATAATGTAACGGAAAACTTTTGAGTGCTTCTGTAGATAAACTATGAACGATACATATGCTATATTCAATATCGAATATAACACGGTAAATATCAATGATATATATCTAATCCATCCAACTATACGAACGCCAGTATAGTTGGAAAGACAGACGGACATACGAACCTAATTCCCAAACATTTTCAACTGCGATGGAAAGTGTTAAAATGCATGATAGGTTGAAATTTGATTTTCAAAAATTTAAAGCAAAGAGGAATACATGGATACTTTTGAGCATCCTTGTATTTTACGTACTATTTTATGTACATGCCACTATTTAGCTAAAATTTATTTAAGACTAAAACATGCTTAAAACCAGTTAACTCACACTTCTAGAGATTATCTTCTATAGATGGTAATGTATCTAATACTTTGCAACTGTATACATATATTTTTATATTTTAAAAGCGCATCTTAGTATAGTAAATGAAGTCCAGCATAAAAATTCATAACTCATTTGAAAAACCCCTTAAAGCTATTTTCGTTCACACTCATTAACCCTTACGATTTTATTTTTGCAAGACCCTGTATATAATCTACATCTATATACACCTAATGAAATATGTAAAAATGTAGATTGTAAAACTCATGTCACAACTAAAAATGCATTCCAGCAACTATCTTTAATATGCAGTATTTAGTGTACAGTATAACATCCGAAATCTTTTGGGTGTCAATTCAAATTTTATGTCATTTTTATTTTACAGAAAGTAACATTTAGAAAACCTTAGAAGAGCATATTAGTTTCATTAAATGCCGAATACTTCAACATAATTAAACTACGCTGCAAACAATGTTTTTGCGTACACCTTTATTTAACGGAATTTTTTGTGTGACCTTGTAAGTGAGTAATAAATATTCATCGTACCGCATGTTCTACAAAATGTATGTTTTATTTCACTTCATAAATGCAGATCAATTTCATTTTGTTTGAAAGATGTGCAACATCATTAAAATGCATTTGGAACATTTTTTTTCATTGACAGACATGTAAAGGAAAACTTTTAATTGGATCTGTAATTGAACTATATAACCGAGCTTATAAAATTTGAAATGTCTCGACAAAATTATGTAACAATTATGTATTTAAAATTTGAAACCTTTTTTATTGAGTAGTTTTTGCTCTGTTATAAGTTCACGGACGGTCGGACCAAACGTCGGCTATAAGTGCTACATATAATTTATATAATCCCGAACCCACCATAAAAAGGCCTTTTTTAAAGGATAGTTTTTCTTATTGATGACGTCTGCTGCATCCTAAATATGAATCACATGGAAACTATTTAAAGTGATTTTGAAAATAGCACACTTACGTTAAGTGTTGAGTACTAAATATTTATTTTCAGTATAGTGAAGACATATAATGTTTTATAAATGAAGTATATTGTTTTATCATTGCATTTGCAAATAGACATTTTTGTATATCGAAATATCCTTTAATGAACAAAGTATAACAATTTATCTCTATGGGTAATAGGAAGTTATGGTTTTTCTTGATGTTTTCAATTAATATATGTGTGAGGGAGTGACCTTTGTAATAAAGGCACTCTAGTATTTTTGAGATCGTGACGTCAATGATTTAACATGTGTAAGCGTGAAAGCGACATCTATCCTCTCTTTTACTTTAATTTTCTAGAGCGTGTGT
The DNA here is from genome assembly GCA_964019185.1 of Maratus speculifer. Taxonomy (NCBI): domain Eukaryota; kingdom Metazoa; phylum Arthropoda; class Arachnida; order Araneae; family Salticidae; genus Maratus; species Maratus speculifer. The sequence goes on from OZ025294.1 coordinate 359,250,470, forward strand.
GTCTCTTTCGTATTCCACAGTTATGTCTCGGTTAGTAGTAATATGTAAATTTGTAGTATCTCAGTTTGCCACATATAAAAGCTTGGAGTTTGAGTGTGTGTAGAGTGTGTCTCTGGCGACGTTAGCCAGCTTGAGGAGTGTGTCTCTGGCGACGTTAAGCCAGCAGTGTGTCTCTAGCGGCATAGCCAGCTAGTGGCGTCTAGCAGTGTGTGTCTAGCGAAGTGTGTCTAGCGATATTCGCCAGCTAGGAGTGTGTCTAGCGGCATTGGACAGCTAGTAGTGAATCTAGAGTAAACGATATCAAGTATTGGCGAGCCTCCAGTGAGTTGACACGGAGTTTTGGGATTCGACTCGAGAAGTTGGCCGGTGGTAAGAAGTTAATAGTAATTACGTTGCCTAGTTCAAAGTTAATAAAGAAATATATATAGCCACGGGCTGTCTAATAAGATTTTATTTAGCAGCTTAGCCGAAAGATAGCTGAGAAGTAATCTGAAGTGCCCCGATTGAGCTAGTTCCGAAGTTGTGAGTATGAGTTTAGTCTTTTAGAATTTTATCAGTTATTAAAATTAGGAACTGCTCCACTGTCCTTCAGCCCTTACTGTTTTAAATAAACTGTTTTTATCTTAGTTCCTGAGATATGTGTGCATTTAACAACCAGTACGAGCACCCAACTGCTACAAATGACGCCAACCGTGTGTTTACCGTTACATATGGTTATCGGCTGTTGTGTGTCATTAGATCATAACTTCTAATTTGGAATCGTTTTTCAAGACATTTTCAAGAGGTTGGACATACGTTTTTGCAATACATATTCAAAACCTTTTATAATTGTAGCATGGTATGTGAATAAAAATGCCATGAAGAGAATTGATCTATATTTAACCTTGATAGTGATATCACATTGAAGAATATTGAAGATGTCACATAAGATGAAAACAATTTACATTCCATAGGAAATTCCAACTTGACATTTAGTAGGATCTCCGACCTGAAGAAAGATTAAGAAGAGGTATTTATTGTTTAAACTGTGTATAAATCTTAAACAATTAAAGATAAAATAATAATTCTATATAGAAAGCATCAACCCTTATATTAAAACGATAAAAAACCCCTTTTGTTGCGCTTTATTTAAGATTGTTGAATTTATTAAATAGAGGCTGTCAAATAACATGAGTGGCATATTTAAACATTTCAGAAACTAGATATTACCATTCTTTGCCTTTTATCTTCCATACTTAACCGCAAGGCTTCGCGCCGACCCTGATAAACCCATAGTGTATTTTCTTTACAATTGTCAATAATATATTTTTTTAAGTACTCTTCAATATATTTTATCACGGAATTTGTAACTATTGTCTCCGACGAAACGTAACGAATATTATTTGAATTTATTGGTGGCAAGTAAAAATCTTTCATACACTGCTTATACACGCGTTTTCCCTGGTTAATTTGTACAAGTAAAAATTGTATAATCATGTGACAGTCTAAAAGTCATATAATGTAGATTACATGCTTTTAATATTTAAAGGCAAAGGCATAGTTTTAAAACTTTTTTTCTAATATATATTCAACAGTCCTTGTGGGATTTCAACAACATAATTTCCTTTAACACATTTTGCCCGAAAAAATATCGTCGGGGGGATTTTACTTCATTTTAAATTTAGAACTGTCGAATTATGTATAGTGCATCAGATATAATGATGTATAACACAAATATATTATGAGATGCATAAAAAGTTTAAGCATTTTTTAAATGTTTGGCATACTTAAGATCAATTAATTGAATTTTTTCCTCTGTGGATCTAAAAAATGAAAATAATGCTTGGCTATTTCATCAAGTGAAATATTTTTTTAAAATTTCCTTTTAAAAAGATAATTTTTAGACTAAAGTATTCTTTTGATTAGGTATATATCGTCATAAACATACTATGCATCATGAATATATCATAAATGTGCATCACATGAAAATTAGTTAACGTGTTCTTTAGTGTAGTGCAGTTACATTAAGTGTTAAGGACTAAAAAGGAGTTTATAGAGTATTAAAGAAATGTTTTGCTTGAGTAGTTTCGAATTAATTGAAAAATAATTATTAGTGATATTAGCGATTTAATAAAATTTTAAAAGATTTACAATAGTTATTTATTGTAACAATAAAATTATATCGTATTTAATAATTATTTAAAGACACGTTGCTCGTAATTAACTTTTAACAAGCATTAAATATGCAAAAACATATAATATTAGCGTATAAAAATACATATTTTTTAGATTACAACAATCACCTTACAGTAGGACATTTATTATGGTATTTTTTTTCAACTATATTTTGGGCTTATGAAATTTTATTCCAGAAAAAAGAATGATTGAAAAAGGTACGTTTGAAACATTTTTAAAACACATTAATAAAGTTTTGTTGCCCACACTCATCAACAATTCATCGTATACAAGTAATACTAAAATGAAATAATTAGTGATAAAGACTAACAATTGATTTAATAGTTGAATAACTCTTCGGCATTTCTCTATATATTATTTGTGAAACAAACATTAAAATTTCCTACATTAGCACATAATTTGTAAGTCGGTTAGTACTATGGGTATTGTAATTTATGTCACATTGCTGACAACAGCTATGATTGTTGGCCAACATTGTTTTCGAAAAGCTTGTTTGGCCTTATTCAATCAATGAGATATGTCTAATTAAATAAGTCACATTTTCCAGTTGTAAAATACTGGTAGTCAAAAACCGTAGCTTGTCATGTATTCTACAAGTACAAATAGCCACGCCGTGTTTTAATTCTTCTGCAAATAGCATCATGGAATAACGAACTTAAAATCATACAGTTACATAGTTTGGGGAAATTTAATATATTAAATTGTTCATAATTTGATTTTCACAGCCTTTATAAAATATGTGTATATATGCAAGTATTTTCTTAAGTATAACAAAAATACGCCTTTACAAAATAAGCTGAAATTTTGAATTCGCGTACTTGAGGTTTTTTTTATATATATACATAACATTTATTAAACTTTAATATGTTTATTATTTAAATTTTTCTGTAAAATACTTGTTTAGAATTTTGATTTTTTTATTGTGTTTCATTTTGATAAAAAAATCTCTGTATTACATGTGTTAGATAAAACTGTATACACAATGAATACATACTATTTCCCTTATTATATTTTTTGATTGCATCACTTGTTTAATGCGCCTGAAATTTAAAATACGGTTTCATTTTTAATTTTTTCCTATGCTTTGTTCAATGTACAGGCTTTTACACTTCCAGAAGGGAAAAAATCAGCTCAGGTGATTGCGAGTGAAATAAAACAAATTTAATAAAAATACTAAAAGAACCACCTAGTGATTCCTTGGTTTAGAAAAATAGAAAGAACAGTTTTTATATTGATTTTATTATTTATTTGCTTATTGGTTTTTTCATTATTAAAAAATGATAACAACTAAAGAAATTAAATTACTGTTTATGTAATAAAAGTTTTAATTTATTAAAATTAATAATTGATTAAAATAACAGTATTTATACAATTTCATAAATAATGGTGATTAAATCAGTTGGATATTATGCAAGAATACTGAAACCTTAAGACACAAAAACAAAAAAACAAGGCGGAATTTGCACGTCAATTGTAGAAAATAAAAATATATCTCACTATAGTTGTTTGCATAAATGCCAATATTTAAATAAAGATTTTGTTTAAATAGATTCTTTAGAATACAAGAAAATTATGTCGAAATAATGCTGAACATTCAACTGATTTGTTTAGAATGCACTAATCTGCTCTGCTTAGTTAATAATATAATTCTTTAAATATCATTTTCAATTAAGGCTTTAATTTTCTCTACAGAAAATCAAAGTTTAATAAACAAATATTCACGAAGTTAAAGCTTTTAACAGGAAATTAAACGTGGCAATTTTAATGAGCTAATTATTGAGTTAATTTGTTTGATTCTAATGCAACCCAGTTAAAATTACCGAAATTCGCAATCATAATAAATTAATTAAGATTTATATTTTAGAAAGTTAAAATTACCGAAATTCGCAATCATAATAAATTAATTAATATTTATATTTTAGAAAATATGTTATTGATGTGTAAAATTATTCAAGTTAATAGTATGATATAAACAAAATTCTGGGTGATTCAAATGTCTCACAATTTGTTAGAAATATTTTAGATAAAAATATGTACGTTTAAAAAAAGAAACCAGAAGTAGAATTAACGGTTGGTTTTAATCAATTATAATACTAAGAGGTTAAGAAATATTCTCACGGGTTACATTAAATATGTTTGCATATTTCCAATCAAATAATTGTAAACGTTTTTTAATAAACACAAATATCCTCAATTTGCAATATTTCAGATTTTTTGGTGTATACACGTATGGAGACCCTCTTTGTTAGAAGTTATTAACACTTCCCTGAGAGTTCCGGACGCTGTTTATTTATTGTTTTTTAAACTATTCTTTTTTTATATAAAAAAATATATACTCCATACCACCCATGTTTTTAAAACTCTTAACGTAAAAAACTCCAGCATATTTTAATCTTTTTTGCATCTTTTATTTTATTTATTTATTTTATTATTATTAACAATATTATTTCACAGAAACTTTCAAACCGCTTTTGATCTTCATCAGGGTCATTTTCTATTTTCCAGAAAAAATAATCTTTGCTTTTAAAATAAATACAGCACATTTGTTCACAGACATTTGTGATGCTTCATGTCATTTAATACAGTTTAACCTGAATTTTTTAGGAATTTTTTGAAATGTCATTGCTTCATATTTTCATGTCTTCTTATTAGAATGACTTTTTCGTAAAGGAAAATAATTATAATGATTAAGTAATTTGTTTCAATGCGCAATCAGTGCGATGTTTAATTTTTAAGTAAAAAATTAGATAAAAATATTAATCGTAAAGAACACTAGCGTTTAATGTATTTATGTTAATTATATTTTATTTAAATTTTTCTATTTATATGTTGTTTTGTGTGCTTTTTGCAGTTTTTTATCATTCTCTGTACATAAATCTTATCAAATACAAGCAATGATTAGCGTGTTATTAAGATAGTAATCTTATAAGATCTTTCTTTAAAATTTGTTTTTTTTTTGGTAGGGGGAGGGTGCTTGAAATAAATTATGAATTTTTATTTGAAATATAAGATATACTATTATGACAAAATCAGCAGTTAGAATGCAGTAACAATTTAAAAATAAAAATTGCGAGATAATGTTCAAATGTTACTTAACAAGGAATGTTTGCATCTTAATTTAACTTAAGACTTATCCTGATAACTTAATATCACATTGTAATGTAAAACAACACCACGTATTTAACATATTTAAATTTTCAGGTTTTTTTTTAAAATTAACTTCACTGTGTTAAAGAAAGATTATAGGTACATAAAAGTTTATTACCCGTAAGTCACACTGACATCACTGCAACGTCGTTGTGAAGTCACACTGCGACTTTGTGACCATCGATTGTCGATGTGACGTCACGTGACGTCGATCTGAAGTCCCAATGACTAAAATGTTAAGTTGTTATGGCCGTTTTAGAGCTCGTTAGTGACGTCACTTTGTGACCACTTTGTGAAGTCAAGGTGTGACAAATTTGTGAAAAATGTGTCCTTTGTGACTACTTTGACATTAACATCATGACGAAATTGTGACAAAAGTGTTTTTTAAAGTAAATAACATGTTTTGAAGATTTTTTTGTAATTTTCTAAAGATTTTTAAAGAAGTCACATATCAGTCAAAATGTGACGTCACTGAGTGGTGGCATTTTGGTCACAGATGTGATGTGACCACAGTGGCTCACAGTAACGTCATTGTGCGTCACTGTGACCATGCATGCTATGAGTGTATTTAACATTTAAATAAAATAAGAATAAAAATTTACAATGAAATCAAATTAAAGATAGTGCGTTTGAATTAAATATAGTGTTTTTGTTAATTCTGTAAGTAAAAAGAAAATCAATGAGAGTTAAGTTTTATAATAAATATTATATTCTGAAATGCTGGAAAATTTATAAAAGAATGCAAAGAATAAGACCTCAAACAGCATTTTAAATACACAAAGTCAAGTCACTTTGAAATGCGTATTCAAATATTTCAAGATTAAAAATTTTTTGAATTACTTGATCTACTTAATTACTAAAGCTCAAGAGCTGCGAATATAAATAACTGCTTTTTTACATGCAAAATTTTATCTTTAATCAGAAAAAGTTTTCTTTACAGTTTATGATTTATATATATTTTTTCACTTAAGTTCTATCTTCGTAGACTTAAATAATTCTCAGCAAACAAAGATTTTATATTTAACTAAGAGTGAAGACAATCTCTATAAATAAAAGGAATTCTGAGGATAATTAATTAATTGATTGAGGCACAGGGGAAAGCAAATCTTGGCAATGCGCCAACTCGGTCCAGAGGAAGCAAATCTTGGCAATGCGCCAACTCGGTCCAGAGGAAGCAAATCTTGGCAATGCGCCAACTCGGTCCAGAGGTATAAAAGCAAGATAGAAAAAAACGCGCAGGTCTGTGCATTCAAGTACAACCACCCATATGTATATGCTGAAAGTTTGTTCTGACGCTCACCCGACGCACGTGGAGTGCCGGCGGGCTGCGTATGCTAGTTCTTTTAAAGGAAAAAAAAGCTTTTTTCAACACTGTGGTGATAAACGTAAGATTTCATTCGTTTAATGCACTTTTTTTTTGTTTTATTGTTGCATAACAGAGTTATACTAAAATAAATAACAATTTAAAAAGAAAGATATTTTCAAAACTTATGATATATTTTACTGTTACGATTTTCGTTATGACGTTATATTATTTTTGAAATTTACTTTTTCTATTTTTTTCAGTTATTTTTTTTTATCTCTAATCCTTAAAAAATAACAAAATGATTCATAAAACTGCTTAAAAATTTATAGGGACACAGAATTTTCAAAAAAGCAATTTCTATTTATGCATTATTCTGAATTTTTTAAAATTTCTCTTCAATGTGCAATAACTATTTGGATGTGCCAATCCCAAAACGTTTTTCTCTCCCATGCATCTTAATGTTTAAAAAAGCAATTACACATGTTAATATTTCAATATTATTAGTTAAATACTATACCAGCTTTAATTTTCTTCTTAAATTTCAACTTAAGTAAATTAACTGGAGTAAAAAAAAGTTAATCTAGATAATGATATTTATTAAAATCATTCTTTTTCCTTATTCTGCTGTCGACAAATTTGACGGTGTTGAGGGATCCCCGTTCCCGTGTCTGCATGAGCTTATGGTCAATAGAATTGAAAAATCGAGAAAATGAAGACACAGCTCTCTTTTCCCTCAAAATATTTTCAAATTCATAAAAGACCTGCTACCATAATACACAAAAATATGCTCTAAATAACTGGCTCAACTATATGAATAACTTTATCAGCTTAATTAATTATCAGACGTGAAATTGCACTTGAAATTATTGAATATTTAATATGTGATTTTTCACATGCTATACAAACGTAGAACCAACATTGTGAAAAATGTCCAAGCCGAGTATCGAGCCCGGAACCCTTGGAACTGCGATCCAAGTGCTCTACCATTTAAGCTACGTGGGCGATACCCAACTTGCCATTTCCCACTCTTATATGTTGGTAAGGTTGCACTGCAGCACAAGATGGAATAGTCTTCATGAGCACACAATCTTTAGGCATAACATGAGATATAAACAAACCCAGCATTGGTGAACTGAATTAATTATTAGCTGTCAAGTTAAGCTTGAAATTATTGAATATTTAATATGTGAATTTTCAACTTTATAAGCTTTTCGATGATATAATTAAGAAAATAGAACTGACACTATTACAGTACTTCCTTCCTGTGAGATATTTTGTAACTGAAAGACAACCTTCTGCTTTCGATTTCCAGTTATCGACGATTTACATATTTTAGGGACAGAGGTTCAAAAAAAGCATGTTTATACAAAATATGCGTCTGATTCCAAGCATTTTCCCGTCTTTACTAAACTGAACGAGGCCAGAGTAGCTAGCTTCAGGTAGTTTTCGTCATCGGATAATATTTTTTTTTCAGAAATGTGATCGTCAGTTTCTGAAACAGCTGTTTACCACGAAACATGTTAAAATATATGCTACTGTTAAAAGAACGCACTCTTTGAAAGTGATAAAGAAAAGGCATTAAAATAAATGCCTGAATCATAATGAAAATACAGGATATGTGGAGTCATCTATTTTGAACTTTTATAAATCAATAGTAAAAAGAAATCATATACCGAAAGGAACAAAGAGAACGAATTAGTTGACACAGCAATAACAATTGAATAATATAATGAAATTTACGGTATTTATATGTAATATGCATTAAAAAATTTCACATGAGGCAAAAAAACCCCGAACGAGTTATGTTTTACAATTTTTACTGTAAAAAAAACTACCATTAAAAAAAATACACTATTATTATTTACTATGATTATGTAAACAAAATCATAAAATATTTTTGGAAAATTTCAAAACATGTAACACATTTAAAAGAAATAAGTTTTGTTTGGGTCTAAAACGACCCAAACACACTACAAAGGTTACAATAAAAACTTATTAAAATAGCCTTTAATGAACAAAATATAACAATCTAGCTATATGGGTAATAAGAAGTTGTGATTTTTCTTGATGTTATTCAATAAATATATGGATTAAGGCTACTGTGTGATATTAGATCAGAACTTCTAATTTAAAATAGCTATTTAAAACATCCACACGAGGTTGAATATACTTGTTTCAACTACATATTTAATATCTTACATAATTCTAGGACGGAATGTTAATATAAATGTGTTAAATAGAATTATTCTAGATTTATTCTAGATTGTGAAATTACAGAAGATTAATCGCATTAGATGCAAATATTATATGTGTACATTCTGCAAGAAAGTCCAGTTTGACATTTAATAAGTACTTGCACTCAAAAAAAAAGAATAAGAATTAGTTAAGAGTTTGTTGTTTAAATAGTGTACAAATCTGAAACCCTCAGATATAAAGAAAGTAATGAATCTATAGATAAAAAATTATATCTAATTAAAAAAAACTATTTTTACGCATTTTTTCGTGCAATTGCACATGTGTCACACACGAGCTCATAAAATTCATTCATAAGGCATCCCTATTTTGTAGCAATCGTTGGTATTCTCGACGCATTGTTTTCGATATCAATATGGCGTTTTTGCCCTTCTATGCCGTTTTATCGCCAAGTTATATATGTTCATGTCATTCAGGTGCAAAGTTTGGCTAGTAATCATGATAACTGGATTTCGTCACTTCGTTTTCAGCTTGCGTTTGTACTTGACGGGCCTTTCAGATCTGCTGTTTTGTCTTCTTGGCTAAGAAGCATCCCTTCCTCTTCAGTTTCAATTTTTTGAAGTATACATTTTAATAAATAAGACATTTGTTGACATCCGAAGTTTTTTTAAATCTGTATAAACCGAAATGATCACTATCTTTACGAATGTGTTCACGACTACGAAATCATCGATTTAATGGAATACAAAGCACGTCTCGTAACCAAGGGCTACAATAAAAATATGGTTAAAATTATGCTGAGACTTTTGTTCCCGTAGGGGCACAGACATCAGTTCGAGCATTTGTTGTAGTATCTGCATATAACGAATTAAATGTCAGACACACTTATGTAGACATAGCTTTTCTCTGTGGTGAGCTAGTAAAGATGTGTATTTGAAACAGCAAAATGGACGGATAGAGAAAAAAATCAGAAAAAAATATGCAAATTAATTAAATCAATCTACGGCCTCAAGCAGGTAGCTAGAACATGGTATAAAAGAAAAGAAAATTCATTAAGAAAACTAATATACCACAAAGCCCCGTACACTCGTGCACGGTGCACGTGCACTCGGGCCCGGACCCGTGCACTCGTGCAGTCCGAATTCTGGGCCGGACTTTTTTCACCCAAAATTGGAAAATGCACGCCTGTTATAATTAATTTTCCGATTCAACAATCGTGTTTAAAATTAATCTGATGCAATTTCGTATGCAACGATTTCCCGCAGTTCTATATATTGACCTTCGATTTATTCTGTTGAATGGATCGAGAGTATCAGACCAGATTAAGAGATCGTTGAGGTTATTTGGGTGAAATAGTCCTCCACTGTTCGTGTTTGGGACGGCTCAGTTGGAAGAGCATTGGCGGCTTTAGCCAATACATCTCTGGTTCGAATACATTTTTCACCCAAAATTAGAAAATGTACATCTGTTAGAACATATGATTGCTGTTTCTCTAAAAAACTTTTATCCAAACCAGAACTGATGAAACATGGATAATCTATGTTTTTATTACATTATCAATCTAAGGTGGTTAAGAAGGCGTGTTGAAAATTAAACTATCCGCAGGTAATAAAGAAATCACGTGTTTTACTTAGAGTAACACTTGTGAGTTTTCATACAGAGAAGTCAGACTATAAAAAAATGTCGAATATATCAATACTAAAAGGAAATTGTGTTTCTTCAAATATAAACAATAATTAGCTATAAATACTCTGTAACGATAGTTAGCTATATATCACTAATAACTGCTTTCGCCCAGATACACTTGTCTTAAGAGAACTAGTATAAACTATATTGACTATATATGACTTTATGTATTTAACTGTATACTTTGGCTTTTGTCTAGAAAAAAAAATGTCAATATAAAACGTTGTCAATGGCGTTGTCTAACAAGTTACTATTTAAATACTTAATACTGCACTGGAAATTCTCAAAAACAGTATCAAATACATTTTAGAACACTTTTTGTAACCAAATTAACAACATATTAATGTTTTGTGAATTAGAAAACTTCATATGCAAAATGTTTTTTGTGTTGTAATTGTAGTCTTAATGTTCAAAAGTGTTGCTATCTAGAAATGTATTTTAAATATAGTGTTTTTAATTGTGTTAAAATAGTGTTGTAAATCGTGTTGTTAATAGTGCTGATGAAAATATATTTTTTTACAGTAATGTTGCTCTGTACAAAACTTTGTCGCGAAATTAAGGACATCATGTAATTAGAACACTATAAAACAAAATATGTAGGAACAATTTCAAAATACTTTCTACATGGTGCCTTTAAAATAAAAGACAGTTTGATTTATAAAAAAATGAAGGAAATTATAGAGTTAATTAGTTTTACCAATAAATATCAATAACTGCATTTCAGGAGAAATTATATGATTTTTAACAACACATTTTGCACAATATTTTTCCTGACACAAAACATTCACAAGATTATCAAAAGGGATTTTAGTTCGAAGTGTTAATTGAAGACCTTAGAAGCCAAAGGGTAGAAGTGACAAAAATTCGATTGTAGTAAATCGAATTCAAAGATAATTGAGGTTAAATTTGAACATCAATAATAATAATTGACTAAATTGAAATAAGAAACTGCTTCTTGTTTCCTTGTGGTCTTTGAACACTTATTTCAGCAAGTGTGAAACAAATAGAGTGAAACTTGCTTTAAATGTATAATTAATTGATACTGATAATTATTTGGCAAAAATGGTAATGAATGATTTGTAGAACACAGCACATAATTAGAAATCACTTATATTTCATTACCTGAAAGGGAAAAAAGCATATTTTCAGGTCGTTCAAATGTTGAAAAATGTTTCATTTAGTTCAAATGTTTCAATTTTGTCACTTACACCAATTAACTTCTGAAGTCCTCAGTTATAATGTTCATTTTTTGTTGCAAAAGTGTTCGACAAAATCACAGCGTATGTAACATTTAATTTTTAATATACATAATTTAATAAGTAATACATCGTCTTACGAGGAACAATATTTCCATTATACAAACGTTTGATTAATAGAAGACATATTTTTTCTATAATGTAGCCGAATTTTGCAGAATACAGATATGCCCAGTACGTAAGTGGATTACTTCATACAAAGCAGATATTTGTTCGTCCATAGGATATAGGAATTGGTGCGATGGAAATGAATAGGCAAGAAATTTAAATTGCAAAATTTATAGTAGAACTGCCGACTGCTGTGCCTGTTAAAATCATATAAACATGTTAGGAACTAAAAATTTTCTAAAATGTATGCCAAACATATTCATTGTTATGTATTACAGAACTTATTGTCAATTATTTACTAAAATTTCTTCTTCTAATGTGTTTATTTGACTTTAAATAGGCGCAGAAGTTGAAAGCACGGTTATAGTAATGATAATTGAAAATACGGACTAAAATATAGAAATTAATTGATCATTCTTCTTTATCTAAATGCTAGCTCGCAAAGCCTACTGTCCACTAGAAGTAGCATAGTTATAAATTAGTTTTTGCTAAAAAAATCATGGTTGAAAATTATTTAAAAATATATAAAATTAAAATTAAAATTATGTAAATTAAGATAGCATTATGAAAGAATTACATTTGAAAGAATATGTTTACTTTATCTGGCGTTGCAAAAATTGAAATTTCGTGATTTTTTGAAACCTAATAAAACTTCAGATAAAGTAAAATTTATCACCAGTTGTTTCCATCCTTCACAGACGTCGACATTATTCTAGAGCGCATTTTGTTTATTAATTTTAATAGATAAAAAATACTTCTAAAATACTACATTATTCCTCGTGCAATTACTTTTTATGTTTGTACGAATGTTTAAATTATTAAGGAAATACACACTTTTTCAGCCGTTTATATGTACTTTAGTACTTTATAATATATTTCAAACACATTACAAGTGGTTTCTTGAAGTAAAATAAATTTTTTAGTTAAGACCAAAGTGCTGTTTTTCAAATTTAAATTGTAAATTTTGAATTTCTGTTTATTTCAGAATCGCCTACAATTTTGAATTTTCTTTTCGCATACTTTTCTAGTGAGCACAAAAGTGCTTTATAAATATAAGTAACATATTTGCAAAAAGTTAATTACTTTTAAAATATCAATAATAACAGTTGTAAATGAGAAAAAAGTAAAAATCGTCTATTTGCCTAATATTTATATTTATAAAATATATACAAGATATATAAAATATACATTTTTCTTTTTACTGAAAATAAAAATCCATATTTTTATGAAGCCGTTCTTAAGTATCACCTACACAAAATAGCAAGTAAAATGGAAAATATATATTAATTTTAATGTTTATTTCAGCAATATAAGGAAAATACAGAAAATGAAAACAAATATAAGTTTAAAACATTGTAAGTTAGCATAATCCGCAACATGTAAATCTGGATCGTTTTAAAGGGAAAAATAATAATAAAAATAACACAATTTTTGAATAATCAAGTATGTTTTGAGTTCATTTGTAATACAGATTGATGAAAAAACTTAAAACTCCTATCTTCATAATATTTTTTAAAAATTATGTTTTTTAGGAAGGGGGGATAAAGCTGAATTTTATGCTTACGCCAGGCTGCGTATAGTGCATTCTACAAAACAAATTTTAATTTCATTTGCAGTACGTACAACTATTACTCTTACATGTGAACCGAATCTGGAATTTTACAATATCTTTAAAAGTAACTCAAATATTTTTATAAATAATTTCGATATTGATAGGGTACAGAGACCCTTTAAATATTTGTTGCTGAATATCTTGAAAAAATAAGAAGTAATTAAAAAAAATTAATCACAAACCAATCAATTTAGAATTTTGTAAATTGCCTTAAATCTTTTTGAGAATATTTCTGACGTTTGAATAAGAAACTTCCTAATGTTAAGTAAGAGAGTTTCAAATCTAATGAAATTATATGAATTGCTATATTATTACTGTTTGTCTTTTCAAAAAATATTTTGGCAAATCTACAAATTTTCTGCGAAGTTAAGGGATTTGGAAAGCTGGAGTAAAGTGTGTCATTATTTTACCACGGAATGATTAATGGAACCCTGAGTAACATTATTCACAATTTAGTGATCATCATTCTTAGAAAATAGCATGAAATAAAAGGCTTTTTCGTAAAATGTGACGCTTCATTTAATAGAATGTGTTTCTTTTTTATATTCAACTTGTTTAGTATTATGGCTGAACATCGCGAACATTCAATATATAATACAGTAAATGCCTTTAAATCTTTTTTAAGAATATTTTTGACGTTTAAAGCAAAAAACTTTTATTGTTAAGAGAGTTTTGAATGCAGTAAAGTTTTATGAATTCGAATATAATTATTGTGTGTTTTCAAAAATTATTTTGGCAAATATACAAAATTTAGGCGAAATGAGCACATTTAAAAAGTTGGAGTAAAGTTTGTCATTATTTTACCACAAAATGATTTTTGGAACCCTGAGTAACATTAGTCACAATTTAGTGATAATCATTCCAAGAGAATAGCATAAAATAAAAGGCTCTTTCGTAAATGTGACACTTCATTTATAATAGACTGTGCTTCTTTTTTAATGTTCAACGTGACACTTCTATGTATTTTGTGTTGCAGCTGACATATAAAATTCCTTAGAAACAAAATAAATAATGTCTAATCAAATAATCCATCAAAGACTATAGCAATAAAACATGACCATTGCTGCGGATTTTTACCAGTTGACAATGGATGATGTAAAGTATAACTACGCTTTAACTATGATAAAAAAAAAGATGGAAATTTAAAATTTAAGATATTGATTTATTGTTTATTCAATAACAGTGTTAATTTATTAAAATCAATAACTAGAAAAAAAATTGACATGAAGAAAATTTCATAAATACTGATCTCATTTTTAGTGGGATTTTAAGTAAGAATCCTCAAAATTAAGGCACAATTAAAATCAAAATCGTTTTTTTTTAATTATTAAAAGCATATAATTTCAATGTTAATACGAAAAAAAGTATTTGTGAACAATCTTACCTGAATTTGTGTATGCAGTCTTCTCAACCCAATCCTGCTTTAAACGAAGGATATTCATAATCCTAATTTTAAAAAGCGCAGAAAATGATTGTTTACAAAAAAATTCTTTGTCTATATATTTTTACAAAGCTGTTACGGTAAAAGTTAGCTGAAGTACCATATTTATACTACTTTTTTTGTCTTTTAAAATATATAAACAGAAATATATTTATATATTATGCAGGTCAGTATATTTGTCATGGTGTGTTTGCACCAAATAAATATCAACATTGCTCTTTCTTAAAAAAAAATACACGAAATATGTGTTAAAGTTTGTACTTAGACTTTGTCAATATTAAAATACAAAATTTAAAAATTACTTGATATTGTGTACAAAGGTTTGTCAAAAACAAGTTGCTAACAGGAATAAGAAAACTGGTGCCATACTAATGATAAAAGAATAAATAACTTGAAAATACGACATGTGTATTAATTAGCGAAAATAATTAGTCTTTTTTCTGTATGGACATCTAACAATTGCATTATTACCTAATAAATATTGTTACTTAAATATTTCATGAAAAATTTGGATGCTTGTTATGGTTGTTTTTTAATAATCATGAAGAGAAAAAAGTACTGAGAAACTTTTTTATACGAGTAATTTCGAATTGTTACACATTTGAATTTTCACATGTTTTTAATATGAAGAAACCAATCATAAAATAAATATATGAAATTACAATAAAATTTTCAAATGTTATGTTCCATTATAATATAGAAATGACCGCTCAATGCAAGTAATTTTCCTGGTATAAAAAAGATCTATTCTATTTTAAATGCATCATTTAAAAATATTTGAATACATTAATTAAAATTAATGGTGCCGACACTCTTCCGATTGTTTCCTTTTTGGTACATTACTGCAATACTAGAAACATGACTTTTGCATTTTTAATAGTTCTTAAAAAATAATGTCAATGATTGTTTCAATATTCATTTTCACTTTTAAATTAAAAAAATGTTCTCTATAGTAGATTAAACTATGTAAATATCGATATCTATATAACAATTTTGTTTAAGTCCATTTTATAGAAAATGTTGTTTAAATGAAAATGACATGCAAATGATACTAAACATGCAATTGATTTATTTAGACTACACTGAGCTATTCACCTTAATTATAAATATCATTCTTCAAATACCATTTTCAACTAAGCCTTTAATTTTCTGCAGAGAAAATTAACGTTTTGTGAATAAAGATTTATGAAATTAAACCTGTATACAGGAAATTAAATGTGGCAGTTTTAATGAGCTAATTACTGAGTTTAATTTGTTTGACTCTAATGTTTCATGGTTAAAATTAATTTTCAAAATTACGAATCACAATTAAATGATTAATATTTAAAGGTTAGAAAATACTTTATTGAAATTTAAAATTATTCAAATACCTTAAAATTATTCAAACTTAGTTTTACAAAAATTTCTCAATCTGCTAGAAATAATTAATTTAAAAATATGTGTTTCAAAATGTAAACTTGAAGTATAATTAAATGTTGAATATAGTCAGTTATAAGACTCAGAGTAAAAATAATATTCTCACAAGAGCTGTTAAATCTATTGGCCCGTTCAAAACCAGTTACATTCCAAAACAATATAAAAAAAAATAAGGGTTGTATCATGAATGGACAAAATATTTTTTAACAAAAATTTTTTATAGGTTCCATTAAAACACGTAAACTTAAAAAATTTTGTTTTTCGCAGATATCATAAAATAGGTAACTTGCTTAGTTAATTTTAAGGTCATTTCTCTACTAAATTATACCGCGTTCTTTTTATCTTGTAGAGTAGTTTAGAATACTGTCGATTTTTGGAAATGTTTAAATCTCTCTCTCTTTCTCTCTCTCTCTGTATATATATATATATATACTGAGTGAATCATAATTATCAAAACAATAGTATCTCCTTAAATGTTGCTCCTAGGTACAAATACTTCCAATTGCAAATTTCCATAAAATAGGTGAAAATTTTGATAAGATAAGTTGCAACTCTACAGGGATTGGGGAGAGAGATATTAAAAAAAGTACGAAAATTGCATTTAATTTTTCTACGGTCCAGTATAATAAAAATTCCAATCAGTAAAACTTTCCTTATTCAAAGACTCAAAAAATTGCATATTCATATCTTGAAAACTCCCAGAGTTACAACCGTTTAAATAATTCATCAAGTTTTAAGGGATTAGACACAAATTGAAATACTCAAAAAAAGAAAAAAAAAAAATCAAGAAACAATGTTTCTTTAACAGTTTTAGGAAATGTGCAAAAAATACATCTTTTGAGCTAGAATTTTATTTATATTTTTTTTCTTGTGATGGTTGGCCATATAGTTTTACTAACAATATCACATCCTGAAATGTCACATAAAATTTATAAAAGTTTCAAATAATTAGTATTGTTTTAAATGGGATAATTTAAAATCGTTATATCACGAAACATTCTTTATCAGATTTCAATTTTTTCCATTTAATTCAAGAGAAAAATCTGAAGTTAATTTTGTTCCAGGGTTTTTTTATTAATATTAATTTTAAAACTATTAAAAATATTTATTTTAAAAATGATGTAACTTATTTTTTAAAAACTCATATTTTCAAAAGCAACTAATTTTTCAAGTTTGCCGAAACAAAACTAATGTAAAATAATCAAAAATGACATGTTTCAAGCTTACACTTTTTTCTTTCAATTGTTGATAAAGAATTGTTAGATTTGTTGTCGAGAAAGTGGAGAAAAAACTCAACATGCAGAAAAATACATTTAATGTTTTAATCGAAGTTCCTAATAAAATGTTTAATGTTTTTTTTTCATTGAAAGTGTAAAGACTCTTTCGGAACTCCTTTGAACTCATTTTTGTTGGTCAAACTTCAACCGATTCAGTTTAACTTTTCCCAGTTCTACCTTCTTTCGGTATTGTATAAATGCCCGTCAGTTATTTAAAACAATGATTTTTCTAACGTGCCTATATAGAGATTTTTATAACTGTAGCTTTCACAACTTCAGATTTTTTATTTTCCGGGAAAGTTTGTTAAGAAAATCTGTATCCTGGACCTAGGCCGGGCCAGGAGCGGACTTCACTTTTTCGGAAGCCTCGCCTGGCAGGACCTAATGTATTTTGCATACTGAGGTGCTTCTTTAATGTCTGCAGGGGACGAAATTTTCAATCTCGGTATCGACAAAATAATTATTATAATCACTGCCCCCGATTGACGTAACACATGCATAAAATAAGTAAAATTTGGCTCAATCAAACGTTTTACAAAATGCACACAGATTTTGAAATCGCCTTTATTTTTTAAAAATATATTAAAATTCATTTTTTAAAGAATAGCACATTCAAAAGCAAAAAGAAGAAAAAAAATAATAAATAATAAAATAAAATAAACACAATAAAACCAGTAAAAAAATATACCTATGACGGAATCTTGTCTTAAACAGAAAATGTGTTGATCCATGCAAAATAAATGTAAAAATACCTGATAAAAAAACTCCATTTACACCTCCTAAGCAGGAAATTTGTCTATAACATATTTTTTATTTCCTATTTTGTTGATTCTGTCTTAAAAGGTTTTACTGTATAATACTTTTCAAAGTCTCCAACGCATGGAATATGGATTAGCAATAAAGTATAAGTGAAATATTTACATATAAATAAAGATTCATTGATAAAGTAAATATATCACAGCCTTTGGCACTTTAATATTAAAAATTATAAATATGAAAAACGAAAGCTGTGGTAAATATTTTTGGTCAGAACTCCCCCATAGGAAACAATTTTTAACCGTATCGAATTAAAAAAACTACGTAGATATTCACGGCTGAACCGGGCTATGATTTAAACTTTTTTCCAAGCCGGGCCGAGTTATGCTTTTACCATCCTTCCTGGCCGGACTGAACTTTTATACCACCTAAGGATCGGTTCGGGACCGGACCTTCAGATTTCCCCTAAACTTTACTGCATTGAGGAAAGACTGTAGATATATGAAAGTGTTATTTTAAACATTTAAATAAAAATTAAATGAAATTTTCAAATAATATGAATATAAGATAGTGTATTTCAATTATAAATACTGTTTTTGTTAATTCTGGAGATAAAAAAATAATGGTTGTTCGACTGTTGGTTATGTAACGAATGTTATAGTTTGAATTGCTAGAAAATTTATAAAATAGCTCAAAGAATAAGACCTTAAGCTGCATTTTAAACAAATAAAGTTAGTCAAGCCATTTTCTGGTGCGTAATTAAACATTTTAGTATTAAAAAGAAATTTCTGAATTATTTAATCTGCTTAATAACTTAATCTCAAGGATTGTGATTATAAATAACATTTTTTTTTGCTCGTAAAACTTTATATTTCTAAGGAAAAAAACGACTTTTCTTTACAGTTTATTATTTATATATTTTTTGTTTCTTAAATTCTATCTTCATAAACTTAAATAAGTCTTCGCAAACAAAAATTTTATTTTTAACGAAGAGTGAAAACAATTATTTTAAAGGAAAAAAATATTTTTCAACACTGTGATAAGGAAGTTAAGAATTTATTTTTTTAATGCATTTTATTTTTCTTCTTTCATGATCATATCGCATCGTTATTCTGAAATAAATAAGGATTTAAATATAGAGGCATTTAAAAAAAACATGACGCGTTTCATTCTTATGATTTCCATTGTGAGGTTATGGGAATTTTGAAGTTTGCTTTTTTTATTTTTTAATATTCATTTTAATATTTTTTTAGTAACATATATATATATATATATATATATATATATATATATATTAAATCCATAAACAATCTCAAATTATCAAAAGAAGTCGTTTTTGGTTTTCAGTTTTTTTTAAATTCTGAATTTAAAAAAAAAATCTATACTACTTTTTTGTTATAATCCTTTATAGGCGTTGAATGCAATTAAAAATATTTAGGTTTCGAAACTTTAATACGTGTTTTCGCAGTTTTTTTAATTTAGAGTTTGCATGCACTACATAACTTACAGCTTTAAAAAATAATAGTTAACTACTTAATCATGCTGAAACAACAACAACAAATATTACATATTCTGAATATATATATTTTTTGAATTTAAGAAATAGAAAGTTATGCATTTTTTGTGCTTAAATGAAATTTTAAAAGCATCTCTTTGTGTATACTTTGGTTCTAATTAAAAAGAAGGAATGTTATGATTCCACTTTGTTCAAAAATTGCTTTCCTTAAGCTTAATTTAGAATTTTATCATGAGCTTATCATCTAATGATTTTCATGCACGAATGAGTAAGATGAATTTTAAATTTTAAAATTTAAATATTCATTTTTTATATACAACATTTCTTTTTCTGAATAATAATGTTAACAGTATATTAAAAAAAATGGAATAAAAAATCTTAGTTACTCACTTGTGTTTTAATATTTTAAAAAAGGGCGAAGTTTATGAACAATTCAGCAAACTGAAAGGTGATATTTCACTTAAAATAATTCCGTATTTTAACTTTTTAAAAGTAATAAAGGAAGCATACACATAAAGATTAAAAACGCAGGAAGTATGAAGAATGTATATTGAGTGTTAAATTAGTTAAATTATTTATATGACCTTATTCATACAACCTAAGATTATGCAATGAAACAGCATACTTTACACGTCAAAAGAAACGCAACAGCATACTTTGTATGACAGAATTGATTGTATATTTTGTATGCATATTTTGTATTGATGTTGCATTGAATGCATATTTTGTATAAGAGTTATTCCACACAAAATGAGCAAAATTTTAAAAACAGTCGCGGTCACATAGTAACCGAATCTAATAAAATTGCGTACACAGATTCATTTCATTTTCAAATAGAGTGTTACAATATTTCTCAACAAAAAGTACAACATTGTAGCAGTTCTGGGGATTTAAAAATTGTCATAGACAGTACTGACAAAATTGACATAGAATGGCATATGTACAATTGTGCAATACTGGAAATTTGAAGTTAGATGTCTTAAAAATTATTAAAACATAAATTAAGTCTTTTTATAATGTTGTAATCTCTGAATCTAAAAATAAATCTTCAAATTGATTTAATAACAACAATTTGGCGACTGGTGATAAGCAATTTTAAGAACTTTTTAAAAAACGCCACCCAAATTTAATAACATTTTGGTTCGATTGTCAGAAAAAGCTATAATCATTTCCTGTACACTGTCTGTAAAAACACAGAAAAAAATCGAAATTATCTATAAGATTAAGAGTAATTCTCGGTTAAATGCGTTAGATTGTGTTTCACATTTGTCTTATTTTATACCTCATTCCCTTTTGGGATTTCCATGTCTTTATTTAAATAGATTTTTATATTTGTTACATTTTTTAATTCAAAGTACAAACTTTTGCAATTTTATTAGAAATATTAAAGAATAAAAAGTAGCTTAAAGATTGCATTTTTAAAACTTAGAATAATTTAGAAAGGGGAAAGTCATCTCATCAAATTTAGTGGTGATTTGAATCATAAAAGACGTACTTTGCACATAATAGCGAAATCTCCGATAGCTCAGCCAGTCGGATGTACTTCCACTGTCCAGAGGTCTCACCTCAGAACGACTAGAAATAAGTTGTGTTAAAGTTTAACTATAGAGCAGTTCAAATTTACTCGGACAATTCAAGTTCATTCAGATTCACGAAAGATTGTGTGGTTCACTTATTTTCAAAACTAAACTAAATTATTACATTGGTTTACATGGTTTATATATGTTACAGGCCAAACCCAATTTTAGACCAAACTACATTAGCCTAGGCCAAACGAGTCTATCCGAATGCCCATCGGATAAACTAGTTTTTCCTAGACCAAACTAGTCTATCCAAAAGCCCATCGGATAAACTTGTTTTTCCTAGACCAAACTAGTCTATACTAACGCCCATCGGATAAACTAGATTTTCCTAGGCCAAACTAGTTTGACCGAACGATCATTAGGATAAACAAGTTTAGCCTGCTTTTTATTGGTTTAAACTAGTTTATCCTAGGCCGATCTAGATTGTCCTAGGTCAAGCCAATTTGGCGTAATTTTATTGAGTCTAAAGACCGCCACGGCGCTAACTTTGTAGTTTTGATCTAACTTATCCTAGGCCAATGCAATTTGACGCGATTTTAACTCACAGACTATCAAAGCCTGAGAGCTAATGTGCTCGCAGACTCTGTGTGTGTGTATATATCCATGTACGTATTATGTATGTATGAACGAACGTATGTGCGTAATGCGATAACTCCTGATAGAAATATCCAATTTGCTTCAAATTTTGGACATAGATTTATCCTGACAATGAACTTCCCTGATTAGTTTCAGGTATTCATTGGATAAGAATAAGGGAAGTGGAACAAAAGGTAATCCGCACCCCCCCCTCCTTAAATTAGTTAAGTCAGTTTTTCAAGCAAAAGTATCAGATTTTATTAAAATTTTAGGTATAAGATCATTTTGATAAGGCACCTCCATGATTACTTGTAGGTGTTCTTTGTTTACGTATAAAGAAAGGAGGAATGGGGGCTAACCCCTTAATTTATGGAAATAGGTTTTTCAAGGAGAATTTACCGATTCGTTTCAAATTTTCGGATGTAGGTTCCTTCTGATAAGGCATTTAGTGATTAATTTGGGAGGCTCTGAGGTTGAATATAAAGGGAGAACAGATTATTTTTTCAATCGGATAAAAACTTTTGGTTTTATAAAAAGATTTTGAATTCATGACAGATATTGGTTTTCGCACACGTGACTTCACGCGAAATTGTTCAAAAAATCTAAATATCACACCCCTTTTAAAAATAAGAAAAAGCTTAAATAAAGAATGACACTTGAAATTTGGGATGGGGGGTGGGTGGAGTAAGGAGACGCTAGAATTTTTTTAAAAAGCTCAGCGTATTTTAACGTTTTAGCTGCTAATTAAATATTACCATAATTTGAAACTTTTAGAAACGTAATAATAAATGATGTTAAATATTTAAGAAAAAGGATGCTGGGCCAAATACCACTATTTTCTTTTAGTAATTTTTGTAAAAATGTTACATTCTTGTTGGAACTGTTTGAAACTTTGTGATAGCTTATGACACATGATAAAAAATTATAAAAAAAATCCCATTATGAAAGGGAATGCATCCTATTATCAACGAAACTACATCAGAAGGTAATTCCGTTAAACTATCTATGTTACTCGATGTCGCGGCGCTTCAAAACAAAAATTTAAAATTTTTGCAAAAATCACTTTCGTAAATAGTGGCATTTAACTCGGAATATATTTTTATAAATTTATATCATGTGTTATAAACCATCTTAAAGTTCCAAATAGATCAAACTAGAATTTCAGTTATACTTCCTGATTTTGTTCGCCACCCCCTCTCTTTCCCTTATACTTATTACATATTTACACTCTAAAAATAGAAAGAGTGAAAAGCTCACTTTTGGGGAGAGTGAGAGCCATTTTCACTCTTTTTGGAGTGACTTTTGTAAAAATACACTCCTAAAGGAGTGGAATTTTCCACTCTTTACAAAGGAGTGAATAATCTCACTCTATAATCGAGAGTGAGAGGGTCACTCCACTGATGAGAGTGACTGTCTCACTCCACTAATAAGAGTGAAAGCCCGACATTAAAAATTAAAAAAAAATATTCCGTTAAACTTCGAACCAATATATTGAGTATAATAATAAAAAACACTAAAATATGTCAATTTTTAATTTCAAAAAACTCTATTTCATAATATAACCTGAAAAATTACGCTTATTTGATATTAAAACTCACTCTTTCAAGAGTCGCAGGTACTCTTTCGAAAAGTCAATACTCACCTCACTTTCAAAGTGAATACTCACTGCACTTTCAAGAGTCAATCTGAAGTGTCTTGTTTCTTTTCAAATGTGTCCGCCATTTTTATTAAGATCATTTCTCCTGTTATCCGTCACCAAACAAAATACTCTGTGCTTTTCTAGTTTCTACTTATCGATACGATAACTATCGATACACAATAGCCGATAATCTATTCTGTCTTCAAATTAAAACAACCAACCTTCCTTCCTTAAAATAAAATCGGCGCGATATTGACAACACGTCGACTCGCCGTTGGGGAATGGGGATTTTGGTTCGTACGATGCTAAATGAATTTTTCTGAAGAAAGCAAAGGTAAATAAATGTTTTTTGAAACTCATTATTAAAGTAGTAATAAAAAATAGAAGTGTTACATGTTAATTAAGTATTTGTTGATTAACAAATATTTAATTAACTTGTTAACTGACTTGTTTTCAAGCTAAGACTAACGTTACGCTATTGCTAAATTTTGGTAAACAAAATTTTTATTTATAATTAATCTCGAGTTTAACAAGTGTTTGTAAAATAAAATTCTCAAAATATATTGAGATTATTAACTTTCTAGATGTGCCAGTGATTATCAATGTTATATAACGTGCTGTAATAATTGTGGCTCTCGCATATATCTGTGAGTCAAATTCTTAGCTTTCAGCACGACTCGTAACAGAAACTGGTTGGATGTTTTTGCTTTTTTGTTGAACTATACACCCCTGAAGAAGTAGTTTAATAGAAAAGCCTTCTACTGTCTTTTTATCCATTTATCTTTCATTATTTTGGTAATCTGCTTTCTATTTCGTTTCAAACTTCAACAGTTTTCAATAAGATGATTGTAAAAGTACTGGTTTCATTGGTTTATTGTATGGTAATATATGAATTACTCTGGTTATATAATGTCCATTTATCCATATATTTCTTAGTAATTTGGTAATCTGCCTTCTATTTCTCTTCAAACTTCAACTGTTTTTAATAATATGATTGTAAAAATACTGGTTTCATTGGTTTATTTAATGGTATTGTCTGAATAACTTTGAATGTATTTAAAAAAGTATTTATGTATTTCAGTTATTGATTTCTGTAGTTTGTAACCCATAATATTAATTTATAGGTTAAAATTGCTTGAACATGTTTTTCAGAAATGCCAAGATTACTTTTTCTTATGCATTTTTGTCATTATTATTTTCATTTTGAAATTGTCAATTTTAGTTAAGTTTAAAGAGTAGTAGTAAATCCAGCTTTCATTAAATTTTTTACATATACAAATGCAATTGTTATTGGGAAGTGTGAAGAAACTACTATTTATTAACCAATTATAGCAGTATTTGATAATTAAAAATAAGTAATATGTTTGTCATTTTTATAAAATTCATGGTTTCAAAATGTTAAATAAAGATTTGCCAAGCTAAAAATAAAGCCTGTGGCAGCCCTTTACTTCACTAGTTTTTAATTAAATTTTCAGTTTTTTTGCAATCCTCTGCAAAAATTTGCTGATTTTGCACTCTTTTGATGAATTTGATTTTTTTTTTTTTTTTTAACACGTTTTTTGATGAAATTTTTTGTTAAATGATGATTTTTTGAAGAACTTTTTAAAAATCTTGCACATCTTTTGACAAATTTTGCAATCTTTTTCCCGATCTTTTGAAGGAATTAGCAGGTTTTTTGTATTCCTATAACAAAATTTGTGGTAATTTTGATATCTAATGACAAAATGCATGTTTCTTCGGCCTTCTTGGACAAAATTTGCATTATTTTAAAGTCCAAATTTTTAGATTAATAATCCCCCTTTTTTTTTTGAGAAATTCGAAAGAGATTCAACTTTGATGTACGGTACATATTAGTCTGTGATTGATTTTGTGAAGGTCACCCTAGACAGATATTCATATTGAAATTCTTCTATACCAGAGAATTAAGAAATTCGCCGTTTAAACCATAATCAGTTGTTTATGATTTTATAAAATTTCTCCTGATCTTAGATCACCACCAAAGTTTATTGAATGTTTTTCTTTTTTCGGGGGTGGGGGGTGGGGGGGGGAGGGAGAAGATACACTTCCATTAGTGACTGAAGCTGTAAAGATTTCAGCGATTGCAAAGTGGGCTTGTTGTACTCGTTGTTTTTTTTTCTTTTCATGTATGTTAGGGCTGCACAACCTATATCAGCAATTTTTATGTTTGCATATATAACAGATATAGCAAGGATTATTTTCAAGATGTAATAATATTCCTTGACTTTATTCTTAAAAGTAAATTTTGCTTTATCAAAAATGCTAAAAAATCAAACATAAGTGGATGATGCCCAAAAAATGTGAACTTTAGCAACGAAAGAGAAAGAAGGAGCCGATTGACAAGATTTTACCATGCCTAATCGATGAAATACCCAATTTTTCTGCACCCGATCAAGGAAATTTGCAATTTTTTATGCCTAATCAACCAAATTTGTGCTTTTTATGAAACCGATCCATAAATTCACAACTTATACAAAACCGTGCAAAAAATTCACAATTTTTCTGTGCCTGGTCAATTAAATTCACAATTTTTATGAAACCGATTGATGAAATTTGCAATTTTTACAAAACTGATTGTCAAAATTTTCTAATTTTCCGTACTTGATCGACTAGCTCCATGCTTGTTTCTTGCTTGACCAACAAAATTTGTGATGTTTCTTAAGTACGGTGACGAAATTCACAATTTTAACAAAGCTGATTGATCAAATTCACGATTTTTTGAGTGTGATCTATGAAAGTCATGATTTTTTTAGTCTGATTGTCGCAATTCGCGATTTTTCAAGTGTGATTGTTTAAATTTGTGACTTTTACAAAGCATATCTTCAAAATTAACTATTTTTGCAAAGCCAATTGACAAAATTCGGGATTTTTACCAAGTCAATCAACGGAATTTGCAGATTTTACAAAGCCGACGGACGAAATTCGCAATTTTTACGCAACCGATTGACAAAATTCGCAATTTTTACGAAGCAGATGGACGAAATTCAAGATTTTTACGAAGCGGATGGACGAAATTCAAGATATTTATGAAGCGGGTGGACGAAATTCAAGATATTTACGAAGTGGATGGACGAAAGTCAAGATATTTACGAAGCGGATGGATGAAATTCAAGATTTTTACAAAGCCAATGGATGAAATTCATGATTTTTATAAAGCTGATCAATGAAATTTGCACTTTTTCTAAGCATGATCGACGAAATTTGTGATTTTTCTAAGCCTAATTGAAAAAATTTGTGATTTTTATGGAGTCGATAAAAAAATTGCAATTTTTATGATGCTGTTTAAGAAAATTCATGATCTTTCCGCACCTAATTAACAAAATTCGCAATTTTTTCTAAGCCAATCGTCAAAATTTTATGAAACTGATCGACAAAACTCATGATTGTTTCGCATCTGGTCAATGAAGTTTTCTGTTTTTCCACACATCATTGCAAAATTCGTGATTTTCCAGTACCATATAAACGAAATTTGCAATTTTATCGTTCCTGATCAGCAAAATTGTTGATTTTTTTTTGTTTATTAACAAAATTCTTGTTTTTTTTTTCACCTGATGATAAACCAAGTCGGAATACAATTTTTTCGCAGCCAATGCTGAAATTTTTTCGTGTATCATTAACAAAACTGATGATTCTTTCTTGCCCGATCAACAAAATTTGTGATTTTTCACATACGACTGACAAAATTCACCATTTTTTTTGTGCAACAAAAATTCACTATTTTTGGTGCCTTATCATGAAAGTTACAATTTTTTGTTCCTGGATCAACAAAATTTGCAATTTTTTCTTGCTTGATTAAAGAAATTGTTTTTACATGTGATAAACTGAAAAATATGCAATTTTTCCACTGCCATCCTTTCCGTTTTTGCAATTTTTACTAGCATCAACAACAAAACTAACGATTTTTTCGTATCTGATCAACGAAATTTGTGATTTCTCGCGTCCAACAGATAAAATTCACTATTATCCCACACTTGGTCATTAGAATTTATGATTTTTCTGTGCCCATCTACAAAATTTGAAATTCTTAAGTGACTGACAAA
The DNA here is from genome assembly GCA_964019185.1 of Maratus speculifer. Classification (NCBI taxonomy): domain Eukaryota; kingdom Metazoa; phylum Arthropoda; class Arachnida; order Araneae; family Salticidae; genus Maratus; species Maratus speculifer. The sequence goes on from OZ025294.1 coordinate 359,278,215, forward strand.
ATTTTACATTTTTTTGTGGTAAAATGACACAATTTATGATTTTTTTCTGCAATTTACGCACAAAAATTACAATTTTTTCCATTTGTAAATAGAAAAAATTCATGGGCTACAGGTTGTGCATCCCTAATGTACATATAGTGCTTGTATAACATACATTAGTGCTTGTAACCGCAAAGAATTTTGTACATTTTATGGATTGCTGCACAGAAAGTTTGCTGCAACCTAGGACGATTTGTTTTTGTGTGCCCACAGTTCCCATATATGTATTAGACCTTTTTAATGATTTTCCAACGAATTTACTGAACAGTGTGCTGTATCCATAATTAATTTTTGTTGTTTGTTTTCATATAGGCACAGTGTTCATACATGTGCTATCAGTGGCACAGCCAAGGGGGTGGTTTTGGGGTTAAAACCCCTCCCAGAGCTAAGAAAGATCGCTATTAATTGCCACTTATATGAATCAAAACCAAACTTAATATTTAAATGTTTTGGCGCATTTCTGAATCCGCCGCTTAATTGAATCAGATTTCATTTAATAAAGTAATTTAAATGGCGAAAATTCTACTTAAAATTGTGAAAGTGCATATTACATAGATTAGTTAAGTAAAAATAGGTTATTTGAACTAAATCACTTTTCTGATATGCTAAAAAAATGATGATTTCCTGCCACATAGTTGCTCTTTGAGTTTAAGTATTATGCAGTGAATAATCTAATTAGTACTGATTCTATTAATTGGTGATTTAAATAACCGACGATTACTTTTATCAGAAATTCAACCCCCCCCCCTTCCCCTTAGAACCGAATTCTGGCTGCGCCACTGTGTTATTGACTTCGGCTTTAACAAATTTCATGTACTTTAGACATTGTGCAAGTTACCCAAATTTTAGCAATAGCATTGGTTTGAAAAGAAGTGACATACTCTTTAATAATATTTTAATATTGAGCTTCATAAAATATTTATTTACCTGTTTTTTTCCCCTTCCAGAAGCTTTAATTTAATATTCATAGTCTAGTGTAATTTGAAGATTTCTTTATTTTTTATGAATCACTTTGTTTTTATAATCAGTCCAAAATTTAAAGCCATTTTTTAAATAAATTACGCCTAAAAAAAAAAAAAAAAAGATAGATTTAACACAAGAAATTAAAAAAAAAATTTCACTTAACCCTTAGCGCTCCACATGTTTTTGTACTTTGACTGACGGCTTTATAGCTAAGCCAACAGAGTGCTAAAGGTTAAAATAACTAACACACTAACAAATAAATATTTTGAACTACTAACAACTAAAATTTTTTAGTTTTATTGTGAAGAGCATAGGTAGCATTAGACAGGGTTGGCATGATTTAAATCAACCGATTTAAATCAAGATTAAATCTAGATTTAAATCAACTGATTTTTTTAAAAAAATAATTTGATTTAAATCATTTTTTTTCTTTTTTTTTTAATTTTTGAAATTAGTCAGCAGAGAAATAAGAAATAGGTGTAAATAACAAGTAACAGGTGTTTTTCTGGTATTTTCAGGATTGCTATCAGAAAGAATGTGGTAAGTACAGGTTAAGTCCAGGTGTCCGCTCCTAATCCTTTAATTGTTTGTTCTTTTTTAATAAACTTTAGACGATGAGGCGAAACGCAGAAACACTTTATAAATCATACTTCGTTTGCCAATTTTGGCAACTAAATTATTTGAATCTTTTTTGTTTCACAAGTTAATAATTAAACAAATTCATTAATGTTTACCAAAAAAATCGGATACTACGTGCAAGGAACAACTTTTGAAACTTGCCATATTACACTGTCAAATTTCAATCAAAGTTTACGAATTTTTAAAATTTTTGGGTAAAAAGTTAGAAAATGTATTAGATAAAGATAGCATAGTGGCCAAGTCTCTTGATTTTCAGCTGTTTCCCCATACTCCTTATTTTTGACATATTTCTCCCAATTTTTCACACTTTTTAAATATTCTGTTATTTACTAATCAAATGTGCTGTGATTCAGTGAGAAAAGCTCTAGTACAGATGCAATTGTTCTTTAGTATGTTTGACCAGTAGTGTTTTATGTGATGAATTACACCCAGATTCATTTATAAACTATGAATCTTTAAGGTTTGTTATTGTTACTATGGTCATGTATTGAATTAATAATAATTTGTCTCGATTAAGACTTGTGATCTTTACTATAGTTTTATATAAGTTAATGAGTAACAAAACATCCCTCTTTTTATAATATTTAGTCAAATTAAAAATATGTTAAAACATCCTAAACATCATATTCTTAAAGTGTTCTACTTGTAAAGAATACATGCTTTCCTTATTCAAGTAAGAGTAATAGATTTCTTTTTAATCTTTAGTAATAACCAAGCAATATTGAAACTTAAACTTTTACTAAAGATGTGTACATCAACAAATTAACAAGTTTTCATTGAAAAAAACATCTGATTTCTGAGATAAAATCTCCTGATTTTTAACTTTCAGAACTCATCAAGTCTGAGATAGAATTACAAAATTTAGAGCAAAATATGAACAAGCTATGGCTGTCATTTTGCTGGAGTTTTTTTAAGTCCCTCTGTTTTAAATTGAAATGAAATTTCACTTAGTGTAGAGGAAAATAATGAAGATTTGGCATTCATTAAAGAAAATTGTCCAAATCTTCTCACCACTATAGCAAATTTTCAAGCAAAAAATGGCCCATTCCAAAAATGACCATTGCTTGAGATAAAAGTTTCAGATTTTATGAAAGATTATGATTGGTGGAAATCCTTTTATATAATGGGAGATAGAGATAATCAGAGAAATTGAAATTGAGTTTATTTACCAAATAACAACAGCCATGGCTTCATCAGCTGGAGTAGAAAGACAATTTTCTTCCTTTGGACTAGTTCATTCAAACCTTCGTAATAAATTAGGAGTGGACAAAGTTTCTAAATTAGTGTTTTTGTTCAAACAATTAAATCCCTGATTTATTTCTGTTTGCTTAAAAACTATTGAATTAATTGTGATTTTTATCCCTTTAATAAATAGCTTGCATTAAATGAATATTTAATTTGTTTTTTAAATTTTACCATTTTCTATTCATTTACAACCTATTTAAGTTTATTTTTTATTTAGTGTGCACAATTCAATAACATAATAATAGAATGGCTTTAGATTAAAGCCTACATGTTTAATTTTTAGTATCAATCAGTAACTAGAATATAGTATTTACTGAACTATATAATTATTTCTTATATTATTTTTATAAATTATACATATTATTTATTCTTTTTTTAGTTATTTTTATAAGAAACTGCTCCATGTATTGTAAAAACATAAAAACACAATAATTTAAATAGAATTCTAAAAAAAATCAAATAAATCTGATTTAAATAAAAAAAATCTGATTTTTTTGATTTTTTAAAAAAAATCATGATTTTTTTCCAACCCTGGCATTACATCTGTTGGCTATTTATATGACAGCCAGTTCTCAACACATGGAATATAGGCCCTAAAGAGGGAGGGGGTGCCTTCCATGGAGGATTGTTCTGAGAAAATCCAAGGTTAGAAGAAAACCATAGAAAACTCCCAAAAATTAGACCGACAGGTGTGATTGGGGCCATTTCAGGGTAACAGATTAATGATTTAAGTAATAAGTTGATGTTTTAATCTCAGAATGAAAAATTATTGGAATTAGAAAATTTGTTTTATATGAATTTCAAACACCACCATTAACTTTTATTAAATATACTTAATAATTAGGATTTAAGCGATTAGGAATAAAAATTACATTAATTTTATTCATGGTAACAGAATGACATGTTTGCTACCCTAGTATTTCACCATAAGCTTATGATGCAAAATTCAGCCAAATTGTACATAATAAAGCTTGTATGAAAATTTCAGGACCAACAAGGTGCTAATTGTGAAATATTCATAGATTTTTGAATTTTTAAATCAATAAATATTATAGAGTAATCAAGGTTGACAAGTTTCTGCCAAGGTGGTTTTAACCGGTTAAAACCGGCATGTGGCAGAAACTAAGAAATAATATTAATAAAAATTTTAACCTGCAGTGATTCATAACTCACATATGTTTAATATATAAGGAATTTACTAGTTAAAAAATTAAAATAAAGATTATGAATGTTATTCAAAGTAGCAAGTAGTTTCAAAAGAATAATATAAATACTTTGTTTATTCACCCATTATTATATTATTCATAATTTTCTGTACTTTGAGAAATTTTAATAACAGTAATCTGATGCTGTACAAGTAACTTGATTTTATTGTTTAGGATTGATTTTATATTTAAAAGTTTAAAACAATGAGTTATTTTATATGACACAAAATTTAGATTACTATAAAAAAGCAGCTTCCTTGCCCTTTCTTTATGCTCAAATGTCCATTTTGATGCCATATACTTAGAATGAAGTAAATAAGCTAGCATAAAAGCTCACATTGTATTAAGTGAGATTTGAATCTTGCATTTGTGAGTTTCCATGATATTTCGATTATTAAATAAAGCTAAGCAAATTGTATGAGCAGCTGCAATAGAACAGTACTTTTATCTAAAGCAATGGCAATTGATTTTAACATTTGTAACAAGTATTTAACTTCTTTATAAATCATTACATTTATTTAGAATTTTAATAACGATTTTGTCATAACTATTTTCAACTGTGTGTGTGTTCAATGTATAAAATTGAAGCTGGTGTTATACACAATTGAAGTGAAAAAACTTCTTTTAACACCATAAAATAAGTTAACTGCGCAAGGCCTTTCGAAATAACTTAGTCTTTTTTCGTCAGGCGCAAAAAAGACGTGCATCTACTATGAATGTAGCGGCACGCATGAGTCGTGCTGTAGCCAGTTAATAATATACCACAAAAAACCTCCTTAATAGCCAATATGATTAACAGACATCTATACTATAGATCCAATGGCGTAGCTAGAATGTGTGATACTGACACCCAGAGTGGATGTAAATGGTGTCTCTCTGCCCCATCCATCATATTTTTTCAATCACAACTTTATGTTATTACAACAATAATTTCCATTGATACATACTGACCAGAACCTCGAAATTTCAATTAAAGTCTATCTTAAACCTGATCCGAACATGCAAAAAAGAATTCCATATAACCCAGTATCTGTACAGAACAAACTATTTTCCATAGAAACGTAACCTAACTAGAACATAAAAATTCTGTTTGAAGTAAACCAGATTCAACCCCCCCCCCCAAAAAAAAAAAAAAATCCATTAAACTATAATATAATTAAAAAAAAAATCTGCTGATACACACCAACAAAAACCTGAAAATTGAACTGAAACCCAATCCAAACTCAAAAAAGAAATGCAACCTGACCAGAACCTGAACATTCCATTTGAATTGAACCGAATCCATCTCGAAAGAAAAAATCCAATCAAAGCCTAATCTGATCTGAAAAAGAAAAAGTTTCTGCTGATACATACGGACAGAAATCAGAAAGTTATTTTGAAATCCAATTCCACCCCCCCCCCCCAAAAAAAAAAAAAAAAAAAAAATCAATGGAAACATAAATCTGTCCAATAAAGACAAAATAATTATTGTCAACATACTCTGCAGAGCCAGAAAATTCTATATAAAACAAATTTAAACCTATTCTAAACGCCATAAAAAAATCCATTCAAATGTAACCCAATAAATCTGTGACAAAATGATGTACATTGAAATGCAACTCGACAAGAACCTGAAAATTCAATTTCAAATCAATCCGAAACCAGATAAATCACTACCGCCCCCCCCAAAAAAAAACAATAATTAAAATCTATCCAACCATATCCTGATCCGAGAAAGAAAATATAATTTCCATCGATTTACACAGACAAAACTTATAAATCCCAACTTAAGTGTATGTTGAATCCAAACCAACCCCCCCCCCAAAAAAAAAAAAAAATCCGTATAATCATGACATCGTATGTGTAGAGGACAAAATATTTCCAGTCCAAATGCAATTTGACCAGAACTTGAAAATTCCATTTGAATTGAACTCTATTAAATCCAAAAAAAAATTCTGTCGAATCTTAACCTGATTCGGAAAAGAAAAAAAAATAATATCTGCTGACATACATTTACAAAAACCCAATCTGAGCATCCCCTCCCACACACACACGCAAAAAAAAAAAAGAAAAAAATCAATGGAAAGATTAATCTGTTTAAGAAAGGCAAAATAATTTCCGTCAACAGGCACACCTAGAACCTGAAAACTCCTATTGATATATATCGTAACTCTCCTCCCCCCCTCCCCAACAGGAAAAAAAAATCTGTCTAATTACAACCCAATCTGTCCACGACAAATAATATATGTTGAAATGCAACCCAATAAGAACCTAAAAATTCCATTTGAAGTCAACCTGAACATTCTGAAAAAAAAAAAAAAAACTACGTAAACATATCTCGATTTGAGGAAGAAAATTCAATTTTCATCAATACATACTGACCAAAACCTGGAAATTCCAATTGCACTCTATCGTAAACCCGATCCAAACCAGAGAAAAAAAAATTTCATGTAACCATAGCCCAGTATCTGTACATTACAAAATATTTTTCTTGGAAATGCAATTCAATCAAACCCTAACCTGATACGAAAAAGAAAAATAGTTTCTGCTGATGCATTTTGACAGGAACCAGAAAGTTAACCTGAAACCCAATTCCAAACCCCCCCCCAAAAAATTCAATGGAAACGTAAATCTGTCCAATAGAGACAAAATAATTGTGAACATACATTGACAAGAACTGGGAAAATTCAAATTAAAAGGAATTTAAACCTATTCCAAACACCAAAAAAAAAATCCATTCAATCGTAACTCAATAAATCTGTGACAAAATGATATTATACATTGAAATAAAACTTGACAAGAACCTGAAAATTCAATTTGAAATCAATCCGAAACCAGATAAATCCCCCCCCTCCAAAAAAAAATTAAAAATCTGTCCTGAGTTGTATAATATAGACGCACACCGTTTGCAGACAAATTTTATGTACTTTGCAGAAAATTTTAAGAAAAAGAAACAATTTATTTTTGTAACTTTTTTTAGTACCAAAAAAAAAAAAACTCTTCAATTTTACATACAAATTATTTACTGTAAATGTGAATTTTGCCAAAAAACCCTTGAAAAAATCACGAATTTCAACAAAGAATGTGCAACAACAACGTGCATTTCGGGAAAGAATCTCGTGAAAAGCATGCATTTCAACAAAGAATTGTGTAAGAAACAAACATTTCGACAAAAACCTGCACGGAAAACATATGTTCCATCCATGAACCACGTGAATTTCGTGCATGAATCTCATTAAAAAATGCGAATTTTGTGCATGGTTCTCATAAAAAACGCAAATTTCGTGCATGGTTCTCGTAAAAAACACGAATTTCGTGCGTGGTTCTCGTAAAAAACACAAATTACGACCATGAATCTCATAAAAACCTCAAATTATGTACAGGAATCACTCAAAAACCGCAAATTACATCCATGAATCGCTCAAAAACCACGAATTGCATCAATGAATCGCTCAAGAAACGCGAATTATTTCATGAATCGCATAAAAAAACACGAATTATGTTCATAAATCGCATAAAAAACACGAATTACGTCGACAGATTGCATAAAAATTGTGAATTTCATCGACATCGCTGAAAAAACACAAATTTTGTTGGAAGATAGCTCAAAAAACACAAATTTCGTCAACATAAAGCTCAAAGAGCATATTATATCCATGAATCGCTTAAAAATAGCGAGTTACCTCCATAAATCGCGTAAGAAACATTAATTTTGCCGACAGATTGCTCAAAAAACAGAAATTTCATCGACAGATTGCTTAATAAACGCGAATTTCTTCGACCGATCACATAAAAAAGAGAATTATGTTTATATAGTGTTCATTCTAGGCCATTTTTGAAGGGTGCAGCACTCTGTCCTTTTTCAAATTTACAAAATGCACCCTGTCCTTTTTAAAAGTAGTAAAATGCACCACTGGTTTTACCCAGATATTTTTAATAAATATTTTTTTTTAAGCCGTAGTGTTTCTAAATTTGTGTGCCCAAAAATGATAATTTTTTCATTTCTTTAAGAAAAAAAACATAAAACTATTGAATCATATTTTAATTTAATTGTATTTTTAATTTTTATATCATAAAATAATTCGAAATTAAATTAATGTTACTTGATTTATCATATTTAAAAATTATGTGTTTCATTGCTTTCTTTTTTCCCCTTCTAAAGGCAATAACAATTTTTTTCTCGCAAAAGTGCCCTTTTCTACTGCAGTAGTGCCTTTTGTAGTGAATAGCACCATGCCCTTTTTATTTCTAGAGTGAACACTAGTTTATAAATCATATAAAAAAGAATTATGTCCATAAATCCCTTAAAAAATGTGAATTACGTTCATGAATTGCATAAAAAACACGAATTTCGCCGACAGATATCTAATAAAATGCGAAATTCATTGACAGATCTCATAAAACGGGAATTTTGTCGACAGATCGCATAAAAAAGCGAATTACGTCCATAAGTCACTTAAAAAACGTGAATTACTTTTATGAATCGCGTAAAAAATTCGAATTACATCCATGAATTGTGTAATAAAAGCAAATTTTGTACATACTAAATAAATATAATAATGCATATTTTATTAGACATTATAATTAACTTGCAGAAAGTTTTTGATCCAATATTACGTTTTCATAAAGTTTTTGGTTTTATACAGGTCTGACCATATCTTGATATGAGAAAGAAAATATAATTTCCGTTGATATACACAGACAAAACCTATAAATCCCAACTAAAGTGTATCATAAATGCAATCCGAATCCAAAAAAATTTCCATATAATCATAATACGACAGGGCATATCAGTACAGGGCAAAATACTATTTCCCATTGAAATGCAACCTGACCAGGACTTGAAAATTCCATTTGAATTAAACTACATCCAAACTGAAAACAATTCTATTAAACTTTAACCTGATTTAAAAAAAAAATTCTGGCGATACACATTTACAAAAGCCCAATCCGAGCCAAAAAGTCAGTGAAAACATAAATCTGTTTAAAAAGGACAAAATAATTTCTGTCAATGTGAACCACCCAGAACCTGAAAATTCTTATTAAAATCTATCCTAAACCCTAAAAGAAAACTGTCAAATTATACCCATTCTGTCTTCGACAAAATAATATACGTTGAAATGCAACCCGAGAAGAATATAAATATTCAGTTTGAAGTCAACCCGAAACCAAATTTAAAAAAAAGTCTATCCAACCATATCCCAGTTCGAGGAAGAAAACGTAGTTTTCATCGGTACGTACTGACCAGAACTTGGAAATTCCAAATGAACGCTATCATAAATCCAATCCAACCCTCCCCCCCTCCCCCCCCAAAAAAAATCACGTAACCATAGTTCAGTATTTTTACATGACAGAATATTTCCCATGGAAATGCAAACCTGCCCAGGACTTCAAAATTTTGAATTAACCCGATCCATTCAAAAAAAAAAAAAAAAAAAAAAAAAAAAAAAAAATCAATCAAACCCTAACCTGATCTGAAAAAGAAAAATAGTTCTTGCTGATACATACTGACAGGAACCAGAAAGTTAACCTGAAACCAAATTCCAAACCCCAAAAAAAATCAATGGAAACATAAATCTGTTCAATAAAGACAAAATAATTATTGTCAACATACACTCTGCAGATCCGGGAAATTCCAATTAAAATCAATTTAAACCTATTCCGAACACCATAAAAGAAAATCCACTCAAATGCAACCTAAAAAATCTGTGACAAAATGATATACATTGAAATGCAACTCGACAAGAACCTGAAAATTCAATTTGAAGTCAATCCGAAACCAGATAAATCACTCCTGCCCCCGAAAAAAGAAAAATAATAATTAAAATCTATCAACCATACCCTGATCTGAGAAAGGAAATATAATTTTTGTCGATATACTCAGACAGAACCTATAAATCTTAAACCCAATTCGAACCACCCTGCTCCCCCCCCTCCCCCCCCACACACAAAAAATGCATATAATCATAACACGGTATGTGTACAGGACAAAATATTTCCGGTGGAAATGCAATTTGACCAGAACATGAAAATTCCGTTTCAATTGAACTCTATCTAAACTCAAAAAAAATTCTGTCGAATCTTAACCTGATTCGAAAGAGAAAACATAATTTCTGCTGACATACATTTATAAAACCGAATCTGCCCCCCCTTCCCTCCCCCCCCAAAAAAAATCAATGGAAAGATTAATCTGTTTACGAAAGGCAAAATAATTTCCGTCAAGATGCATTACCTTGAGCCTGAAAATTCCTATTGACATCTATCCTCCCCCCCCCCCTCTCTGAAAAAAAAAATCTGTAATTATAACCGAATCTGCCAATAAGAAATAATATACGTTAAAATGCAACCTGACCAGAACCTAAAAATTCCATTTGAAGTCAACTCGAACCCAGATTCAAACCCTCGAAAAAAATCCATCCAACCATATCCCAATTCGAGAAAGTACATTTAATTTTCATCAATATACGTACTGGCCAGAACCTGGAAATTCCAGTTGAACTCTATTTAACATCCGATCCAAACCAGAAAAACAAACAAGCAAAAAAAATCTAACAGTAACCCAATTTTTCAGCAACAAAATAATATGTTGCTGAAATGCACAATGTAATTACTCATTAAAAAAAAAAAAAAAAAAAAAAAAAATAGAAAACTTGCATCACGGAATTATTAAAATAATATGTAAAACTTAATGGGCATCAAAAACAAAAAATATTGAGTGTTCAAGATTTTAAAACATTTAATAATTTGTACTTACGGATTTTTAAAAACTATCATACATTTATGGAGTTACCAATGAAAGCAAACACAAAGGGAAAGATTGAAATAAAATAATTTATTTCTGTCAATAATCTAATTTAATTCATAGTAACTTTCAGTCTTCCCTTAATTCACTCCTCCGGAGTGAATATTCACTCTTTTTTATTTAGAGTGTACATAAATTAGGGGGGTTACCTCCCATTCCTCCTTTCTTTATACGTAAACAATGAACACGCACAATTAATAATGGAGGTGCCTTATCAAAATGATCTTATAACAAAAATTTTAATAAAGTCTGATACTTTTGCTTGAAAAACTGACTTAACTAAATTAAGGAGGGGGGTTGCGGATTAGCCTTTTGTTCCCCTCCCTTTATTCTTATTCAATGATCTCCTGAAACTAATCATAGAAGTTCGTTATCAGGATAAATCTTGATTATTGTCCAAAATTGAAGCAAATTGGATATTTTTATCAGGAGTTATCACATTATGTACATACGTACGTACATACATACGTACGTACATACAAACGTACATGGTTACATACACACACACAGAATCTGCGAGCATATTAATTCTCAGATTTTGATAGTCTGTGAGCTAAAATCGCGTTGAATGTTATCGGCCTAGGATAAATTAGATCAAATCGAGAAAGTTGGCGCCATGGCGGTTTTTAGATTCATTAAAATCACATCAAATTGAATTGAACTAGGACAATCTAGATGGGCCTAGGATAAACTAGTTCAAACTAATGAATAGCAGGCTAAACTAGTTTATCCTAAAGACCGTTCGGCCAAACTAGTTTGGCTTAGGAAAATCTAGTTTATCCGATGGGCGTTTGGATAGACTAGTTAGGCCTGAGGAAAAACTAGTTTATCCGATGGGCGTTCGGATAGACTAGTTTGGCATAGGAAAAACTAGTTTATCCGATGGGCATTCGGATAGAGCAGTTTGGCCTAGGAAAAACTAATTTATCCCATGGGTGCTAGGATAGACTAGTTTGGTCTAGGCCAATCTAGTTTGGCCTAAAATCGGGTTTGGCCTGTAACATACACATTCGCGAAAATGTGTATTTTTCATAGATTCTAGTACACCGAGTACGGAAAAATTGTGTAAAAAATCTGCCACGTCTAGTAAAAAAAATATTTATTAAATACTTAAAAGAACATTAGCATAAAATATAAAAAAAAAGAAAAAGAAATTAATTGGCTTAGCTTTTCTTTTTAAAATTTTCTTGATTTGTTTCTTTTAAAATAGTTGTACGGTTAAAATTTTTCTGTGAGAACTTACATTATCTCAAGTCTTATGTAAAATTGCAGAGATTATAAAACCGAAATTCTGTTAAATAACATAGACATTTTTTGGTAAATTTAGAATAGACACTGTAAATTCACATCGTTAAAATTCACAAGGCTTTGTAAATTTCTTTTTTTTATAATAATGTAATCGATTTTCATAATTAGTAAATCATCCAATTTTTAGTGGGCCTCAAAGAATTTGAATTTGAACTGATGAGTTTTAAAATATACTCGATGATTTTCGGGTAAATGTGAGCTGCTGTACACTAGGGTGGGCCGAAAAAAACTTTTTTTCGATTTTCGATAATGGCAGGTGCGGAAAAGTGGCCACTGGTGGCACTCAGTTCACACACAAAATTTGAAATTTTTTGGGCAATTCTTTATTCTGCCGCAAATGGCTTGAAGTTTTGCCAAAATTCTGAATTTTGAACTTTTTTATTAAAAACTTTTAAAATATTAAATTAAGTTTATTTTGGCTGTATTTACTTGGAAAGGCATATTTAAAGTATCTAATGTTTAAATAAGTTCTGATAATGCATTATTTAATTGCTATGTGTATTTTAAATCAGCCGATTTTTATAGGCGAGTAAAACTCGGCGTGAAGCTACGACATCCACACGAGGAGTTCTCGGTTGTTTCGCGTTGGTACGGAACGCAAAACAAGTTCAAATCTGTACATTTTTAAAGAACATAGCACTAAACTAATGCATAATTAAAGGTTATTTAAACATTAAACCCATTAAATACATCTTTTAAACTAAATACCACAAAAAAAAGCTTAATTTAATATTTAAATTTTTTTTGCTAAAAAAGTTCCAAAATCAGCATTTTGGCAAAACTTCAAGCCATTTGGGTAAAGAATTGTCCAAAAGATCTCAAATTTTTTGTGTGAACTGAGTGCCACCAGTGGCCACTTTTCCGCACCCGCCATTATCAAAAATCGAAAAAAAGTTTTTTTCGGCCCACCCTACTGTACACTCTAAATAAAAAGGAGTGAATATTCACTCCGGAGGAGTGAATACTCACTCTATCGCAGACTCAAAATATGCCCAACCTCTGTAGTGTGACTATTCACTTTGGGCAAAAGTGAAATCGTTGACTCTCTGAAAGAGTGAATACTCACTCCTGGGGAGTGAATATTCACTCTAAACAGGAGTCAATAATCACTCTTTCTGAGGAGTGACAATGTACTTTTGCTAAAGGAGTGCGTTTTTTCACTCCTGGTAGGAGTGACTATTCACTCTTACGGAAGTAGTGACTATTCACACTTACGGGAGGATTGACTATTCACTCTTACGGGAGGAGTGAGTTTTTTCACCCTTGGTTGGAGTGAATAGTCACTTTTTCACAGGAGTGAATGATCATTTTTTATGCAGTGAATTATTTTTTTATTGCTATTATGGACTTTTAAAAGAATCGTAACTTTTAAAGCATACAATGAAAATAAATAATAGCATGGTAAAGATTGGAATAAAATATTTTTATTGACAATATTTAATTCATAGTATGTATTCATAATCTGTCTGTGTATATCGACAAAAATTATATTTCCTTTCTCAGATCAGGGTATAGTTGATAGATTTTAATTATTATTTTTCTTTTTTGGGGGGCAGGAGTGATTTATCTGGTTTCGAATTGACTTCAAATTGAATTTTCAGGTTCTTGTCTTGTTGCATTTCAATGTATATCATTTTGTCACAGATTTTTTAGGTTGCAATTGAGTGGGTTTTCTTTTATGGTGTTCGGAATAGGTTTAAATTGATTTTAATTGGAATTCCCCGGTTCTGGAGAGTATGTTGACAATAATTATTTTGTCTTTATTGAACAGATTTATGTTTCCATTGATTTTTTTTTTCGGGCTTGGAATTTGGTTTCAGGTTAATTTTCTAGTTCCTGTCAGTATGTATCAGCAAGAACAATTTTTCTTTTTCAAATCAGTTTGATTGATTTTTTTTTTTTTTTTTTTAGAATGGATCGGGTTTAATTCAAAATTTTGAAGTCCTGGGCAGGTTTGCATTTCCATGGGAAATATTCTGTCATGTAAAAATACTGAACTATGGTTATGTGATTTTTTTTTGGAGGGGGGGGGGGGGCAGGGATTGGATTGGGTTTAAGATAGCGTTCATTTGGAATTTTCAAGTTCTGGTCAGTACGAACAGATGAAAACTACGTTTTCTTCCTCGAATTGGGATATGGTTGGATAGACTTATTTTAAAATCTGGTTTCGGGTTGAATTCAAACTGAATTTTTATATTCTTCTCGGGTTGCATTTCAACGTATATTATTTTGTCGAAGACAGAATGGGTATAATTTGACAATTTTCTTTTAGGGTTTAGGATAGATTTTAATAGGAATTTTCAGGTTCTGGGTGGTTCACATTGACAGAAATTATTTTGTCCTTCTTAAATAGATTTATGTTTTCACTGACTTTTTGGCTCGGATTGGTTTTTGTAAATGTGTATTGGCAGAATTTTTTTTTTAATCAGGTTAAAATTTAATAGAATTGTTTTCAATTTGGATGTAGTTCAATTCAAATGGAATTTTCAAGTCCTGGTCATGTTGCATTTCAATGAGAAATAGTATTTTGCCCTGTACTGATATCGTATTATGATTATATGGAAATTTTTTTGGATTCGGATTGCGTTTATGATACACTTTAGTTGGGATTTATAGGTTTTGCCTGTGTATAATGATGGAAATTATATTTTCTTTCTAATATCAAGATATGGTCAGACCTGTATAAAACCAAAAACTTTATGAAAACGTAATATTGGATCAAAAACTTTCTGCAAGTTAATTATAATGTCTAATAAAATACGCATTATTATATTTATTTAGTATGTACAAAATTTGCTTTTATTACACAATTCATGGACATAATTCGAATTTTTTACGCAATTCATAAAAGTAATTCACGTTTTTTATGCGATTGATGCACAAAATTCACGTTTTAAGTGACTTAAGGACATAATTCGCTTTTTTATGCAATCTGTCGATGAAATTCGCGTTTTATGAGATCTGTTAATGAATTTCGCATTTTATTAGAGATCTGTCGCCGAAATTCACGTTTTTTATGCGATTCATGAACGTAATTCACATTTTTTAAGGGATTTAGAGACGTAATTCTTTTTTATGATTTATAAACTAGTGTTCACTTTAGAAATATAAAGGGCATGGTGCTATTCACTACAAAAGGCACTACTGCAGCAGAAAAGGGCACTTTTGCCAGAAAAAAATTGTTATTGCCTTAAGGAAGGGGAAAAACAAAAAGCAATGAAACACATAATTTTTAAATATGATAAATCAAGTAACATTAATTTTGAATGATATTATGATATAAAAATTAAAAATACAATTAAAACATGATTCAATAGTTTTATGTTCTTTTTCTTAAAGAAATGAAAAACATCTATCATTTTTGGGCACACAAATTTAGAAATACTACGGAATAAAAAAAATATTTATTAAAAATCTCTGGGTAAAACCAGTGGTGCATTTTACTACTTTTAAAAAGGGCAGGGTGCATTTTATAAATTTGAAAAAGGGCAGAGTGCAGCACCCTTCAAAAATGGCCTAGAATGAACACTATATAAACATAATTCTCTTTTTTATGTGATCGGTCGAAGAAATTCGTGTTTATTAAGCAATCTGTTGATGAAATTTGTTTTTTGAGCAATCTGTCGGCAAAATTGACATTTCTTATGCGATTTATGGAGGTAACTCGCTATTTTTAAGAGATTCATGGATATAATGCGCTCTTTGAGCTTTTTGTTGACGAAATTTGTGTTTTTTGAACTACCTTCCAACAAAATTTGCGTTTTTTCAGGAATGTGGATGTAATTCACAATTTTTATGCAATATGTCGGCGTAATTTGTGTTTTTTATGTGATTTATGAACATAATTCGTGATTTTTATGAGAATTGTGAACGTAATTTCGTGTTTTTTACGCGATTCATGGAATAATTCGGGTTTCTTGAGCAATTCATTTATGCATTTCGTGGTTTTTGAGAGATTGCTGGACATAATTTGAGGTTTTTATGAGATTCATGGACGTAATTCGTGGTTTTTACGAGATTCATGGTCGTAATTTGTAGTTTTTACGAGAACCACGCACAAAATTCGTGATATTTACGAGAACCATGCACGAAATTCATGGTTTTTATGAGAACCACACACAAAATTTATGATTTTTACAATAATCATGCACGAAATTCACAGTTTTTAATGAGATTCATGCACAAAATTCACGTTTTTTACGTGGTTCATGGATGGAACATACGTTTTTCTTGGAGGTTTTTGTCGAAATGTTCGTTTTTTACATGATTCTTTGTTGATTTTTTTTTTCAGAGAGGGGAGGGGAGGATGTCAATAGGAATTTTCAGGCTCTAGGTAATGCATGTTGACGGAAATTATTTTGCCTTTCTTAAAGAGATTAATCTTTCCACTTGATTTTTTTTTTTTTTTTTTTTTTGGAGGGGGATCAGATTCGGTTTTATAAATGTATGTCAGCAAAATTATTTTTTCTCTTTCGAATCAGGTTAAGATTCGACAGAATTTTTTTTGAGTTTAGATAGAGTTCAATTCAAACAGAATTTACATGTTCTGGTCAAATTGCATTTCCACCGGAAATATTTCGTCCTGTACATATACTGTGTTATACCGGGGGGAGCAGGGCGATTCGGATTGGGTTTAAGATTTATAGGTTCTGTCTGTGTATATCGACAAAAATTATATTTTCTTTCTCAGATCAGGGTATGGTTGATAGATTTTAATAATTGTTTTTCTTTTTTGGTGGGCGGGAGGGATTTTTCTGGTTTCGGATTGACTTCAAATTGAATTTTCAGGTTCTTGTTGAGTTGCATTTCAATGTATATCATTTTGTCACAGATTTTTTTGGTTACAATTGAGTGAATTTTCTTTTATGGTGTTCGGAATAGGTTGAAATTGATTTTAATTGGAATTTCCCGGTTCTGCAGAGTGTATAGTGACAATAATTATTTTGTCTTTATTGAACAGATTTATGTTTCCATTGATTTCTTTTTTGGGTTTGGAATTGGGTTTCAGATTAACTTTCTAGTTCTTGTCAGTATGTATCAGCAAAAACTATTTTTCTTTTTCAGATCAGATTAGGGTTTGATTTTTTTTTTTTTTTTTTTTTTTTTTTTTTTTTAGAATGGATTTGGTTTGATTCAAAATTTTCAAGTTCTGGACAGGTTTGCATTTTCATGGGAGATATTCTGTCATGTAAAAATACTGAACTATGGTTACGTGATTTTTTTTTTTTTTGGGGGGGGGGGGGTTGGATTGGGTTTAAGGTAGAGTTATTTGGAATTTCCAAGTTTTGGTCAGTACGTACTAATGAAAACTACATTTCTTCCTCGAATTGGGATGTGGTTGGATAGACTTTTTTTAAAATCTGGTTTCGGGTTGACTTCAAACGGAATTTTTATATTCTTCTATATCAACATATATTATTTTGTCGAAGACAGAATGGGTATAATTTGACAATTTTCTTTTAGGGTTTAGGATAGATTTTATTAGGAATTTTCAGGTCCTGGATGGTGCACGTTGACAGAAATTATTTTGTCCTTTTAAAACACATTTATGTTTTCACGGACTTTTTGGCTCGGATTGGGTTTTTGCAAATGCGTATCTGCAGATTTGATTTTTTTTTTTTTTTTTTTTTTTTTTTTTTTTTTTTTTTTTTTTATTGAATCAGGCTAAGGTACAATAGAATTGTTTTCAGGTTTGGATGTAGTTCAATTCAAATGGAATTTTCAAGTTCTAGTCAGGTTGCATTTCAATGGGAAATAGTATTTTGCCCTGTACTAATATCGTATTATGATTATATGGAAATTTTTCTGGATTCGGATTGGGTTTATGATACACTTTAGTTGGGATTTATAGCTTTTTTCTGGGTATATCAACGAAAATTATATTTTCTTTCTCATATCAGGATATGGTCAGACTTGTATAAAACCAAAAATTTTATGAAAACGTAATATTAGGTCAAAAACTTTCTGCAAGTTAATTATAATGTCTAATAAAATACGCATTATTATATTTATTTAGTATGTACAAAATTTGCTTTTATTACACAATTTATGGACATAATTCGAATTTTTTACGCAATTCATAAAAATAATTTACGTTTTTTATGTGACTGATGCACAAAATTCGTGTTTTTTAAGTGACTTATGGACATAATTCGCTTTTTTTGCGATCTGTCGACGAAATTTGCGTTTTATGAGACCTGTCAATGAATTTCTCATTTTATTAGAGATCTGTCAGCGAAATTTAAGTTTTTTATGCGATTCATGAGCATAATTCACATTTTTTAAGGGATTTATGGACTTTTTTATATGATTTATAAAATAAACATAATTCTTTTTTTTTATGTGATCGGTCGAAGAAATTCGCGTTTATTAAGCAATCTGTCGATGAAATTTCTGTTTTTTGAGCAATCTGTCGGCAAAATTGACGTTTCTTATGTGATTTATGGAGGTAACTCGCTATTTTTAAGCGATTCATGGATATAATGCACTCTTTGAGCTTTATGTTGACGGAATTTGTGTTTGTTGAGCTATCTTCCAACGAAATGTGCGTTTTTTCAGGGATGTCGATGAAATTCACGATTTTTATGCGATCTGTCAACATAATTTGTGTTTTTTATGCGATTTATGAATATAATTAGTGTTTTTTATGTGAATTGTGAACATAGAGTTTTTTACGTAATTCATGGATAAATTCGCATTTCTTGAGCGATTCTTTGATGCAATTCGTGGTTTTTGAGCGATTCCTGGGCATAATTTGAGGTTTTTGAGCGATTCCTGGACATAATTTGAGGTTTTTATGAAATTCATGGACGTAATTCGTGGTTTTTACGAGATTCATGGTCGTAATTTGTAGTTTTTACGAGAACCATGCACAAAATTCATGTTTTTTAAGAGAACCATGCACGAAATTGACGGTTTTTATGAGAACCACACACAAAACTTGTAATTTTTATAATAATCATGCACAAAATTCACATTTTTTAATGAGATTCATGCACGAAATTCACATTTTTACATGGTTCATGGATGGAATATATGTTTTTCGTGCAGCTTTCTGACGAAATGTTCATTTTTTACACAATTCTTTATTGAAATGCATGCTTTTCATACGATTCTTTCCCGAAATGCACGTTTTCTTATGCGATTCTTTGTTGAAATACGTGATGTTTGTAGGGTTTTTTGGCAAAATTCGCATTTACAGTAAATAATTAGGATAGCTATCAATAGGAATTTTCAGGTTCTAGGTGTGCATGTTGACAGAAATTATTTTGCCTTTCTTAAACAGATTAATCTTTCCACTGATTTTTTTCTTTTTTCTTGGGGGGGGGGGGGGTTGCTCAGATTGGGTTTTTGTAAATGTATGTCAGCCGATTTTTTTTTTTTTTTTTTTTTTTGATTCAGGTTAAGATTTGACAGAATTGTTTTTGGATTTTAATGAGTTCAATTAAAATGGAATTTTCAAGTTCTGGTCAAATTGCATTTGGACTGGAAATATTTTGTCCTGTACACATACAATATTATGATTATACGGATTTTTTATTTTTTATTTTTTTTTGGGGGGGGGGTTGGATTGGGTTAAAGATACACATAAGTTGGGATTTATAAGTTTTGTCTGTGTATATTGATGGAAATTACATTTTCTTTCTCGGATCAGGATATGGATGGATAGATTTTAATTATTATTTTTTCTTTTTTTTTGGGGGGGGGGGTGATTTATCTGGTTTCGGATTGATTTCAAATTGAATTTTCAGGGACTTGTCGAATTGCATTTCATTGTATATCATTTTGTCACAGATTTATTGGGTTACAATTGAATGGATTTTCTTTTATGGTGTTTGGAATAGGTTTAAATTGATTTTAATTGGAATTCCCCGGTTCTGGAGAGTATGTTGACAATAATTTTTTTGTCTTTATTGGACAGATTTATGTTTTCATTGATTTTTTTTTCGGGTTTGGAATTGGGTTTTAGGTTAACTTTCTTGTTCCTGTCAGTATGTATCAGCAAAAACTATTTCTCTTTTCAGATCAGGTTAGGATCCATCCACAAATTGAAGAAGTGAAATTTTTTAGCAATTGTGCATTGAGGAAATTTAAGCATTACTATTAATTTACAAATTTGATTTTCATGTTTCAAAAACATAAAATTTTTGTCAATTGGTAATTTTTTTTTCGACAAATGACAGTAAACAGGTTGTAGATTGTACTAGAGGCTCAGTAAAATGCTTAGTGTAGCTTCAAATATTGGCAGGAAAAGTTATAACAACTGCTGAAGAATTTGCTGAAATTGCTGTAAAATGAATCTTAAAATAACTAGTTTATGTCATCAACTATGATAAAGGAGTATATGTTGAAAAGCTCACAGAAAGGTAGGTAGAGGTTTTTCGTCTTCTGGGTAGACATAGCACACACTATTTGTAGCCTTTTAATAAATAT
The DNA here is from genome assembly GCA_964019185.1 of Maratus speculifer. Lineage (NCBI taxonomy): Eukaryota > Metazoa > Arthropoda > Arachnida > Araneae > Salticidae > Maratus > Maratus speculifer. The sequence goes on from OZ025294.1 coordinate 359,298,828, forward strand.
GTAATTAAATATAGAAAATACTTATTTTCTGATTAAAAAGTTTCCTTTAGCTTCATAGAAGTTAAAGAACATTACTGAAAAGCAATAAAAAGCTAATAAGAATTTAAATTAAAAACAAGCTTTGACATGCAAGACAATATGAGACTATATCCTTTCGGTGATTACAGAAATAGTTTGAGTACTTTTGGGCTGGGTAGATGCCAGTGTTACATACAGGGGTAGGGAATTTTTCAAAAATCTTACCACCAAGGATTTATTTCACCAGCCCGCAAGATGCAACACACACACAGTTGAAAATAGTTACGACAAAATCGCACACGCTTACAGACGAAATTACTATTACTACAATGCATTTTCGTAGTTTTTTTTCCCTATAATATTAAGAAATATATACAACAGAGGTAGCTTAATAAGATTGAATTTAGTGCCATATTTACACTGTAATAATTTGGAAAAATAAAATATCAAGATTAAAAAAAATGTTTTTGATGATGTCTGTATTGCCTGCAGTTTTTCAAAAATTTAAAATGCACTCACCTTGACAGAAAATCCACTTGTCACTGGTGAGAAAAATGATGCATTTCCCTACCCCTGGTTATATATATACCAGAAATATATATAAGTATGTATATCCATATGTATACATATATATTGTATACGCCAACATGAAAATATATATATGTGTGTATATATATAACATTGATGCCCAGCAAACCAAAAAGTATCCAAGTTTGTTTGCTGTTATGCTGCCAAGATAATCTCTGTAGATTATACCTAAAAATTATCATATATAAAGAAGCAGGAGGGTAAAGATCTAATTTACTTATTCCCAGAAAAAACTATAAATGCTGAGTAGATAAGAACCAAAATACAAAATCATCAATTGTAACTTATGGAATTACAAAACAGTTTATTTGTAGGACCGTATCGAGTACTCGGTATTTACTCGGTATTTGGCATACTCGGCCAATCTGCCGAGTACTCAGTATTCGGCCAAAATTTGGGCCGAGTACCGAGTACTTACCAAGTAGTTGTAAAGGATTTAAAATCTAAGCATTTATTATCATTACAGTGAGAAATTATTTGGCACAATACATTACAAATGAATAAATTAAAGTTTAAAGCACTAAAATAGTTAATTTCTTCTTGCAAGCTAGTTTTGGTCGCCATGGCATACCATCATCATCATATTTTGCACTGATGATGGTATGCTATGGCTACTGAAACTAATTTGCAAGAAGAAATAAAATATTTTGGTGCTTTAAATTAAATATTTTTGATTTATTTATAATATTATCGAAGACAAATGAATTTATAACTGATCTGTAAAAGTTATTTGAATATAAATGTATAATATTTGCAATTATTCAAAAAATATTTTATTTAATACATAAAAATGTCTATAAAATATGGAAAAGTAAAAAAAAAAGACACAAATGCAAATTCTTCCCTCCAGTTCACTTTTAATCCGCCTTTCATTGTACCACAATTAAAATGACCAAAACTTTCTTTTTCCAAATATAGTAATGTTTTAATTGGTAGTTTAACTCCTAATATGGGAATCTATTCATTTGAGCTCATCAATGTTATGATTACTCTGAATGAAAATAACAATTTCATTACACTTCACAGTAATTGCTACTAAACTGTGAGTAAATTTATCTTACTTTCAGCAGCATAAAGGCAAAAAAGCTGTTTTAATTCATACGACATTTTCAATATATTATATTTTGAGCTCCATCTCATGGTTTATTACAGTTAATTACTCTAATAATTAATTTTTTTGGATCCAGGCAAGGAAACTGAATCTTTTCAAAATTTGAGCATGCAACTATATGGAATGGTCAAAATCCTCCTGCAATGTTTCTAGCTATAGCTAACATGTCTAAAATAGCCTGTTAGGCAATAAGCCTCATTTTATTGCAAGTTACATATTGTGAATAATGCAAGCTTACATCATTACTTTTAACATCAGCTCTTTGAATTATTCAAAATTACAGCAACCAATGATCATTCTTGATACCGATTTCCAGTATCAAAATGAATTTGTAAATTGAAGAATCAGTTAATTTGCATTGGTTGAATTTAATTTTTATGTATCACTTTTATTTTCCATTTTTCAAAACTAATGCTACTGTTTTAAACTGTTTGAAATTTCAAAAATTATCTTTAAAGGATGTATAATTACATTTCAAATTATTTAATTAGAAATTATTCAAAAGTTAATTAAAAAATAAATGATTATATGTTAAAGAAGTATGTTTATTATATTTGCACAGATATGTTACTCTTAAAGCTCACTTCATGTGCATTGATAGTTCTTTGTTATACACAACTACTCGGTACTCGGCCAAAATGCTACTCGGTGCAGCCCTGTTTATTTGTTATATATATGTAGACTCATACTTAACTGCAGAATAATGCTTGATATATGCATAAATTTCATTAATTTTTAAACTAAAATAAAGTTTGCAAACTATATGGAATTTTCTGTCATTCCGTTACCAGAGTAAGATTTTCTTTTTCCATTACTAATACTTATTTAGTGGTATTAAATTACTTATATACACTTTATTCAGGAAAAATAACAAATATAATATTGTGAATAGTTTTAATTAAAAAATAAATTTGTATTAGAATTTGATAGTTTTGAATCTTTCATGAAAATGATATTAAGGACATAGCAGTTATTAAAATTCTAAATAAATGTTATGATTTATAAAGCAGTTAAATACTTGTTACAAGTTACAAATGTTAAAATCAATTGCCAGTGCTTTAGATAAAAGTACTGTTCTATTGCAACTGCTCATACAATTTCCTTAACTTTATTTAATAATCAAAATATCATGCAAACTCACAAATGCAAGATTCAAGTCTCATTTAATACAATGCGAGCTTTTATGCTATCTTATTTATTTCATTCTAAGTATATGGCATCAAAATTGACATTTGAGCATAAAGAAAGGGCAAGGAAGGTGCTTTTTTATATCAATCTTAATTTTGTGCCATACATAATAACTGCTTGTTTTAAAAATTTAAATATAAATTCAATCGTAAGCAATAATATCAATAGTTAAACTTGTACAGCATCAGATTACTGTTATTAAAATTTCTGAAGGTATAGAAAATTATGAACAAAAATGAGTGAATAAACAAAGTATTTATATTATTCTTTTCAAACTACTTGCTACTTTGAATAACATTCAGAATCTTTATTTTAATGTTTTAAATAGTAAATTCCTTATATATTAAACATATGTGAGTTATGAATCACAGCAGGCTAAAATTCTTATTAGTATTATTTCTTAGTTTCTGTAAATTTTTGGCGCTTACTGGCAGAAACTAGTTTCTGCCATGCCAGTTTTAACCGGTTAAAATCACCCCAGCAGAAATTTGCCAGCCCTGATTACTCTATAACTATTTATTGATTTAGAAATTCAAAAATCAATGAATATATCACAATTAGCCCCTTGGTGGTCCCGACATTTTCATACAAGCTTTATTATATACAATTTGGCTGAATTTTGCATCATAAGCTTATGGTGAAATACTAGGGTAGCAAACATGTCATTCTGTTACCATGAATAAAATTAATGTAATTTTTATTCCTAATGGCTTAAATCCTAATTATTAAGTATATTTAATAAAAGTTAATGGTGGTGCTTAAAATTCAGATAAAACAAATTTCCTAATTCCAATAATTTTTCATTCTGAGATTAAAGCAACATCAACTTGTTACTTAAACCGTTATTCTGTTATCCTGGAATGGACCCAATCACACCTGTCGGTTTATTTTTTTGGAGTTTTCCATGGTTTTCTTCTAACCTTGGATTTTCACTGAACAACCATCCATGAAAGGCACCCCCTCCCTCTTTAGGGCCTATATTCCATGTGTTGATAATTGGCTGCCATACAAACAGCCAACAGCTACCTATGCTCTTCACAATAAAGCTAAAAAATTTTAGTTGTTAGTATTTCAAAATATTTATTTGCTAGTGAGTTAGTTATTTTAACCCTTAGCGCTCTGTTGGCTTCGCTATGGAGCCGTCAGTCATAAAGTACAAAAACATGTGGACACTAAGGGTTAATTGAAAAAATTTTAATTTGTGTTAAATCTATCTTTTTTTTTAGGTATAATTTATTTAAATAATGGCTTTAAATTTTGATATGAGTGTTTTGCATTCTTTAGTAGAAACAGTACCTGATTTTTTTTCTTTTCTTATATAAAAGAGGCTAGACTATGAATATTAAATTAAAGCTTCTGATAGGAAAAAAAAAGAAACAGGTAAATAAATATTTTATGAAACTCAATGTTAAAATATTATTATAGAGTATAAGTCACTTCTTTTAAAACCAATGCTATTGCTAAAATTTGGCAAATGAATTTTTTAATCAAGCAAGTTTAATAAGTGCTTGTAAACTAACATTATCAAACTACATTAAGATTCTTATAACTATTTTAGATGTCCAGTTCATGAATGTTACATTATGAATTAAATAACAATACTAAGTTCTAAGCTGCAAAAATTATGCTTTCATATTTTGTTTATTGATTTGTATAGTGCATATACCTACATTTTTTTTTCTATTAGATTACTTTTGTATAGGATTTATAATTTGTCACGACAAAAATTTTTAGAATTAAATTTAAATCATCAGGTTCTTAAAGAGAAAAAAAATCTATTGGGAACAACATCTGATCACAGACCACCATGATGCACTGTAGTACCTTTATAGCAATTGATAAACAACATATTTAAAATAGAAACAAGGATTTTCAAAATTATTAATGAAAAAATATGATGCATGAAACATTAAAAATTAAAATTGCAGTAACTGATGCATATCAGTGCTCTATGCACATAAAATTCATGGATGCAGCAAACTTGTACAATGATGTCTAAAGTGCATGAAATTTGTTAAAGCCGAAGTCAATAACACATGTATAAACACTTTGCCCATATGAAAACAAACAACAAAAATTAATGGATACAGCAAACTGTTCAGTAAATTCATTGGAAAATCATTAAAAAGGTCTAATGCGTGTATGGGCACTGTGTGCACACAAAAACAAAAATCATGAATTTCATCCATCAGCTTCGTAAAAATTGCTAATTTTGGCCATCAGCTTCGTAAAAATTGCAAATTTTGGCCATCGGCTTCGTAAAAATTGCAAATTTTGGCCATCGGCTTCGTAAAAATTGCAAATTTTGGCCATCGGCTTCGTAAAAATTGCAAATTTTGGCCATCGGATTCGTAAAATTGCAAATTTTGGCCATCAGCTTCGTAAAAATTGCAAATTTTGGCCATCAGCTTCGTACAAATTGCGAATTTTGACCATCAACTTCGTAAGAATTGCGAATTTTGGCCATCGGCTTCGTAAAAATTGCAAATTTTGGCCATCGGCTTCGTAAAAATTCGAATTTTGGCCATCGGCTTCATAAAAATTGCAAATTTCGACCATCGGCTTTGTAAAAGATGCGAATTTCGTTGATTAACTTGGTAAAAATCCTGAATTTTGTTAATTGGCTTTGCAAAAATAGTTAATTTTGAAGATATGCTTCGCAAAAGTAACAAATTTCAAGAATCACACTCGAAAAAATGCAACCTGCGACAATCCGACTCGGAAAATCATGAATTTCATGGATTGCACCCAAAAAATTGTGAATTTCATCAATCGGCTTTGTTGAAATTGCGAATTTCGTTGCTGTACTTGAGAAATATCGTAAATTTTGTTGATCAGACAAGAAACCAGTATGGAGCTAGTCGATCAAGTACAGAAAATTGGAAAATTTTGACAATCAGTTTTATAAAAATCACAAATTTCATCAATTGGTTTCGTAAAAATTGTGAATATTTGACCAAGCACAGAAAAATTGTGAATTTTTTCGCGTGGTGTTATAAAAGTTGCAAATTTATGGATTGGTTTCATAAAAAGCACAAATTTGGTTGATTACGCATAAAAAATTGCAAATTTTGTTGATCAGGTGCAGAAAAAATGGGTATTTCATTGATTAGGGATGGAAAAATCTTGTCAATCTGCTTTTTCTTTCTCTTTTATTGCTAAAGTTTACATTTTTTTTACACCATCCACTTATGTTTGTTTTTTTAGCACTTTTAATAAAACAAAATTTACTCTCAAGAATTATTACATCTTGAAAATAATCCTTGCTACATCTGTTATATATGCAAACATAAAAACTGCTGATATAGATTATACACCCCTACCGTTCCGTACAAGAAAAAAAAACAATGAATGCAACAAACCCGCTTTGCAATCGCTGAAATCTTTACAGCTTCAGTCACTAATGAAGGTATCTTCTTCCTCCCCCCCCCAGAAAAAAGAAAAAACATTAAATAAACTTTGGTGGTGATCTAGGATCAGGAGAAATTTTGTAAAATAATAAACAACTGATTACGATTTTAACGACAAATTTTAAAATACTGCAAATTTTGTCCAAGAATTCCAAAGAAACACAAATTTTGTCATTAGATTTCAAAATTACCGCAAATCTTGTAATAGGAATACAGAAAAACCTGCTAATTTCTTCAAAAGATTGCGAAAAAGTTTGCAAAATTTGTCAAAAGATGTGAAAATTTTTTAAAAGGTTCTTCAAAAAATCATCATATAACAGAAAATTTCATCAAAGAAATGTAAAGAAAGAAAGAAAAAAAAACACAAATTTATTAAAAGAGCACAAAATCAGCAAATTTTCGCAGGAGATTGCAAAAAAATTTGAAAATTTAATTAAAAAATAGTGAAATAAACGGCTGCCATCCTTTTATACAAATCAAATATAAGTAATTACATACAGCTGCAATAGCAAAAGTAAAGTGAGATTGAATTTAGCAAGAAAAATAAAATTTTCAAAGGCATTGGCTGGCAAATCTTAATTTAACATTTTGAAATTGAAACCATAATGAACTTCATAAAAGGACAAACATATTATATATTTTTTAATTATCAAATACTGCTATAGTTGGTTAAAAAGTAATAGTTTGTTCACACTTCCCAATAATAATTGAATTTGTATATATAAAAAATTGTATGAATTCTGGTTTTACTACTCTTTAAACTTAGCTAAAATTGACACAATTTCAAAATGAAATTAATAATGACAAAAATGCACAATAAAAAGTAATGTTGGCATTTCCGAAAAACATATTCAAGCAATTTTAACCTAAAAATTAATTTTAAGGGTTATAAATTTAAGAAATCAATAATTGAAATATAGAAATATGCGAAAAGGCACAATTCTTACAGCACATTAAAACGTAGTCGTAGTATTGTTAATTAATTTACGATATAACATTGGAAAGAGTTATTAACATCTAGAAAGTTAATAACATCACAATATATTTTGAGAATTTTAGAGTTACAAACAATTGTTAAACTCATGATTAAATATAAAAACTTTGTTTACCAAAATTTAGCAATAGCGTAGCGTATGTGTTAGTTTGAAAACGCGTCGAAATAGTTAACTAACATAGCAAGAAATAGCACTTATACTTTTTATTACTACTTTAATAATGAGTTTCAAAAAACATTTATTTACCTTTGCTTTTTGCTTCCTTCGAATCGAAATCACGAAGTGAACGAAAGGCGAGACGAACAAGAAATATCGCGCCCATTTTTTAAAGGATGGTTGGTTGTTTGAATTATAAGACAGAATAGATTATCCGCTATTATATCGATAGTGACAAAAATGTAATCGAAACGCTAAGTAAAAACTAGAAAAGCACAATTCGAGGCACAGTTTGTTTGATGTCGGATAACAGGAAAGACGATCTTATTCTAAAATGGCGGATACATTTGGATAGAAACGACAAGACACTGATTGACTCTTTTGAAAGGAGTGAGTATCGACTTTTTTGAAAGGAGTGAGCGTGACTCTTGAAAGAGTGAGTATTAAAAATACGAAATAAGCATAATTTTCCAGTTTATATTATGAAATAGAAGTTTTGGAAATTAAAAATTGAAATATTTTGGTGTTTTTTACCATTTTACGTCATATATTGGTTCAAAGTTTAACGGAATTTTTTTTTTAATTTTTAATGTCGGGCTTTCACTCTCATTGGTGGAGTGAGCCAGTCAGTCTCATCCGTGGAGTGACCCTCTCACTCTCGATTATAGAGTGAGATTATTCACTCCTTTGTATAGAGTGGAAAATTCCACTCTTTTAGGAGTGTATTTTTACAAAAGTCACTCCAAAAAAAGTGAAAATGGCTCTCACTCTCCCAAAAAGTGAGCTTTTCACTCTTTCCACTTTTAGAGTGTATCATTTAATTTTTATGCACTTTCTTTCCAGGCACCTTAAGGTTTAAACCTGAGACCTCTTGAAAAAAGGAGAAAACCTTACTGGCTGAGGTATAGGAGCTTTTGTTCTGTACAAAGTTTTATGATTTAGCGGGGAAAAATCTATTGTCATTTCCAAATTTATTGTTTGAAATATATTCGTTAGAAAATTCATGACGAGTTTATTTTAACTTATTTTAGACCGATAGATAATACCTATTATATATTAAATCAATTAAATTTTTTAAACTAATTTATGTAATAAATAACAAAAGCGCAATGGGATTTTTTTCAATGAATGAATTTGAATCTAATTCATTTTATGCAGCAATAATTTTAAAGTATTTTTTCAAAATCATCGCACTCTACTTATTTTTTAATGCTCTAATTTTCTAAAACAATTTTGCAGTAAGAAATAAAAAAAAAATAGAAAAAGTTGCAAATTAAATGTAAAAATAAAAATCTCTGCTGATTTGGAGTAAATGAATTTCCCCTTTCTAAATTTTACTAAGTTAAAAAAATAAAATATATTTTTTTCTTTAATATTTGTAATAATATTGGAAAAGAATTTGAAATGTGTGTATTTTCAATTACAAGTTTTAACAAAGATAAAAATATCTTTAAATAAAGACATGGAAATCCCAACAGGGAATTCCATGTAAAATAAGAAAAATGTCAGTAAAATGATGAACGAGAAACTAGCTCGAAAGTATTTAACCAAAAACTACTGTAAATTTACAAGAGTCTAACTTTTTTCCTATGTTTTTACAGAAATTTTTAACAGTGTAGCATTCCTATAAACAGTAATTCAATTTTGTATGCTAAAAATATAGGAAAATCAAATGTACAAATTCTTTAATTTATAGATATTGTATCGGTTTTTTCCAAGTTGAATCAAATATAGGTAAAAATATATTTTTTCACTATTTTATTGTTTTTTTACACCTCACAAAGGGAATTTCTTATATGTAAAATGTCTTCATTCACTGGGTATCTAAACTACTCGTTTAGTTTTAAGTTTATGAACAAAAGAGGTTCATTTATAAAACACATTAAATCTGCGATTAAATGTCTTGCAATTGTAACATCAATCGGTACTACTCTGTTATCCGGTCGACCCATTTCGCCAAATTATTCAAATCGCCAAACTAATAGCCAAATTATACATATTGACGTAATTTTTATTTTAAATTATTAAAAAATTAAATAATTAGTAGAATATTAATAAAAAATATTAATAAAAAGTTGAATTAAAAATCTCTTAATGACATTTGAAACACGTGAATCGTATTTAATGTCATTGTATGTGACATTCACGATCCTCCATTATTGGCATTTAATCTTATAGTCTGGCGATAATTTTTTGGTCGACGGGATAACCTAGTAGTACCCATCCATCACAATTCATTTCACATGTATAACAGAATAATCTGTATATTAGTTCGGAAAGCGTGATAATACAAATTCGCGTAACTCGTGCTATGGCGATGCATTATTAATGCCAGTCAAAGCACTTACTGTATGATGTTAATATGTTGAACTTCTGGAGATACCTATAATACAGTGATTTAATACGGTAGATTAGATATCATAACCACAAAGCCTCTTCTATCTATAAATTGGTTAGTAAGATTTAACTACTTGGTGTTTCTGTTAATATGAATTTGTGAGATTATTAATTTTTCTACTTTTAAATTACCTTTAAACTTTTTAATAAAATCTTTTGAATTTTTTTTAATCATATGTCGCTCTTTTCACATTTTAATGTCAAATAATGGAAGCTACATTTTTTGCCGTTTTCTCTAACAGTAAAATATTTTCCCAATTCAAGTTAGAATTTACATAAAACCTTCATACGGTTTTATTTTAAAATTTATATATTTTTTTGAATGGATAAAAAATTATGTCAAGACGAAAAATAATTAATTTTCAAATACAAGTATAAATGCTTTTGTTACTGAATGTGATTGAAGGAAAATTTAAAAAAAAAAGAAGATTGTCAGGCAACATATTTGATTCTCTTTGTTCGGTAGTTATGAAAAAAATGTTGATGTATTGATGTGCCTAACATTTCTTTCTATACTGTTAAGCATTATACATGTGGATTGTTATAACTATTATATAACATATTAATTGTCAATAATATAATTCAGTACAAGTTATATTTATTTTAATATACTTTGTCCTAAAGCCATTATATAATGCGTTTAGGCCATCATATAATGGCCTATATAATATTTAAGCCATCATATAATGTTCTAAAGCCATTATATATTGTGCAAGTAAAGATATTCAAAAATGCATAAATTGTTTTCCAATTATAGCTGTTTAATTTTTGCGATACTTAAAAATATAGAATAACAAGCTTCAGCTTTGAAAATATACTTTGCTGTGATATTTTATCCAAAAACTACACCAAACTGAAGTCATACGTGAAATTTTTAGATTCGACAGTAAATATAAAAGTTGGTGAGAAAGAAGATTTCAAGCGAATCCTTTTATAACATACCTATAGAACATATTTAGATGACTATAAGAGGTAGATTTTTAAGTAACAAATTATTACTCGGATGTAGTGATTTTCTTCAGATGTACACTGTAAAAAAAAAAAAAAAAAAAAAAAAAAAAAAAAATTCAAGAGGTTACTAAAAATTTTTTAGTAAATTTGTATTCCACAGAATTTTTTAGTAACCATTAAAAACTTTTTTTTTTTGCAAGTGAAACAAGCATTTCTTTTGTAAACTGAACAAAAGAATTTTTTGTATAACTAACTTAAAAATGTTTAGTATGAGCCACCAAGCAAATTTTAGTAATAGCTCCAAAATTATTTTTAATAACCATTACGTGCCCCCGAAGGGCAGGAGGTTCCTTCGAGCTGCATCCAGACTTCTGAAGAGGAAGATTTTTGGCAAAACTGCAATAGATGGCAGCACCAAACATTGCTACCTGCTCCGACAGGATTTTCATAATCTCTTTACTAACGAGTACTTACACTATATACATTCGGGACGTAATTGGCGGTGGCCAGTATCGAACCCGGGACCTTTCAGTCTGGAGTCCGTTACTATAACCACTATGCTATCAAGACCAAACCAAGTGAGTTTTAGTAATAGTTATTAAAAATATAAAACTATTAACTCTCTTCGTCGCTAACTTTTTTCTAGTAATTCTTACAGATTTTCTTGTAACCGACTAAGATTACTAAAAATTTTTTAGTAATTACAAGGATCACTAAAGTTTTTTTAGTAGATCGACCCTTTTTTTTACAGTGTACATGATAAAGGATCTAATAAATTCAAAGCAATTCCACCAAAGGTGAGTCCATGTTCTAATTCTGCAATCTTCCATATGTTATAATTTTTTATCCTTTACAGATTCTGCAATAATAGCTTTCTTTGCACAATTTATAAACGTCGCTTCGATGCCCATCCGAATGAAATGCCGGGCGTCGTGTTCGAGTTAAAGCCTTTAGTATTCTGATATTAACTCCAATCCTATTATTGTAGATCTCGCGCAAAAAAGCTGGAATGTTACATAAGGGCTGTGCAAATATACAATGTTATCATTTTAAGGGTAAGGGGGGGGTGTCTTGCAAATGATATTGTAACGTATCTCTAGAAGGGGGGACGGAGGTCGTGTTTTGATATCGATATCATTTTTGATTCAACCAAAATTTTGTTTTTTTTAATTTATAACATGGTTTTGGGTTCAAAATAATATGTTATTGATTTTTATTCTGTTATCTATTTTTATGGAAATACAAAGTCTTTATTAAAATCACTAAATTATTACAAAAAATATTTAATTCTAAAACATGGAATACCCCAATGTTTGATATCCGTAGCCTTCTTCATATGTATATGCATACACAATCACTGTTGGAGAAACCATGTGTGAAGGGTATTTGAAATGAAGCTTGTGTTTACTAAAAATAAAAGAGAAAGAGAAAGGATGTCTCACATTTTTTTTTTTTTTTTTGGTCAGAATTTCTTTTTTATTATCAATCTCCTTCATGTGGAGCAAGTGCAACAAGATAGTATTACTGTTGAATTCATTATAAAACAAAAAGCTATTATAAAATATTTTTAGATAATAACAATTTCTTTTAAGTGCTATGTGATATAAATTACTATTTTATTGACTTATCTGCATTTGAATTAATAAAGTATAAGAGAAATATATGTAACCAGTTTTGTATAGCATTTCAAAGAAAACAATAAAAAGAAATTAGGCATTGATAACGATATCATTACCGGGGGGGGGGTCGATAGATGATACGTATGATATTGGAAGGGGGGAGATTTCCAAAAAGATGATAATGTTACATATGCACAGTCCCATATCGGATGGATCAGCTGCTATGAAAACGTTTTAAATCACTGTTTTTCTGCACATGTTAAAGTACTCCATTCTTAAAATATAAGGAATCCCACAAGGCATTATGTTAAATCATTTCCTAATTATTTTTTATGCAACTCCTTAACAGGGAGTTGAAATATAGTGCTCCGTTTGTAGTCTAGAATGCATTTTAGATCTGTATCTTCTATAAATGTTTCTTGGAACTCATCAGAAGTTCAAATATGCACAAAATTATTGTTAAAATCGACTGCGTTGGCATGAATTTTTTCCCTAGATGCGAATTTTTATTTTAGATTTGAAACAATATCGAAACTTTTCAAGATAGAACTGTCAACAAACGCTGATTTTCTCTCAGATGTTCATTTACGAATGAAAAATTTTGACGTCATACCCACGAAATCACTCAAACTAAGTAATTAATTCACCGCCTATTCCGTAAAACTTAAAAGCCATTTCAGGAAAACACGGCGTCCTCGAAAAGAAATTTTTTAACCACAGAAATAATCACGAAATGTTTATTACTGCGAAGATTTTTATACACGCAGAACCTATCTTTATAAGGTATAAAAGCTTCATTTTGATTATTTTGTTTCTGTAAAAAAGGATCTATAATCTATACCTATATTATAAAAAGGTAATGTTTGTTTATTTGTAGGGGCTAATCTCTGGAACTACGGAACCGATTGAAAAACTCATGGTGTTCACGCGGAATTAAACATAAGCTGTATCTTCGATGCCACTGAAAAGGGAGTGCTAGAGTAAAAAACATTCTAAAATTGCGTTGCTGAAAGGCCTAGAAACATGAAATTTAGCATGTTAATTACGTACCTATACGTATAATATAAAGAGGTTATTAACTTTATAGATAGAGAGAGATATTTACATTAAAATTTTTTTATTACACCTAATTTTACTGCAATTTTTACAGCAAAAACTGCTGGCAACATTGCTGCAAGCAGTTTTTACCGTAAATTTAAGGATTTTTTTTATTTATAGTGTAGTAAATGGAATATGAGAATATATAAATCTAACAATCAAAATTTTTAATTAATTTTGACGTTTTTTGGGTCCCGAGTCTTTTTAAACATATGTTGAAAAATACTTGAGAAACTAGAATGTAATTAAAAAAATTGAATCGCAAAATATTCAATATATAATATAGTAAATGTCTTTAAATACTTTTATAAGAATTTTTCTGGAGTTTAAATACAAAAAAATTATTGTTAAGAAAGACAATTTTGAATCTAATAAAATTGCATGAATTTTCATAACTAATTAGTGTGTGTTTTCGAGATATATTTTGGCAAATCTACAAAATTTTTGCGATCTTAGTTCTCTTAAAAGTTGAATCACATTTATCATTATTTTACCACAAATGATTAATGGGAGCCTGAGTAGCATTACTTACAATTTAGTGATCATCATTCTTTCAGTATAGTATAAAATAAAAGGATTTTTCGTAAATGTGACACTTCATTTATATTTGAAGACGCGTTTGTTTCTTTTATGTTCTACATGACGCTTTTAAATCTTTTGTACTACGGCTGACACATAAATTTCTTAAGAAATGAAATAAGTTACGTAGATATAAACAGCTCGTCAAAGATCATAGTAATAAGATATAATCATTAATGTGGATGTTTACCAGTTGGCAATTAATAATATAAAGTATAACTACACTTTTACAGTAATTAAAAAATGGATGGCAATGAAAGAAATTTATTTATTGTTCATTCAATAACAGTTTTAATTTGTTAAAATAAATCACTGATAATAATGACAGTTATCAAGAACATCTCATAAATATTGATCGCTGTATGAATAAGATTTTAAGCTAAAATCAAACCTTAAGGCAGAAGGAAAAAAAAATAATTAATGTGGCAAAAAAATTGCTTAATTTTATTAATAAATGCATAATCTATAATTTCCTTATTAGTAAGAAAAATTAAATTTAAAAATTCTTATACGAAATGAATATTTTCGATTGAACAAAAAATTGCCCAGGCCGGGAATCGAACGTAGATCCTTGGCTTACAGGCCAATGCTGCAGCGTTTAAGATAACTGGCCGACAGCCGGCGGCCATTTATCGCTCAGTTAATCTTATTCGTCATAAAATCTGGTCTGTCATTTAGACAGCTCAATAAAATAAACTGCAGATAAAGAAACTTCATATACATTAATGGATACGAAGAAATACTGTAACTTTTTTAACACGATCAAACTGATTGGTAAATTTATCATACAAATTGAATATTTCCAACTGAGCGAAAATTTTCCCAGTCCGGGAATTGAACCCAGATCCTAGGATTAAACATTTCTACCTGAACTTGCGTGTACAGAGTTCTGAACATAAAGACGCACAGATTCCCCGTTGTTTGTGTGGTATTCATAGTTTCAATTTTAAAAGTCACATAAAACGATTTTTCAATTATGCTGTTATTGCTAATGTGTGTTATAGGATTATATACATTTTAGTTTTTTTAACTACGAAAATGTATAAACAGATGTTTCATATATATATTTGTGTGTGTGTTTGCCAGTCCATTTGTCATGTCACGTTTGCACCTAATAAAAATGTGTATTGCTCTTTTTTTAAAAAAACACACGAAATATGTTAAAATTTGTTCGGGGACTGTTTCAATATTGAAACAAAAAAGTTAAGAATTACATCATATTACGTGAATAGGTTTTCAAAATTTTCTGAAGAAACATGAATAAGAAATATCATCAGAATGTTCAGAAATATGAATCCATAATTTTTTGTCTCTAACATGCATGGAAAATTAGTGTAAAAATTTTGAAACATCTCTTTCCAGTTACAAACAGAGTATAACTTCAAAAGATACGGCATCATTGACACTGAGATGCTGCTGGATTTTTTTTAAAAGGTATTTCAAAAACAGTAACTAGAAACATCAGAAGTAGTTCTATACTGTCAATGATACGTTTAACCATACTTTAATTCATTATATTGTGATAAATATGAAAAAAAAGGAAAATTAAAAAAAAAATCGTATTTTCTGAAATCAATTGATATATTATATGTTACAGAAACAAAATCTGATGAAAGTGAAATTATTCATCGATGTCAATTTTATTTGAAATTTTCTTGGTCGAAGTTAAGAAAGTCTATTAAGGCAACACTGTAGTGTTTATTTGAAGCAGACAGTAATTCTAAAGTCAAATGTATACTTTTTCTACTGGCACCTTTTGCTCTGCGGATTGTTCATATTTGTCTTCTGAACTGGTATACTATAAAAAATCTTGTCTTAATTTGAACCAAATGTTGGTGCTCAATAGCTGCGACTGTAAGATGGTGAAATCTTGAACCAATATTTGAAGCTCCTGTTGAAGCATAGTTCCAATAGTTGGAACGAGGTTGAAATAGGAAGCTCCAATTGTTGCTGCGAGATTTGGCCATCTTAAGGTGGCAGCTATTGAGCAACAACATTTGGTTCAAACTAGAGCAAAAATTTTAGTAACAATGCAGTAGTGTTACCGTCAATCACGGTAACTTTAGCCTATCAGGATAACTAGAGAAAATGATTAAACTTGCTACATCACTTGAGTAATAGAAAAAATTTAGTTTCAAAATATAAATAGCAGCACTAGCGTGAGTTTGGCAGCTTATTGGAAATAATTCGTCAAGATTCCACCATGGCAGAATGTATCAAAATTTCGTCAAGGTGAAGCAAAGTTACCCTGATTGACTTTATCGGTATTTCTGTTTAGCATAGCATCAACTATCTTGTTTTCAGTTAAATTTTTCTCTGCCAGTGCGTTTTCATCAATGCATATAAACAATAATCTACATTCTTTTTTTTCAACTTAATACATTTTTAGATTTTATGCACTAAACCAAATGATAAATAGCAGTCTTTTCATGGGAAATGTGAAAATTCTTCCTCAGAAGCAATGTCTCCGTTGGCGAAAAATCGTTCCGACCATATATTCGGCAAATTTTTTGACGTTGAAAAAAAGTTAAATATTCTTTTTTTGCATTTTTACATTGTATCCTGAAGTTTTCAATCCATAAATAATTGCTATTTTTTTTCTTTCATAACTTAAAATTCTAAAATTTAAAGGAAGTAAAAATATGATTTTGGTGCCGGATTTCTAAATGCCGGATTTTTGAAGTCGCTGGATTTCTAAACACCGGGACTTTGAAGTTGTCTGAGTTTTCCAGTAACACTATAAATATGATATAAATAGTAATTGTGAAATTTAAATTATTAGTGAAATATTTCATGTAAAATATGAATGCTTGCAATGTTTGTCTATACGAACAAAGAATATTAAAGTCAAAAAATAATTAAATACTTAAATTATTGTTTAAGTAAATCCAAGAGAATAAATATGTATCTTTTTTCTAATAAGTAAAATTTTAATATATAATGTCATATCATTTTAATTTTTAAATTAGTTGTATCTTACTTCCCACACGTTTTTAGCATTAGGAAATTAAACATGAAATAAAAATATGAAGTTGCTATTAAATTTTCAAATGTTATGGTGAATTTTAATATTCAAACGATTGCCTTATAAGTAAGTTAAGTGGAATTACAAAAAAAAAAAATAACTGAATTAAAATGCATTTTAAAATTATTTTCTTGCACTTATTAAAATTAAAGTTGGAGACACCTTCGGAATATATATATATACTAGCGAGCTACGCCCGCTAGCTGGGCCACTTTTTCCAAACGAACCTCGATATTAAGCAGTATATAATAAGCAAAAAAAATCATTTAATAAGCAAGTCTTGGAGTTCGAATCCTCAAGTACAAAAAAAGTAAATTAAAGAGCTATGGTTGTTATGCGCCCAGTATCCCGTTAAAAATATGTGATTTCGCACAGTGGGCGCTACGTGCCCACTGTGCAAAGACGGCACACCGGCCTACCACCCACCGGCGCTACGCGCCATGGTCGCCATCGTCCCGTTAAAAATATTTGGTTTTGCACGGTTGGCGCTGCGCGCCCATAAGACATTTTCTCGTATTTTTTGGTTCATCAGAAGCAGACTTTTACGCACATTCTGAATATGTAATCAGTTTTTTCTACTTTAAAAACTGTCTGCATGATGGTTTAAGAAAAAACGCGCAAAAAAAGTTTCGGTATTAAAAACTGCAAAAGACTGCTATTAAAAAAAAATACATGTGGCACTCGGGGACTGCCGCGAGCATTTTTTATAAACTTATGCAATTATAATTATTTATTTATTTTTTATTAATGCAGTTTTTTTTTGTCTTTGATATTAATTCAAGTTACACTGTTTGAGCGTGATGACCGATGACAAACATTTTTTTTCCTTTTATTGAATAAATGAGAAGTTAATATCGTTTAAAATATTTTTATCATCTTACAATACATGTAGGTTAATCAGGAATTTTTATCATTGAAACTATACATTTATGGTAGCTGAAATAAAAAACATAAGTTTGAGACTTGATATTCTCAAAATATCTGAAAAATACCACCTCAATGTCTGCCGAAGTCTACCGAAGAATACCGTGCCGAAGTCTGCCAAACTGAAGCGACATTAGCCGGAGTGTTAGTTATTTTTTCTCGTTACGGAATTTCTAGATTCTTTCGCCACGCTCAAAGCCAGCGATAAAAGCTATGCAAAACCTTAATAAATTACCAAACAAAATTTGGCCGCGCTACGAAAATTAGATCGCGAGTTATAAGAATTTTAAAATTTCCGAACCTCACCGTGGGGGTCTCGTGTCACCAAAAATTAACACTCTCTCATAATAAATTACCAAACAAAATTTGGCCGCGATACGAAAATTAGATGGCGACTTATAAGCATTTTAAATTTTTAGACCCTCACCGTGGGGGGGGGGTCTCCTGTCACCGAAAATTAACACAGTTTCATAATAAATTACCAAACAAAATTTGGCCGCGCTACGAAAATTAGATCGCGAGTTATAAGCATTTTAAATTTTTCGACCCTCATCGTGGGGGTCTCCTGTCACCATAAATTAACACTGTCTCCTAATAAATTACCAAACAAAATTTGGCCGTGCTACAAAAATTAGATCGCGAGTTATAAGCATTTTAACTTTTTCGACCCTCACCGTGGGGGGGGGGGTCTCCTGTCACCGAAAATTAACACTGTTTCATAATAAATTACCAAACAAAATTTGGCCGCGCTACGAAAATTAGATCGCTAGTTATAAGCATTTTAAATTTTTCGACCCTGAACGTGGGGGTCACCTGTCACCAAAAGTGACACTGTCTCATAATAAATTACCAAACAAAATTTGGCCGCGCTACGAAAATTAGATTGCGAGTTATAAGCATTTTAAATTTTTCGACCCTCATCGTGGGGGGTCTCCTATCACCAAAAATTAACATTCTCATAATAAATTACCAAACAAAATTTGGCCGCGATACCAAAAGTAGATCGCGAGTTATAAGCATTTTAAAATTTCCGAACCTCACCGTGGGGGTCTCGTGTCACCAAAAATTAATACTCTGTCATAATAAATTAGCAAACAAAATTTGGCCGCGATACGAAAATTAGATGGCGAGTTATAAGCATTTTAAATTTTTCGACCCTCACCGTGGGGGGGGGGGGTCTTCTGTCACCAAAAATTAAAATTGTCTCATAATAAATTACCAAATAAAATATGGCAGCGCTACGAAAATTAGATCGCGAGTTATAAGCATTTTTAAGTTTTTCGACCCTCAACGTGGGGGGTCACCTGTCACCAAAAGTAACACTGTCTCATAATAAATTATCAAGCAAAATTTGGCCGCGCTACGAAAATTAGATCGCGAGTTATAAGCATTTTAAATTTTTCGACCCTCACCGCGGGGGGTCTCCTGTCACCAAAAATTTACACTGTCTCATAATAAATTACCAAACAAAATTTGGCCGCGCTACGAAAATTATATCGCGAGTTATAAGCATTTTAAATTTTTCGATCCTCACCATTGGGCGAGCCTCCAATCACCAAAAGCTACATTATCCTACCTTGTTTTATCTTAAGACGATTCTTTTCTATACACATTCTATCAGGAATTTTTATTATTGAAACTATAGATTTATAGTAACTGAAGTGAGAAATATAAGTTTGAGACTTGATATCCTCTAAATATCTGAAAAATACCGCGTCAATGTCTGCCGAAGTCTACCGAAGGATACCATGCCGAAGTCTGCCGAGCTGAAACGTCGTTAGCCGAGTGTTATGTTTTTTCGTTATGGATGTGTTAGGATTTTCCTCGTCACGGAAATTTTGGATTCGGTCGCCGCGCTCAAAGCCCGCGATAAAAGCTATGCAATAGCTTAAAAAATAAGTAATTTCATTGATATATCACAAACAACATAACTAACAAATAATTTTGGCAGCTCATTTTCCGTTTGTACTAACAAAAATTAGTATTAATCGCGTAAATTTTAGGTTACACAATATTCGTGTATGCTACCAAAAAGAAAAAGTATGAAAATAAACCGTGTTTAACATTTTTTACCAATTAGTTCTTTTTCAAAGAACCGAAACGAAAAAAAAAGTCGTTTTCCCGGGAGAAAAAAAAGGTTTTCGGCTGCTTCTTCTTTTAGCCAAAGGGGAAATTTCAGGTCGTTCACCGCAAGGTGGCGCAGTGTTCTGCCTGAGAGCTAAGTTTGGGAAATTAGACGTTTTCCGTTCCGATTACCGACCGGTTTTTAATTCATAACTTTTTTAATTTTGGTCCCACGTTCTCGAAAATGCCCGAAATGACTTTCGCGGAATTTTTTGAATCGAAAGACACCTCTCGCGACTTCCAACTTGCCCGCGTTGCGAACTCTAATCGGCTTCAAGCAGACAGACAGACAGAGGCGCACGGATTTTATTAGTATAGACTAGCGAGCTACGCCCGCTAGCTGGGCCACTTTTTCCAAACGAACCTCGATATTAAGCAGTATATAATAGGCAAAAAAATTTATTTAATAAGCGAGTCTTGGAGTTCGAAGCCTCAAGCACAAAAAAAGTAAATTAAAGAGCTTTGGTTGTTATGCGCCCATTATCCCGTTAAAAATATGTGATTTCGCACAATGGGCGCTACGTGCCCACCATGCAAAGGCGGCCCACCGGCCTACCACCCACCGGCGCTACGCGCCATGGTCGCCATCGTCCCGTTAAAAATATTTAGTTTTGCACGGTTGGCGCTGCGCGCCCATAAGACATTTTCTCGTATTTTTTGGTTAATCAGAAGCAGACTTTTACGCAGATTCTGAATATGTAATCAGTTTTATCTACTCTAAAAACTGTCTGTATGATGGTTTAAGAAAAAACGCGCAAAAAAGTTTCGGTATTAAAAACTGAAAAAGACTGCTATTAAAAAAAATAAGTAATTTCATTAATATCACAAACAACATAACTAGCAAGTAATTTTGGCAGCTCGTTTTCCATTTGTACTAACAAAAATTAGTATTAATCTCGTAAATCTTAGGTTACACAATATTCGTGCATTCTACCAAAAAGAAAAAGTATGAAAATAAACCGTGTTTAACATTTTTTACCAATTAGTTCTTTTTCAAAGAACCGAAACGAAGAAAAAGTCGTTTTCCCGGGAGAAAAAAGAGGTTTTTGGCTGCTTCTTCTTTTATCCAAAGGGGAAAAGTTCAGGTCGTTCACCGCAAGGTGGTGCAGTGTTCTGTCTCAGAGCTCCGTTTGGGAAATTAGACGTTTTCCGTTCCGATTCCCGACCGGTTTTTAATTCATAACTTTTTTAATTTTGCTCCCACGGTCTCGAAAATCCCCGAAATGACTTTCCCGGAATTTTTCGAATCGAAAGACACCTCTCGCGACTTCCAACTCGCCCGCGTTGCGAACTGTAATCGGCTTCAAGCAGACAGACAGACAGAGGCGCACGGATTTTATTAGTATAGACTAGCGAGCTACGCCCGCTAGCTGGGCCACTTTTTCCAAACGAACCTCGGTATTAAGCAGTATATAATAAGCAAAAAAATTCATTTAATAAGCAAGTCTTGGTGTTCGAATCCTCAAGCACAAAAAAAGTAAATTAAAGAGCCATGGTCCCGTTAAAAATATGTGATTTCGCACTGTGGGCCACGTGCACTTGATAAAAAAATATTGTGGATCGGAAATATGGTCGCTTCGCGCCCATAGTCCCGTTAAAAATATTTGGTTTTGCACGGTGGGCACTACGCGCCCTTAAGACATTTTTCCGTATTTTTTAGTTTATCAGAAGCAGATTTTTACGCAGATTCTGAATATGTATTCAGTTTTTTTCTACTTTAAAAACTGTCTGCATGATGGTTTAAGAAAAAACGCGCAAAAAAAAAGTTTCGATAGTCCTGTTTTATTTCTAAGTTCAATATTTAAGTGAAAACTACGATAAATATTCTACGGCAAGTCAAAAAAATTGATGCGGAAAAAAACGCAATTAGCGCCGGTGAAAAAGAGGTTTTCGGCTGTTTCTTCTTTTAGCCAAAGAGGAAAAATTCATGTTCTTCACCGCAAGATGGCGCAGTGTTCTGCTTTGGAGCTCCGTTTGGGAATTGTGACATTTTTCGTTCCGATTCCCAAGGGGTTTTTAATTCATAACTTTTTTAATTTTGGTCCCACGGTCTCGAAAATGCCCGAAATGACTTCCCCGGAATTTTTCCAATCGAAAGACACCTCTCGCGACTTCCAACTCGCCCGCGTTGCGAACTGTAATCGGCTTCAAGCAGACAGACAGAGACGCACGGATTTTATTAGTATAGACTAGCGAGCTACGCCCGCTAGCTGGGCCACTTTTTCCAAACGAACCTCGATATTAAGCAGTATATAATAAGCAAAAAAATTCATTTAATAAGCAAGTCTTGGAAATCGAATCCTCAAGCACAAAAAAAGTAAATTAAAGAGCTATGGTTGTTATGCGCCCATTATCACGTTAAAAATATGTGATTTCGCACAGTGGGCGCTACGCGCCCACCGTGCAAAGGCGGCCCACCGGCCTACCACCCACTGACGCTGCGCGCCATGGTCGCCATCGTCCCGTTAAAAATATTTGGTTTTGCACGGTTGGCGCTGCGCGCCCATAAAACATTTTCTCGTATTTTTTGGTTAATCAATAGCAGACTTTTACGCAGATTCTGAATATGTAATCAGTTTTATCTACTTTAAAAACTGTCTGTATGATGGTTTAAGAAAAAACGCGCAAAAAAAGTTTTGGTATTAAAAACTGCAAAAGGCTGCTATAAAAAAAAAATAAGTAATTTCATTAATATCACAAACAACATAACTAACAAATAATTTTGGCAGCTCGTTTTCCGTTTGTACTAACAAAAATTATTATTAATCGCGTAAATCTTAGGTTACACAATATTCGTGTATGCTACCAAAAAGAAAAAGTATGAAAATAAACCGTGTTTAACATTTTTTGCCAATTAATTAGTTCTTTTTCAAAGAACCGAAACGAAAGAAAAAGTCGTTTTCCCGGGAGAAAAAAGAGGTTTTCGGCTGCTTCTTCTTTTAGCCAAAGGGGGAAAGTTCAGGTTCTTCACCGAAAGGTGGCGCAGTGTTCTGCCTCAGAGCTCCGTTTGAGCTCTGTTTGGGAAATTAGACGTTTTCCGTTCCGATTCCCGACTGGTTATTAATTCATAACTTTTTTAATTTTGGTCCCACAGTCTCGAAAATGCCCGAAATGACTTCCCCGGAAATTTTCCAATCGAAAGACACCTCTCGCGACTTCCAACTTGCCCGCGTTGCGAACTGTAATCGGCTTCAAGCAGACAGACAGACAGAGGCGCACGGATTTTATTAGTATACACTAGCGAGCTACGCCCGCTAGCGGGGCCACTTTTTCCAAACGAACCTCGGTATTAAGCAGTATATAATAAGCAAAAGAATTCATTTAATAAGCAAGTCTTGGAGTTCGAATCCTCAAGCACAAAAAAAGTAAATTAAAGAGCTATGGTTGTTATGCGCCCATTATCCCGTTAAAAATATGTGATTTCGCAAAATGGGCGCTACGCGCCCATCGTGCACAGGCGGCCCACCGGCCTACCACGCACCGGCGCTGCGCGCCATGGTCGCCATCGTCCCGTTAAAAATATTTGGTTTTGCACGGTTGGCGCTGCGCGCCCATAAGACATTTTCTCGTATTTTTTGGTTAATCAGAAGCAGACTTTTACGCAGATTCTGAATATGTAATCAGTTTTATCTACTTTAAAAACTGTCTGTATGATGGTTTAAGAAAAAACGCGCAAAAAATTTTGGTATTAAAAACTGCAAAAGACTGCTATTAAAAAAAATAAGTAATTTCATTAATATCACAGACAACATAACTAACAAATAATTTTGGCAGCTCGTTTTCCGTTTGTACTAACAAAAATTATTATTAATCGCGTAAATCTTAGGTTACACAATATTCGTGTATGCTACCAAAAAGAAAAAGTATGAAAATAAACCGTGTTTAACATTTTTTACCAATTAATTAGTTCTTTTTCAAAGAACCGAAACGAAAGAAAAAGTCATTTTCCCGGGAGAAAAAAGAGGTTTTCGGCTGCTTCTTCTTTTAGCCAAAGGGGAAAGTTCAGGTTCTTCACCGAAAGGTGGCGCAGTGTTCTGCCTCAGAGCTCCGTTTGAGCTCTGTTTGGGAAATTAGACGTTTTCCGTTCCGATTCCCGACTGGTTTTTAATTCATAACTTTTTTAATTTTGGTCCCACGGTCTCGAAAATGCCCGAAATGACTTCCCCGGAATTTTTCCAATCGAAAGACACCTCTCGCGACTTCCAACTCGCCCGCGTTGCGAACTGTAATCGGCTTCAAGCAGACAGACAGACAGACGCGCACGGATTTTATTAGTATAGATATATGTATATAACTTTCGCATACTGTACTACTAGAAATGTGTTTGTTTGCATTTTTTGATTGTTCATAAAAAGTTGTCAATGAATGTTTCAACATTTCTCTTTCATATATATATATATAATTCTCATTATAGTAGTTTAAATAGTGTAGGGGGAACTGGGGCACATTGATACATGGGGCACTTTGATACACCCCCCCCCCTCTACTGTTCACAAGGTTTCAGGAAGTTTCACAACAGCTCCAAAGGGTGATGCTAGTGCACTCGACTACATACATAAAGTCTTGGGAAGTTTCAGTAGTTGGATGAAATGGGATGGGTGATTTATCGTTTTTGTAGGTCAAAAGTAAATTTGAGTAGCACAATTGAAATAGTATTATTCAACTGCTCCAGTATTTTCAACCCAAAAGAATACTCTCCCTGGCAAGTAAAACTACTCTTTATCAGTTCCTCATTCTTTATTAATTCTTTATTGTTAGATAACTTATGAATCGTTGGATTTGAGACTAATTTTATTCAAAACTGCTGTATGGGGTACACTGATACAGTCTATATCGGGACACATTGATACAACCTAAATCCTTTTCTAGTTCATTTTCTCATTATCTGTTGTTATTTTTTTACCATACACTCCTTAATCCAACTATTTTTCGCCAAAAATTTTTAATATTAGTTTATATTGAAGTGAAATAGATCTAATTTTTTTTATATTAGAACATTTTATAGAATTTTTGTAAACAGAAGACCGACGAATTTACTCAACATCTAGTGCTAGTAGAACTAACAAAAGAAGAATACGGCAGCCTGGCAAATCTCGAATTTATATCGATTTTCTAGAGAAAAAAGCATTTTCGAGATGAGAAATGTTAAGTAAGAGAAACAAGCTGCAGAAACAGCAAACGTTAATTATATTATAAACAGCATTTTTTATATAATTATCGTTTATTTTATGTTTATAAACCGATTTATAAACAAAAATCCTGGTAATTTTTTCATCTTTCCTAAGAAAGAAGATAATGCTGGGGTTGAAGTGCCAGATATGACAATGTTACCACAGCCAACAATAAGACAAGGAACAGCCAGTACATCAAGTATTCATTTAATTTTGATTCCTTTAATGTTACTTACAAATAAATTGTGGGTGTTTGGAATTTCTATAAATAAATATAAAATGGTTTACTATCTTTCTATGAAAAATATGTATTGGCGTTATTTTGTCTCCATTTTTCGAAGATGTATCAAAGTGCTCCATGAGGTGTATCAATCTGCCCCGATAATGGGGAACATTGATACAAATGACTTTTTTATTATTTTTTTAATTACATGCAAAATAATATATAAAAAAACGATTGTACATGTTTATAAAACACTACACAAGTTTTGCTGGCACCACAGGAAAAATAGCTTAAAATTTCTGCTTTCTGGACACCAAAAATATTCTTAGAAAAAAGCTGTATCAATGTGCCCCAATTCCTTTTATATACCTATATTTAAATGGAGATTTTGTTTAAATCTATTTTAGCGAAATTAATGTTTAAATGAAAATTATGTAGAAACGATACGAAACATGCAATTGATTTATTTATAATACACTGAGCTATTCACCTTAATTAATGGTATTATTCTTCTACTACCATTTTCAATTAGGCCTTCACGTTTCTGCAGTGAAAATCAACGTTTAGTGAACCATGATTTATGAAATTAGACCTTTCAACAGGAAATTAAATGTAGCAATTTTAATGAGCTAATTTCTTAGTTTAATATGTTTGACTCTAGTGTTTTACGGTTAAAATTAATTTTCAAAATTAGGAATCGCAGTTAAATCATTAATATTTAAATATTAGAAAATATATTATTGAACGTTGAAATTATATAAATTGGTAATTTTATTTAATAAAAAAAAATCGCAACTCATTTGAAATGTTTATTTTAAAAATGCATTTGTTTCAATATACAAAAATGATGTCCATTTAATATATACACTTTGAATAGATACAGTAATAGGATTGAGAGAAAAACCATTAATTTCACAGGATGTGTTAAAAGTATTTGCATATTCATATCAACAAACATTTTGTTATTTTTGGGGGATACAAAATGTTGTGATGCCTTTCTTTTTTTTCTTTCTTTCTTTCTTTCTTTCTTTCTTTTTTTTTTTTTAGTATAGCTCTAAAAGCTCTCTCGCATGTATTTATTATTGTTTAAATTGAAGAATCCAGGGTTTAAATACACACAAAGTTTATTTATACTGACAACCAACTTTGGTTCACGTGTAATAATTTTTGAAATTTAAAGTAAAGTAGTTAAAGACGGTTGATATACTTTTTACAAAATAGTATTTTATTTTTTAAAAATATTGAATCTATAATGAAGTTTCATGTATAATTTTATTCATTATGAAATCAGTTTTAAACAAAGAAATTGCTACATAAGTGTAACATACAGGTAACTTCGAAAATGATTGACTTAAATCAAGATAAAATAATGGGGCAAAGCTCTCTGCATATCGGAGGATTGACCCAATTTGTTTTACATTAAAATATTTGTGAGAAGAAATAAAATCAAATTAAAAAAGCAAAATAACATTATGCTGCATGCTTTAATTGCTATAAAAATATTTTTTTAAATTATGGTGCTTAAAAAACCTGTTTAGATAAAATTACAAATCACGAGAGAACAATTCCGTTTTAAACAGGGTTTTCTCTGAACAAGTATGATTGTACAGAATTGTACAGAAGAAACAATGAAATTTTAATTTTTAATATAGTATTCCGTGAGAGACGGAATCCATTTTCATAGGGTTTCGTGTATTTTTATGAAATAATAGAGAAGCCACTCCCCCGCGTTTTCTATCTAAAATTGTCCTAATTTTGGTGACAAATGACATGCCATCACTAGTTTCCACATAGTTTGGGTTCATCTCATTCTATTCAGTTTGGTGAAATTTGTCTACATTCCTTCCTAAAGTTTTTCGACCAATGTTATGTGCTTTTGCAGCCTTGTGAACAATTAATACATTAAAAACATTTAAGACTTTTACTTTCATTCTTCTTAGCCCTTTATAATTTTTACCACTGTTTGTTATTTACCAATGTAACGACCCCTGAGCTGACTTTGGCACAAAACTCCCACCTATAGTTTCGCAAGAGGCGATCCTGGCTGTATGTCCTGAATTCGAATTATTTCTTCTATGTTGGCTAGATGGCGCTGAGATATGAGTTACTGATGGAAGCGAGGAGAAAGATAGCAGAGAGTGAATGGAATGTGACAGTCACTGACGATCGAGGATTTTAGAAATTTTATTTATTGTTTTATTTCTACGTGTGTAAAGTTTTTATTTGTCAAATTTTATAGTGTATCTTTTATTTAGTAGGGTGAAAGATATAAATGAAAATCGTGGAAATGATATATTATTGTGCTGTCTATTACACTGGAACATGGAGAGGGGTGGAAATCGTTACAGCATCTGTTGGTAATATTCGAATGGGCACAATTCCTTTTAGCATTCCATCTATGGGTGAATCTCACAAAATCACATGGAATATCGCATGGATTTTGATCATTTGAGATATTGAAAGTATCCGTTGAAAACAGTTAAAAATTTAAAGAGGTAAATTATTTTCTAATAGAGAATAAGTAATTTTCCATGTCAAATTGCTAAATTTTCAAAAACTTAAATATTAAGAAAATTTTTATGCAATTATATGTCCTTTCTTGCCATATGTATGACACGGTCATTCCTTGGTAGAAAACACTTCAACACACGATTTTAGCGCTTGATCCGTAGCTTTATCGTTCTGTTTTCCTGCACCAAAACTACGAAGACATAAATGACTGGGAGCAACAAAACACAATGGTACATCTACAAATCAATTTCTAAATTCGAGTTTTCAAGAGTTCTCCATCAAAATATGACTTAGAAGACTGATTGCGTTTTAATATGATTATCGAATTTTAAATAATTCTAGAGTTTCAGTCGGAATTCGATGATGTGATTGTCTGTGCTGCCGCCTCCCTGTCTAATAGCATTGAATATGGGTGCAGACATGCGTGATTTTCCCCAGCTTTACTGAAATTTATATGTAGGAAGTGAATGTAAGTTGCTAAGAACTGCAAATGATGCAGTTGTGCCCTAATTCGGTATGTAATTGTACGTACAGTGTGTTTTTTTTAAACTGAAACAATTCAAAGCCGCAGGTAGCTCGCTCTAATAACTGGAAAGACACAAAAATTTATAAATGGACTAATAAAACCATGGTAAAAAAATATTCCAACAATAAATAAATAAATAAATAAATAATAGTTCCAGTCTCCGGCCGATAACGGGAAATTTGGCACTGTACATGGAAAGAAAACATCAAAAACAGACAAAATTAATAATTTGGATAAAATGCCATGTTATATATGTCTTATTCATTTTTCCGGTGAGAAATTCGACCACATTCTATGTGACCAGAGTTCTCTTGCACTACAATTTGATTCCTTGTACAACATTTTCGACGTCCGAACATAACATGTTACATGGAATAGCTCTTAAAGGTGATTGGAACTGTTTATTTTCTTGGAATCTTTTATGACTTGGTTTAATTAGTACCCCTATAAATTATAAAGCAATTCCGGTAATTAAAATTAGCTACAGATAGCTCTAAATAGCGTCAGTTAAAAAAAAAACACCGTGTACATCCGTTACCCGTGACTGAATAATTTATTAATTGCGGCAAATTTAGTACTTACAACAAATGTAAAACAAACTACCAAAACTCCTTGGTAAATTTAATAGAGTATCTACATACTATTTAAATTTATAAAACTAATGTTTTTATTTAAATAGTCTGTATTTAAGGTGAAATACAATTAATGGGAAATTGTTTTTCATAAAGATTTCCAAAGTAAAAAATTATTTCTTCTAAAGTAGGGGAAGATGGGGATACTTGAGCCATTTTTTGAATTTTATTTTTTTTAAATTTTTTATATTTTTTTAGAATAAAATAAAATATTGAAAATGAAAATTTGATATTTTTCCTTCAACTAAAAACCACTTTCAATAAATTTTGAACTATTTTTCTATGCATAATAAATGTTTATTTTTTGTTTTACATCATGGCTCAAGTATCCCCATGGCGGGGATACTTGAGCCATAGTGAAGGGATACTTGAGCCACTACGGAAAAATACCTACAAAAGTAATTTTTTTCGCTTTATTTTTGCACAAATATTTTACAGAATGATAAATTATGAAACGTAAAGTGTTTCAAAACCAATTAAGAAAACAAAGCTAGTAATACGATCATTTTTTGTCGTTAAAACTGGTTGTCGAAGGATAATTTGAACCTCAGTTATAACGACGGTAGAAACATCCTCAGTTCAGAGCCATTTAAATTTGGAATCTGCAATTCTTCTTGCAAATTTCATTTTCAAAATATTAAGCATTTATCCAACAAATATTTTTACAGTTTTCTTTCTGGCATATTTTATTAGTAACCAACCATCAATAGAAAGTTTTCTTTCACATCATCACCATCATTGACAGAATTTTCCTCTAATGATATTGTCGAACTCATGCTTTTAGTTTAGTAGCTGTCGGAATTTAAGCCAGATGTATCATTCTACTATTTCAAACACTTTTTTGATTTCACAGGAAAAGATTTTGTCTTCCTCTTTGGCTCCATGTAGGTAAGTTTGAACTGGGATTTTTGTTGCTTTTCTTGTTTTTGTGCGCTCTTTTTACCAATTTTTCTTCAATTTTCTTAGTTAAAAAAAAAGTTACAGCAACAGAGGTTACGATTTCAATATAAAATACTAATCTTAATATGTTATATTAAAAAATAAATATTTTATTATGTTGGACCTAACTAATTAAAGTATTAGAGATTATAGCCTGTAAAACCGTTTTAAAAAGTTATTTTCATTTAATGAAAATTAAATTGAAAACTATGTTTACATTTATCTAGACAGACTATTTTGTTCGAATTTTGGTCGTTTGTCAAATCGAACAAATCGAAAAATAAAATAGACATTTTCATTTAAAAAATATGCATTTTTAAACATTTTTAGGTCTTTATTTTTTTAAGAAAAAAAAAATAAAATGAAAAATTATTCTCCCTTTTCTCCAGAAAAATATCTATTAGTGAATATAAGGATGGAATTTTATTTTTTGTTTGTTTCACCCATGTTTAATTTCTAGTGAGGATGGTTAAGACATGGCTCAAGTATCCCCACTCTCATTGGCTCAAGTATCCCCACTATCACTATTTTTGTTTCCCAGAGTTTTACTAAATAAAGCATGCAGCAATTAGAACTATTTTAGACTCAAAATACTATTGAAATTATGCTTATTGAATGTATGTATATAGTTGCAACTTTAAACAAAACTTTGATTACAAAAAAACAAAAAAACCATGCACCCAAATATTATTTTCAGATAGGGAAAAGACAACTATTAATCACTATACTTTCAAAATGGTACCAAGATGTGTGATTTCTTTTTTACATGTTCAGAACTATAAATATGTTATCATATTGGCAGTTTTAGAAAGAAAAATTAATCA
The DNA here is from genome assembly GCA_964019185.1 of Maratus speculifer. Taxonomy (NCBI): domain Eukaryota; kingdom Metazoa; phylum Arthropoda; class Arachnida; order Araneae; family Salticidae; genus Maratus; species Maratus speculifer. The sequence goes on from OZ025294.1 coordinate 359,329,837, forward strand.
ACTGTAGAGATAATAGGGGTGGCTCAAGTATCCCCTATGCTCAAGTATCCCCACTCTCCCCTATGTTACATTTTGTGGGTAAAAGTGTGGGTAATAGTTACTTATATTACACTGTCAAAAAAAAATTCAAGAGGTTACTAAATTTTTTTTTAGTAAATTTGTATTCTACAGAATTCTTTAGTAACCATTACAAACTTTTTTTTGCAAGTGAAACAAACATTTTTTTTGTAAACTGCACAAAAGAATTTTTTGTATAACTGACTTACAACTTTTTAGTATGAGCCACCAAGCAAATTTTAGTAATAGCTCCAAAATTATTTTTAGTAACCATTACGTGTGCCCGAAGGGCACACTCTAAAAAATAAATGTGTAAATTAGCTAATTTTACCCGAATATATGTGTAAATTTCTAAAATTACACACCTGTCGTAAAATTTACACATTTTTTTCGGAAATTTACCTGTTTATATGTGTATTTAGGATGTGAAAGTAAGTGTGTAATTTTTTATCAGTTGAAAAACTCAAACAAGTGTGTAAATGTCTAGAAATGCTTGGATTTACATTTATTTATGTGTTAGTCTAATTTAAACTTAATTATAAGTACACACATAAGTGAGTAATTTTTTACAAATGCATACTTGTCATAAAATTTACACATTTTGAACAAAAAATTACCTTTTTTTATGTGTACCTAGCATGTGAAATCAAATGTGCAATTTGTTATCGCTTGATTAACTCATACAGATGTGTAAATGTAGAAAAGTACTTGCATTTACACGAATGAAAGTGTTAATCATAATTAAGGATCAACTGAATCAACGATTTTTAAGATCAAAACTGAAACTGAAACCGAATTTTGGTACTCATCCTATTTTCGGCCGAAAACGATAAAAAAAATTTTAAGTGATTAATACATACAAAATGATACAAAATTAGGTCCGTTCGTAATTATGTATGTATGTAAGACCGATTGTCGTTGTTCAGTCCATTCATTCGTCTGTCTGTCCGTCTGTCCGCATATAATAGAGCAAAAACTATCCAACCGAATCGTTTGAAATTTAAAATATAAAATTGTTCCATAATTTTGTCGAGTTTTTCAAATTTTATGAAAATCGGATGTATAGTTTGATTACAGGGATAATCAAAAGTATTACGTTACATTACCGTCAATGAGAAAAAAATGTTTCAAGTTCATTTTAATGGTGTTACAGCATTCCAAACAGGAAAAAAATTATATACATTTACCGAAGCGTATTAAAATATACATTCGGTGCAATATATGGTGAAAAAACGTTTATTATTCATTTACAGAGCTACACAAAAGAATTCCGTCACATAATGATATATGGGAAAACATTGTTTTCTGCGTATTTCAATCATGTTAAATTATTTCGTATATAATTAAGTTGATATACGTTTCTCAGTTTTATTGCAAGTTACTTCTTTAATAATAGAAAGCGCTAACAGTATTTACAAGCACTCACAAAAGATTTCGGATACTATACTGCACCAGAACTACTCTACGTTACAGATTTTTGCTAGAAGTGCACTTTTAGTTGTGATATGAGTTTTTAAGTGTAACCATATTTTTGCATATTACTTTGTGTATATAAATGCTGTAAATCATATACAGGGTAACACAAAAGAATCTGTAAGAGTTACAGAGTAAAAATGAAAATAGCAGTGGTTTTCGAATCAGTTACGCATTTTCACGGTATCCCATGATAAGTAATGATTCTAGGTTTGCGATCTTGATTGCGTCCTATTTAAGAAGAGGTCCTATTATTTTCGTGTTACTGAATTGGAGATATATAATCGTATCAAATTTTATATTCATGCATTTTAGCATAAGAATTTAACAGCTAATGTATTAAGCTCAGAATATTTATAAAATTAATTGTAGTACGAACGCAGCTCATTTGCCACGTTTGACGCGCAATTTCCAATTTGTTAATGATGCTACACGCTTTCGAATATAATACAATCTATATGTATCTAAGAAGTGTATGATAAAATATACGTTCTGCACAATCGGTGGTGCAAAGAATATTCATTATTAATTTCCAGGGCCACACACAAGTATTCCATTACATAATATTATAGGGGAGATACCGTTCGGGGCGCGTTATAATACGATTAAACTATTTCACATTTTATGTACGTTGTTGAGGTTTATTATAAGTTACTTCCTGTATAATACAAAGCAGGGATGTAGTGGAGGGTATACGCGGGTACACGCCGTATACCCTTTGGATTTTTTTAAGGAACTCGGTATACCCTCTGTTTCTCAAAAGAGCTACAGTGTATACACTCTAGGGTATACCCTCTGTTTTATGCATATACCCTTTGCTTTTTTTACGACTACACCGCTGACAGAAAGCAGATAGTATTTACAGGGACACACCGAAGATTTCGGCCACTATACTGTATCCGAAATACTGTATCCATTACACCAAAAACTGAATATTTTTAGAACTTTGTCATAGCACGAACGCATCTCATTTGCTACGTTTAAAATGCAATTTTCAGCTTGTTATAAATTAATTATTGACATATAGAATCACATTTCTAACACACAAATATATATATATGCATGTGTATGTATAAGGTTCAAATAAAATGAAAACGTATTCCATGTATTAGTTCTTGAGATAGAGTGCCAACAAAATTTATATCACATAGAGACAGACAGAGTCACAGACATACAAACAAACATTTTATAAAAACATTTTTAACCTTATAAAATGTGTAAAATCCATTAAAAACAAGAATTCGAAAATTTTCACGAATCTAGTATTTTTTTCTTGCAAAAATAGAAGAGTGTAAAAATGTTTCAGGTTCAGGTATATATGTCAGTTTATCTTTTACGGTGATTGTCAACAATCTTTTTTGTCAACAATCAGCTGTCGTTGTTAGGAATTGATAAATTAAGTTATCCCAGTTTATTCACAGAAAATCGTTTGCATATTTGCAATTGTGATATTTAATTTACTTATAAGACGCGACTCGTTGCTATGGAAGCGAAGCTGTTTTTTCGTCTGCTTTGCTTTTTATATTTTTTATCTTACGAGATGAGTTAAAAGTTTAGATAAAAATGTTGGCATCAATTTTTGATAGAATGAAAAAGAATTTTTTGAGAGAGAGAATGTTTATATTTTTTGTTTGTCGTGCGTGTCTTGAGTTTTATTGAAGAATTATGTTAATTTTATGAAAAGGCACGCAGAAATGCATAAAGTATCATCTTTCCAGTTTTTAGTATGATGATCAAAAATTATCAAGGTAAAAGCATTTATATTTTGTACATATTATACATTTTGTACATAGTATGTAAATAATTTGAATTCAATATTTCTTTATTCTATAATTCTAAGTATGTAATAAAATTTTTAAAAAGAAAATTCAAGAATATTTAGAAGATTTTTGAACCCAAATAAGTTTTGATTGTTTACAGAACAAACTGGCGCCCCGAGCACGGACATTTGAATAATACTGTTGAGATATTGAATTGTTTTTATAGCGTATAGTGTTTTCATAAGCTGTGCATTACTACTTAATTTTTCTAAGATGAATAAGCTAAAGAAAAAGCGTACACCACTACGTTCGTCATTTACCAGAACTTTAAATGTTTTGAATGAAGAAATTAACAGCGAGTCATTAGATAAGGAAAAAATTTTAGACGGTTTTAGTAAATTAGAAAATTTGATTCATGAAATTAAATCTATTGATGAAGCTATAATTGAACTCATGTTAGATGATGATAAATGCGATGAAGAGGCTATTGAAAATGAAGTAGTGGAAAATGAAAGTTATTCAGATCAATTTATTACCATTAAGCGTAAAGTTAGTGAAGCATTGGATAAAAATAAACGTAATCAAGATAATAGTGAAAAAAGCACAGATTACGGTTATTCCAAATCAAAGCATTATAAATTACCTAAACTGAATATTAAGCCATTCGATTCGCAGTTAATAAATTATCTTTCATTTTGGTCCCAGTTTCAGAAAATTCATGAAGACATAGATTTGGATAATAGTGACAAATTTCAGTATCTTATCCAATCGGTAGAACCTGGAACCAGTGCCAGGCGTTTGTTAGAGAGCTATCCAATGACTGCAGTTAATTACTCCAAAGCTGTCGAGGCATTTCAAGAGCGTTTTGGAAATAAAGATTTACTAATAGAAGTGTACGTTAGAGAATTCCTAAAATTGATTGTAGCTAATGTACAGGCGCACGGCAAAGATAAACTTCCCTTATCAGATTTATTCACGAAAGTCGAGGCATATTTAAGATCGTTAGAATCAATGGGTTTAAGTTTAGAAAGAAATTCGGCGTGGCTCTATCCCATGATAGAATCTAGCTTATCGGAAGATGTATTAAAAGCATGGCAGCGATATAATATTTCAATCACATCAAACACTGTTAGTAATAATAATGCATTGTCAACAAAAGCAAATATAGTAAGTTTGATGGAATTTCTGAAACAAGAAGTTGCAAACGAGGAAAGATTCAAATTAGCCAAATCGAGTTTTATAGAGCTGGGCTTTAAAGAAAAACCTAAAGAAAAGTTAAGAAAAGCAGAAAGTAAAATACCTACTGCGGCAGGGCTATTTAGCGCAAAAGAACGCCTTTGTTTATTTTGCAGTAAATCTCATGAAAGCAAGGACTGTGTTAGGGCTAGATCTCTTTCCTTTAATGAACGGAAGGCCAAAATTAAGAATAAAAATTGCTGTTTAAAATGTCTTCGTTTTGGTCACCACGCTAAAGTTTGCAAAGTGTTTATTCGTTGCCACGTTTGTTCTAAACCCCATACCGAGTTATTATGCCCTGAAATTTCAATGTGTAAAGAACCAGAAAATACAGTTAAGACCCCAGAAGTTATTCAAAGCACCATAGCAAGTAAGCAGTGTTCTGCTGAAGTAGCCCTTATGACTTTAGAAATAGTTATTAAAGGTCGAATAACAAAGAAAGTACGAGCATTACTTGATTGTGGGTCGCAAAAGAGCTATATTTTAAAAGGTACAGCTGAAGAGTTAGGTTTACATCCCATTTCTTCTGAAGCTATTGTACACACTTTGTTTGGTGGTACGCAAACAGAAGCTAAATCTCACAATAAATTCCAAGTTGAGTTAAGTTCTTCTGATAGACAGAAACAAACGAAAGAAGTCTTAGAACTTTTGGATCAAGATATAATTTGTAACTATATTCCTCGGATACCAAAAGAATCAGTAATTAAAGAGCTTAAACAAAATAAACTATGGATCACAGATTTAGGAGCAGGAAGTCCAAAAATTGAAATTTTGATTGGAAGCGATTACTACGGACAACTTCTTACAGGTCGAGTAAAACAGTTAAAGAGCGGTCTTACAGCAATAGAGACAAAGTTTGGATGGACACTTTGTGGTCGTTTAGAAAGTACATCACAGTCTTGCTTAAATTATGGAAATATGTTTATCACGAGCCTAGCTTTAAAAGATATGAAGATTCCAGAATTATGGAAGTTAGAGACAATCGGTATAACAGATCCCTGTCAAACTTTGTCTAAAGCAGAAGAAGAAGAACTCGCTCATGATAATTTTATAAAAGAAGTTGATAGAAATATAGAAGGTCGCTATATTGTAGGTCTTCCTTGGATTAACGGCAAACGTGAGATTCCCTCAAATAGACACATAGCTGAACGAAGATTGATAAATTCAACAAAGAAATTAAAATCAATGAAAATGTTTGAAGAATATGCTAAAGTTTTCTATGAATGGGGAGAAGAAGGCGTTATAAGTAAAGTACCAGATGAAGCACTCAAGATTCCAGGACATTTTTTACCTCATCATCCCGTCATCAAACCAGATAGTCTTACTACAAGTGTTCGACCAGTTTTTGATGCATCGTGTAAGGTAGGGAGGTCTCCTTCTTTAAATGATTGCCTCTTTAAAGGACCAAACCTCATCGAACAAATTCCTGCAGTGTTAATAAGATTTCGTGAGAAAGCTATTGGGGTAGTAGCCGATATAAGAAGAGCATTTCTTCAAATTGAAGTCAAAGAATCAGATCGGCATTTCTTGCGATTTTTATGGTGGAAGAGTCCTGACGAATTTCAAGTTTATCAACACAATAGAGTAGTTTTTGGAGCAACTTGTAGCCCATTTTTGCTAGGTGCAGTTATAAGATATCATTTGAGTAATGTTGATGAAGAAAACAAACAGATAGCTGAGAAGCTTATGAAATCATACTATATAGATAACTGCGTTACTTCAGTCGACAATGTGCCTGAACTAGAAAATTTTATTTCAAAATCTACAGAAATCATGGCTGATGCGAAAATGGAATTAAGAATGTGGGAATTCGGACCAATTAAAAGTGAAGACAGCAGTTTCCTTAACGAAAAGAAGGTGCTCAGCAAAAATGTAACAACGATAGTTCCGGTTTTAGGGTTGAAGTGGGACACAATGGAAGATAGTTTGAAGATCGCTTATAAATTTAGTGATGAGATAGAAAATCTGTCGAAAAGAAAGATATTAGCTGTAACCCAAGGGATCTTCGATCCAATAGGATTTTTAGCCCCAGCATTGTTGCCAGCCAAACTGATAATTCAAGACGCCTGGTCGACGAAATTAGATTGGGATGCTCCACTTCCAGAAGAAATCCGGAATAATTTTCAAAAATGGTATAGCGAACTCAAGTATTTAAATGACGTGAAGATAAATAGACGTGTAGGCTATGGTTGTAAAGAAAAATGGTCTATTCATACATTTTGTGATGCAAGTACCAGAGCTTATGCAACAGCAGTTTTCTTACGTTGTGAAGAGAAAGACGCAGTCTTTGTACAACTTTTAGGAGCTAAGTCTCGTCTTGCACCAAAGAAAAATGTAACCATACCACGTTTAGAGCTTCTTGCTTGTATTTTAGGAATAAGGTTGACTAAATTTGTTTTGAAAGCCTTTAATTGTATTTCCATACCAGTAAAGTATTGGACCGACTCTTCGACCGTTCTCGCTTGGATTCGAAGAAATGATCAATGGGGAACGTTTGTAGGCAATAGAGTTAGAGAAATTTGTAAATTTTCCGAATCTCAACAATGGAACTTCGTACCTGGTCATCTCAACCCTGCTGATCTACCTTCTCGCGGATGTAGTCCTAAACAGCTGCTGAAGATGAGATGGTGGGAGGGACCAGAATGGTTGAAGTTATCAGAAGAAAATTGGCCACATTCAGAAACAAGCCCCAACGAAGAATTAGTAATGATGGAAAAGAAGAAAACTTCAGTACCTACTCTTTTATGTTCTAATTCACTTGAATTTATGATATATAGTAGAATTTCAAAATTTGGTAGATTTATTAATGTCGTATGTTGGGTGAAGAGATTCATAATGAAGTGCAGAAATCGAAATATATGTTTTCCATCAGAATTGTCAATTGAAGAAAAAGAAGATGCGGAAAGGTCGCTCTGGTCAATAATACAATTTGAAAGTTTTGGTAATACTACTGATGCAATAAAAGGATTAAAGGTTATGAAAGATCAAGAAGGATTGTTGAGAGTAAAAACAAAGATATTAGAGCGGGATGACGAGTTTTCTTTCAGATATCCAATTTTATTACCATCGAAACATCATGTAGTGAATTGTATGATTCAAGAATGTCATTTAAAGAATTGTCATGCTGGACTTCAAACAGTTGGATCCATTTTGAGAGAAAAATATTGGATAATTTCTTCTAGACGCATCATTAGAAGTCAATTGTCTAAGTGTTACAGATGCAAAAGATACTCTACAAAGCCATATACTACACCTCCAATCCACCTACCTCTAGATCGAGTCAGAGATTCCAAAGTTTTTGAAGTTGTTGGAGCTGATCTTTTTGGCCCTCTTTTCGTAAAGCAAAGATCCAAAGTTTGGGTTGTACTTTTTACATGTGCAGTATATAGGGCAATACATTTGGAACTTGTATCCAGTCTCTCAGCGGAAGGATTCATTCAGTCACTTCGAAGATTTATATGCAGGAGAGGAAGGCCGACTACTATATACTCTGATAATGGCTCAAATTTTAGAGGAACCAATAACCTTTTAAAATCATTGTATTGGAAGGCAATAGTTTCTTCGAAAGAACTGTTTCCTATTAATTGAAAGAACTGTGTCCTATTAGTCATCCATCCAGCAGCAGCTTGGTGGGGTGGATGGTGAGAAACAGTACAACTAGAAGTGGTAGAGTAGTACAGAGACTTCTGAAATGACTTTTTCTAGAACTCTGAAATGACTTTTCTAAAACCCTGAATTGACTTTTCTAGAACTCTAAATGTTTCATTATTATTTTATTATTGTTTAGTTATTATCTTTATTTATTTGCATATTTTTTATTTTGAATTAGGGCTTAATTTGATCAAAAGTGATCTTAAGTTTAATTTGGCTTCCGCCTAAATTAAAGGTGGGAGTATGTTAGGAATTGATAAATTAAGTTATCCCAGTTTATTCACAGAAAATCGTTTGCATATTTGCAATTGTGATATTTAATTTACTTATAAGACGCGACTCGTTGCTATGGAAGCGAAGCTGTTTTTTCGTCTGCTTTGCTTTTTATATTTTTTATCTTACGAGATGAGTTAAAAGTTTAGATAAAAATGTTGGCATCAATTTTTGATAGAATGAAAAAGAATTTTTTGAGAGAGAGAATGTTTATATTTTTTGTTTGTCGTGCGTGTCTTGAGTTTTATTGAAGAATTATGTTAATTTTATGAAAAGGCACGCAGAAATGCATAAAGTATCATCTTTCCAGTTTTTAGTATGATGATCAAAAATTATCAAGGTAAAAGCATTTATATTTTGTACATATTATACATTTTGTACATAGTATGTAAATAATTTGAATTCAATATTTCTTTATTCTATAATTCTAAGTATGTAATAAAATTTTTAAAAAGAAAATTCAAGAATATTTAGAAGATTTTTGAACCCAAATAAGTTTTGATTGTTTACAGAACAGTCGTTAACAAAACACACTTCTGCGACACTTATACTTCTGTGGTTTCAAAAAGGAAAAAAAAATATTAAGCCTGCTGTTTTGAACGAACAGGTGATAAACTTGAAAGTTTAGTAATGTAAGCATTTTTTGCTTTATAATTTTTGCATGCGCATATGCCATGTGCAATAGGGAAAACTCGCAGACGATTTTTTAATTAAAGACAGTAAAGTTTATTTGTTGATCTTTGGAATACACAGAGAACGAGAACATTTTGTTTGTAAAAATAGCCGTTTATGTACGTATAGTCCGTCTAAGTTTAAAAATGTAAGCAAAAAATATTACAAGAGTATCGCAAAATTCTGTGTTTCATGCAAAATACGTCCAAGAAAGTTTACAAATGCTGTTGGTATGTGTAAAATAGATTCATGCCATTGCTTTTGTAATTAATATTGGACTATTTGTTTTCTACAAATGATTCTATGGATTACCATCAAAAAATGAAGAAATATGTCGATGGAAAATAGGTATGAAAAATATTTTTTCTGTTTGCTTTTCTTTAAATTACAATGATTTTGTTGAAATAAATAAAAATCTATGAATAATCCATATGTTTGAAGGAATGAGACTGAAATGTCATAATTATATTGTCTATTTATTTTTTTTTAATTCTAGAAGCTTTTATTATTTTATTTTGTGAATGATTTTAATGAAAGGAATTTCAAAATATCTATACGATACACAGTATCAGAAAATATATGATTAACCCACGAAAAAAGAAATAAAAGATAAACAGTGCACAAAAATTACAATAATGCATACAACCACAGTTAAAATTCATTAGCTTTTATTCGATATATTTTTTAAATGTTTCGAGATTTTTATGAATTTAGATCTAATAAAACAAGTTTACAAACCAATTTCTAAATTTTATCGCATTCATTTGGATTTTACTTAGGGTGTTAACTATTTTAAAAAGTGGATTTAAGCTAGCGATTAAATCATTATTTTAATCAACAATTTGAAATAAAAATCAATTATTTAAATCAAAATTGATTTAAATCTAATTGTTCTAAATGACAAAAACGTATTAAAATCTAAGATTAATGTAATTTGGAAAGTGTATTAAAATTAATATAATTTGGAATACTGTATACAGTACACCAAAATCTGATAAAAAAGCTTTAAATAATTGTTTCTAATCTTAATTTCTGAGTCCTGCGAAACATTAAATACAATAACTTTGTTAAGGCATAAAAGATATTTCATTTAAATATTATATTTAAATCTAAATCTAATATAATTTGTGATGTCATAATTTCCTTTAAGTAATTAAATTGTTTATTCTTTTATATGAAATAAGCATTTAAAGTATGCTAAATTTCGGCTATATATATATATATATATATATATATATATATATATATATATATATATATATATATATATATATATACAGGGTGTCCGAAAAGTCTGGAAACGGCCGAATAACTCGAGAAATACATATGAGATTGAAAAATTTAAATATATGTGTTAAATATTTTTAAATAAGCTATTCTGTGATACCAAATTTGACCTTCGAAACCGAGCCCCCTGGGGATCAGAGGGGGTCCAACTTTGAAATCTTAAATTATAACCCCCATCTTTTATTGCAGATTCGGATTCTACGGACAAAAATACGTAACTTTTGTATTTGATGTTTATTTCAAATCTTCGTTTATCACGGTGTAATCGAGCATATTAAATCGATACATATTCCCGCTTTTCCAACGGGATTTTCCCTAATCGAAACTGATTGGGCAGAATTTTTGACGTCAAATTCCTCGTCTTTTGTAGGAATAGCGTTTCCTGAAAATCACCCGTGGCGATTATTTTAATAGTGCTACACTGTTAAAAATTTGACCCATTTGCTGCAGCGTCACTCCACAGCTATTATAGAATATCTTTTTTGTGACCAATGAGAATGCTCCATAACACAGTAAAGTAATCGTTTTCTATAAAAGCGGTGGAGTGACGATGCAGCAAAAGGGTCAATTTTTTTACAGTGTACTTTACTGTGTTATGGAACATTCTCATTGGTCATGAAAGAGATATTCTATAAAAGCTGTGGAGTGACGCTACAGCAAATGGATCAAATTTTTAACTGCGTAGCACTACCGAAATAATCGGCACGGGTGATTTTCAGGAAACGCTATTATTGCAAAAGACGAGGAATTTGATGTCATAAATTCTCCCCAATTAGTTTCGATTAGGGAAAATCCCGTTGGAAAAGCCGAGATATGTATCGATTTAATATGCTCAATTACACCGTGATAAACGAGGATTCGAAATAAACATCAAATACAAAAGTTACGTATTTTTGTCCGTAGAATCCGAATCTGCAATAAAAAATGGGGGTTATAATTTAAGATTTCAAAGTTGGACCCCCTCTGACCCCCAGGGGGTCGGTTACGAAGGTCAAATTTGGTATCACTGAGTAGCTTATTTAAAAATATTTAACACGTATATTTACGTTTTTCAATCTCATATCTATTTTTCGAGTTATTCGACCGTTTCCAGACTTTTCGGATACCCTGTATATATTAGTATGCACATACATTGTGTAAGGTATGATTTATGCTTTTAACAGTAATTTTTGTTACTACAAATGCAAAATGAGCTACCAATAATATTTGTTAGTTATGTTGGTTATGCCATATTGAAATTACTTATTTGCTGTTTTTATTAATTCTGTTGATTACTGTTTCATTTTGGCTATTTGTTAAGGCTGCAACACTTTGCCCCTTTTGAAATTAACAAAATGCACCCTACCTTTTAAAAAATAGTGAAATATAGCCAGATCTTTTTTGAAATAAATCCCTCCATACCGCAGTACTTCTAAATATGTGCACCTAAGACTTAACAAAAATGATAGAACTTTATTTCTTGGAAAAAAGCAGGATATTATTAAAACATGTTATTTAATTGTATTTTTCAATTCGTGATTTATAGAAATATTGAAAATTAATGATTTTTATATTTATCATACTAAAAAATTATGTACTTATTTTTATTGCTACTAAGCACATTAGTAATATATTTTCTTATGTAATAGTGCCTTTTTTTTAGAACAAGCATTCTGCCCTTTTTCTTTTTAGAATAAATATTAAATACTGAATTATCGTTTATTAATTTAAGCATTACAATATGCATTATATACCTAATTAAAGATTGTAATCAATTTAAAATTAAATGCAGCAACTGATAATTTTAATAAATGTAAAATCATTATTTTTTAATATAGTTTTACATAATTATTGCAAAATATTAATGTATATAACTTTATAGTATTATATTAATTAATGAAATTACTAATTTACAGTTTTTATAATTTTTGTAGTTACTAAATAATAATTAAATTTTATTGATTAAAGTGCAAAAACATAGATTATGTTAGTAAATAAAAGTCTAATTTTTTAGAAACCTAGAATCTATTAATCTTAGAAACCTAGGCTAAACCTTCATCTATTCAATATTTCAATGCTGGAGAGAAAAAAAAAATCCGATTCAAATAAAAAGAAATATGATTTAAATACAAAAATTCGATCTTTATTATTATTGCTTTTTAAATCATGATTTTTTTACACCCTATTTTTACGGAATTAAACTAATTTTTGTTGGCCGATCCGACGGGGGAACTGTCTGGTAGACGGAGTGTTAAAATAAGTTTTGTTATTTATAACTATCCTCCATACTTGTAAATAAAATATTAATGATAATATACCAAAGTGTGATTTTATTTTATGTATGGTCTGCAATTTTATACTTCATTCACATAAAAAAAAGTTATTAACTGTGTATTCCTAGTTTGTTTTTAGCTGTGTCTGGTAAAAATAAGTACGGTTATATGGATTTCTAACAGACAATTATATGGAAAAAAATTTATCACATTTCATTTAAAGACACTATAGTAAATTCTTATAAATCCGCTTGTATTATTTTATGACGATATCAGAGTGATATTGGCTCTGGCAACATAGATTCTTGGAAAATTGTGCAAAAACTTTCATATAAGACCTGAAAAATGAGCTTTGTTTTCAAAAATGATAATCATAGATAGCAAGAGTTATTATTTTTAAATGTACAATTTTATAAATAAAAATGTAATTTTCGCAATGAATGATTAAAATTATTTTTTAATAACTAAATTTTTTAAAGTTTGAATTTTGCTTCAGTCAGATCATAATGTAAAGTGAATTACACCTTTGTATCTCCGTGTTACATAACTGCGATGTACACTAAAGTCAAAATGACCAGCGAGCATTAAGGGTGCATTCGAAAACATTTTTTTCACCTTCAACAGTTCGAAATTTTCTGATACAATTTCAGACTCACTTTTAGAAGTAAAAACACGAAACTTGCTGATGTGACTTTTAAAGAGATCTATAAGATGTCGTGTGATTTTATTTTTTGTTAAATTCATTAGAATTAGATTTATAAACTATTATTTCCCCAGTATGACTCTTTTTTTCGTTCCCAGATCTCCCGCTTCGGAAAATTCGGTTTAAAACGTTGACTTTAACAGCATTTTTTTGCAATATTTTCTGCATTTATCAAAAAATTGAAAAGCACGGGACCTAATATACTTTCTAAATAAGAGAATTTGCCAGTTTGATGCGCTTGAGAGAAAAAACGAATTTAAAAATAAATCAGAAAAAAGGTAATTTGTATTGAAATACACCCTTAATCGGGGGTCTTATTTATTACTGCTATCATCCATCATAGCATTTTTGCCACATATGTTCTTAAAATTCTCAACATACGACGATACTGAGTTTGATCACATGAGCAGTTTTAGATCATTATTGCTAAAATGAATTTTGAATTTTGATAGTCCAGAACAGATTTTTTTTCAAAGGTAAGTTCATTTATTTTACAATTTAACACTTGAAAATTATAATATGGATGAGAAGTGTGTTATTTTCTGCTTATTACAAATTTGGAAAAAATAATTTATTATTTTTGTGTTTTAAATCATTTCTTCATGTTTAAAATCACATATTGTAACATAAGAGTAAATATTTGCAGTTTTAACATTATATAGCATTAAAAATAATTATTCGGTTTAAATACTATCTATTTCAGCGTGTTTATAATATATTTTGCTATAAAACTTCGAGTTTTTATTATTTTACATGCTATACATTTCTTATTTCATTTTATACCGATGACAAAAGACAGCTTTTCATAGATTTCAATTCATGGTTTTTCGTTTGTGATTTTTAAATTGAAGACTTTTTGTAAGCGTATTGCATTCAAAAACTACAAGAAAAATAAATAAAAACTCTAAAAAAAATGTCATTTGATGTCAGAAGAAATAGTTTTTTTAACCTAGTCCGAAAAATTCAAATGTTTACACCAAATCCAATTACAGACACAGAAGCAATTATAACTTTTTTTCAGATAAATTTTTATTAAATTAAAACGCGTCCCAAACAATGTTTCCTTCTTTACCATAATGTAATGTAATATTTTAGTATGGCCCTGTAAATTAATAAAAACTATTCTCTGTACTACAGATTATGCAGAATTTATATTGTAGTATATACTTCATAGATGCAAGTCAATTTTATTATGTTCGAAAACGTGTAACATTATTAAAAGGCACTTGAAACTATTTTTATACATGGGCCGTTATGCAAGGGAACGCTTTTGACTGTCTCTATAATTGAATTATGCATCTCATTTTCATAAAAATTGAAATGACTTGATAAAATTATGCAAGAGTTATGTATTTTAAATTTCAAACAATTCGGATTAAGTAGTTTTTGCGTTGTTATATGCGAACGGACAGATAGACAGACGGACGGATTGAATGACAACTATAGTTATTACGTATTTACATAATTACGATCGCGTACTTAGAAACAAGTCAAGCATACGAATTTGTTTTTCATGTAATTTTGTTTTGCTATTTTAAAAACTTTTTCGCAGTTTACACATCAAAGAATAAGGTAAATCTTTGTACACAAAAACCTATGTATTTTAAATATTACACAAAAATGTATTTTCCATGTTACATAGACATATGTGTAAAAACAGAATATTACACAAAAATCTGTGCATTCTGTACATAACACAAAAACATGTGTATTTTGCATATTACACAACATTGTAGGTATTTTCCTATTGCACAAAAATATATGTAAAAAAAGAGTATTACACATATGTATGTGTAAAAATAGTGCTCAGAAATATGTGTATTTCAGTGCAATTCACACATTAAAGTGTGTATTTCAAGAGTTATCAGATAACTTTTACACATTTGGACTTATCATCAAATTACACATTAAAATGTGTATTCTGAAATTTACACATTTGGCGCAATTTACACACAAATTTACACACATAGACATGTCGTTTTTGTATCATCGATTTACACATTTTTGTGTGTAAATTTACACATTTTTTTTTTAGAGTGCAGGAGCTTCCTTCAAACTGCATCCAGTGGGTAAAAAGACAGACTACTGAAGCGGAAGATTTTCGGCGAAGCCGCAATAGATGGCAGCACCAAACATGCTGACATGCTTCTAAAGGGGAGAGAAAGTCCAGAGACCATTACCCATGGTAACTGCTACAACAGTATTTTCATAATCCCTTTATTTAACGAGTACTTACATTGCATACATTCGGTGCATATTTGGTGGCATCCAGCATCGAACCCGGGTGCTTTCAGCCAGGAGGTTAGGTGCTATGACCACTAGGCTATCACGGCCACACCAAGTGAGTTTTAGTAATAGCTTTTAAAAATGTAAAACTATTAACTCTATTCTTGTTAGCTTTCTTCTAGCAATTCTTACAGATTCCTTGTAACCGAGTAAGATTACTAAAACATTTTTAGTAATTACAAAGATCACTAAATTTTTTTAGTAGATCGACCCTTTTTTTACAGTGTAGTATCACAATACCAAAGGATTGTACTTCTATAACCACTATTGCTATTAAGATATCTACGGAATTTTTAAAATGTGTATTGTGATTTTCATGCCGGATAACAATTTGAAAACTTCATAAAAATTCTAAATTTATTTCTAAAAATTAAAACATTAAACTTGAAGTTAAAATTATCACAATATAAAATCACCTTGTTTCCACATAAAAAGAGTTATATTATTTTTTTATGGAGCTTAAAACAATTTTTTTGAAGCGAAAACATATAAAAAAGTGTATATGCAATATTTCTATTTAGTCCTTTTTAGTTCAAGCTCAAGCAATTTACTCGCATTAGTTTCTGACAAATTTCAACAGTTTCGTAAGGAAAAATGTGTTTTATGTGATCGCAAGTTGAGATTAAAGTGGAAAAGAGGATTAAATATTCTTAAAATCTCTTTTAAGTCTTGAGATATTAATTATATCCCGTAAAGTGGATTTGTTGTTTACTTGTTTAATCTGAATTTTTTTGGGGGAAATAACATTTTCTTTTGTGATTTTTTTTCTTCGAATCTCAGTTGATAACATTATTGATCGTTAACTCTTGTTCTAAATAAAAACTCCATTTAACTTTCTTCTATCTTTACAAGAAGAATGTATAGGATTCGTGAAATTTTTCGACTTTCGTTTTTAAACGAATTTATACGCTTATAGTCCTGTAAAGATTTCATGGTTTTCATAGGAAAATGTCAATCTGTGTGTCACTTTGTCTCTCTGTGAATATCATTATGTGAGTAGCACTTTAAGAAATAATTCTCGAAATTCTACATAACCTTCGATTCAGCAAGACCAGCAGCACAGTATCAACTGACTAACCAAAACCTAATCAACACAGTATAAACTGTGCTGATTAGTTTTTGGTGTATATAATCCAACGGGTGACGTTGTTATGCTGCATTATTCAGGATTTTCACAATAGCTCTATCTCAATAATTAAGGCATGAATTTTCACTGAATTCGAGGCTGATATTTTTGGAGTAAATCGCTCAATATGTGGCGCTCATTATTCTTCATAATCTGAATATTAAGAATCTTCATCAAGTTTCAGATTCAATTAGTCCATAATATGGATTTGAGCTGTTTATGTCTTGATGTAAATCGCCGAATAGGTGGCGCTGCTATGCTGCAATTTTTCCTGATTTCCTGATTTTGTAATACTTGTATTTCAAGAACTGACTCATGAATATTGATCAAACTTCCGATTCAGTTAGTTCCTCATAAAAATTATTCTTGGTGCATTTTGTGTGTACATTACCCAACAGGTTGAGCTGCTATGCATATTTTTTTTTCGATTCCCGTTTTAGCTCTGTCTCAGAAACTAATACACGGATTTTTATCGAATTTCAGATGCAGATATAAGTTGATAAGTTATCAGTGATTAGGTTTTGGAGTAAATATACAACCGATGCGCTGTTATGCAGCATTTTTCGGGAAGTGTTAACATGTATGAGATTGAAGAAAGTTTTAAAATTGCCCCATTTGACTAGTTTATTTATAGAGGCATAAATGTGAAGCATTGAAGCAGGTTTTTGCCTCTGCTTGATAAAATATCTGCTTGCTGTAATATTGTAATGTCGCAGATTTATTTTACTGGAATGCATTGTTAAAAAATGTATATATATGATTTTTCTCCCTTGTCTTTCATGTTTTCATTTTTCTATCATACATGCTAAGAAATCTAATTCAATTATTTGATGCTCTGAAATCGATTTTAAGCAGTAAGTGCAGCTATAATCGAATTGTTTGTGTTATATGCATAATGTAGCCAATAAAAGCGCAAATTACCCAAAGTAAAAAAAAAAAAATCTTTAAAAGTAACAGCTTGTACATTTTACAGAAACTGTGGTGGTAGCTTTTGTTGTAAAATGCAATGAATTCGCTGCGCTATCACATTTGTATTGCAATTTTTCAAGTATCAATGCTCTAAATATGAATTTAAGATAGAAATTCAAGTTACAAGTGTTGACATAGAGACAGCATCTTTTGTTGTGAAATACAGATATATATATATATATATATATATATATATATATATATATATACACACTGTAAAAAAAAATTCAAGAGGTTACTAAAAATTTTTTAGTAAATTTGTATTCCACAGAATTTTTTAGTAACCATTACAAACTTTTTTTTTTGCAAGTGAAACAAGCATTTCTTTTGTAAACTGAACAAAAGAATATTTTGTATAACTAACTTAAAATTTTTTAGTATGAGCCACCAAGCAAATTTTAGTAATATCTCCAAAATTATTTTTAATAACAATTACGTGCGTCTGGAGGACAGGAGCTTCCTTCGAGCTGCATCCAGACTTCTGAAGCGATAGATTTTCGGCAAAAACGCAATAGATGGCAGCACCAAACATTGCGACCAGCTCCAACAGGAAATTCATAACCCCTTTATTATAGGGTACTTACACTACATACATTCGGGGCGTATTTGGCGGTGGCCAGTATCGAACCCGGGACCTTTTAATCTGGAGTCCGTTACTATAACCACTATGCTATCAAGGCCACACCAAGTGAGTTTTAGTAATACCTATTAAAAATATAAAACTATTAACTCTATTCGTTGCTAACTTTTTTCTAGTAATTCTTACAGATTTTCTAGTAACCGATTATGATTACTAAACATTTTTTAGTAATTACAAGGATTACTAAAGTTTTTTTAGTAGATCGACCCTTTTTTTACAGTGTATATATATATTAACTATTTGGAAAATAGTTGTTACCGTCGGTACAGTACCGGGAAATCTAAAATATATCTGAATATTTTTATTGGTTGAATTCCGCAACTTATTTCATTTTATTCGTTTTCTGATTGGTCCATGTTCAATGTCCAAAAATAGAATACATCTGTTTTTCATTTTATTCGTTTTCTGATTGGCCAATGTTTAATGTCAAAAATGGAATACTTCTGTTGATACGATGACAAAAAAAAGTAATAAAACCTTTGAATTATAATAATAATTTCAAAACAAATTGCGATAAAGATTTCAAACAAATTTTATTTAAAAGTGTATTTTTTTTCTCTATGCAACGGTGTAAAAAATTTAAAATGTGCGATGTTTAGAAGTTTAAAAATTTGCAGTTCCAAAAATTGAAAAACTAAAATTTCATTTAAAATTTGATTATTATGGGTCCAGGAAAATGAATGTTTAATCCATGTCGTACGTAATATGAGGCGTTCAGAAGTCAGTCTGATTAACTCCATCCAATAAAATACACATTTTAAACAGTTAAAGTTGCATAACAGCATATCAATAAACTACTGTCTTTTTTTTAATTATTGGTCTAAGACTATTAATGTTGAATGCATATAGGCAATGTTGAATGTAACGTAATATAGGACTCATTATGATCAATATAAAAATAATAAAAATAATTATTATTAACCATTTGAAAAATGGTTGTTGTTTTCGGGAGAATGGACCCGATGATGTTACCACTTTTGAATGATGTTACCACTTTTGAATGATGTTACCACTTTTGAATTTAAATTAAATTCTTTATTTTTAGAAGAATTTTTATTTGAATTTAAATTAAATTCTTTACTTTTAGAAGAATTTTTATTTGAATAGTAAATTAAAATGGTTAAAATCATTGTAATAAAGGAGAAAACTAACAAATTTAAAAATGGGTAGACGGAAATTAACAGATACGGAAAAAGCCGAAGCCAAAGAAATGAATGAACGTGAATATCGCATTCAATGATATTAAACACAGTCAACATGTATAAGTTGCTTATTAGTTTGGCGATTCGTATCATTTGGCGAAATTGGTCGACGGGATAACTGAGTAATACTGTATTTGGTTTGGCGCAAAAACGTCTTTCAATGCAGAAAATGATAAAATCAAAAGATTATTGAGCCGCTGAAAACCAATTACGTGTTGAAAGGCGATCACGAAAAAGGAAGCAATTTAATGCCGAACCGATTAATTGTAAAACATCATGTCGCCAGGGCGACCAATCCACTAGCCATGGCGTTTTACTATCGGTCGGTTCTAACCAGGAAAATTTGAGTGCCAATAGTGATTCTAACAAGCCGGAAAATGTTATAGCTATTACTCTTGATTTTCCACCACCTAAAAAGAAAACTAAAAAGCAATCGGCTTGGGAAAAACTGGGAAAAAACTTTTTTGATTCGATGTCTGATGGACCCATTCACAGATGCATGTGCTGCGATCGATTTTGGTTTAAAACCTCCATCACCAAAATTCTGCTCTGTAAAATCAAACAATATATGCCAAAGTCTTACAAGTATAACAGTATATGCCAAAGCTGTATTTTAATAATGATTACTTTTGCACCAACAATGTTAAATAGTTTGAAATGTTTCTTTCGTCGCCAACTTTTATGCTTGGCGACAATAGAGTGATATAACTTAAACGAACCGTACCTTCAAATTGCAGCATGTATAAAGTCATTTATAGCAGTGGCACGGATAATACACAATAAAACAACTGGTATTTAGCTTAAAATGATAGATGAATGTATCGAGTGAAACATTTTTCAAATGGTTGGGGTAATTTCTTAAATTACAATTTTTTTTTTTTATTAATTTAAATATGAAAATTATTTATAAGTCTTTAAAAATATCATTTTCCAAATGTTCATTGTAATTTGTTAAATTACAATTTTGTTATTTAATTTGTTAAGGAATTTTTGGTCAGAATTTTTCCATACGCAACAATTTTTTCCCATACCGAAGTAATAAACTATGTAGCAATTTGCGGCTGAACCGGGCTATCATTTAAGGGGACGGTGGACGTTAAAAATTTAATTTATTCATTTTTATCATAGCAATATGAAATGTTGTTCATATATACATTTCACAAACAGCATATAGAATATCTTCAAAAATTTTTCAACCTTATTAAAATTTGTAATTTTTTTGCAAAAATTTAAATTTTTAAACGAAATTTTAAAATGCTCCTCGTGTCTTAATTTTTGAAATATTTTCTTGCTTTTGCATTTTTATCACTTAAAACTATATTATAAACAAATTTGTGGAAGATTTTTTAAATCTCTTGAATAGTTAATATTTTACAGATTTTTTTTCTAAATTCCTTATCGATTTTCATCAAATTTTTGCCTTTTAATAAGTAAAAAATAAAATTTTACTATCTTAATGGAGACGAATTTTAAAAAGCTTACACAATTTCTTTTTAAATAATATCAGGATACTTCCTTATTAATTTTATAAATATTGGTCAGAAATTAAGACGCAAGGAGCAATTAAAAAATCTAAAAACGCTGAAAAATTAGTTTTGAAAAAAACAGATTTAAAGTATATAAATACATTTATCTTTTATTATTTACTCCTTAAAACCTTCATAAATGATATTTTAATAAGAAAAAACTGTTTAGGTACTATTATACCCCAGAAATAGACCTTTTTTCTGCCGATTTTGCTCAAATAAAGGTCCACTGTCCCTTTAAACTATTTTCCAGACTGGTCCGGGTTATGATTTGAACACTTTTTTTCAGGCCGGGCCAAACTTCTTCCCCTATGGGATGGTTTGGGATCGGACCTAGATATTTCGATCCATGCAGAGCTCCAGTGCAGTCTACCAACATATTTTGAAAACAAGTATCGATTTAATTCAGTACGTCGCATTGTTATGCCCTAATGAGAGGCACTGTCTTAAATCGATAACCAATAACGGACAATTTGTGGACGATTTCTCACTTGCTTTGAAAATGAGCGAAAAACTTTTTGTTTGCAGGCATGGTAAAGTGTTGTAAGTCACGAATTTTGGAGAATTTCGTATTTTAATATCTCTGTTTTTAGGTATTTAGATGAAATTTTTTTTGTTCAATTTAGGAATGGGTGAGGAATAATTTCCTAATTGGGAATTTTGCCCTACGAGGGCCGTATAAAAATTTAACTTCTGTATTTTTTTTAAATAGACCCCCCATGGAGTTGCAACTTATCAGAAATTTCACCTTTTTTTACGAATTTTTGCAATTGGAAGTATGGGTCTAGGGGCAATATTTAAGCAGCTAGCCAATTGTTTCGATATTTATGACTCACCCTGTGTATATACATGTAAATATATACAGCACAGAATAAGAAAAAAATCAAAAATTTCAAGTTTCTCATGTATAATATATAAAGAAATAAATAAACAATAAAAATAAATAAAGAAACAAAATATGTGTTTTTTTCTGCAGGAGAATTGTAGAAAATGTTCACTTGGTTAATTTTTAGGTGCGTTCGTAATTATGTAAATACGCAGCACCTATTGTTGTCGTTCAGTCCGTCCGTCTGTCTGTCCGTCTGTCCGTCCGTCTGTCTGTCTGTCAGTCCGCATATAACAACGCAAAAAAACACCCAACTGAATCGTTTGAAATTTAAAATATACAATTGTTACATAATTTTGTCGAGTCATTTCAAATTTTATGAAAATCGGATGCATAGAACAATTACAGGGACAATCAAAAGGATTTCGTTACATTACGGTCAACGGGGAAAAAAGTTTCAAATGCATTTTAATCGCTTGAAATTTTAAATACATAATTATTACATAATTTTGTCGAGTTATTTCAAATTTTATCAAAATCGGATGCATAGTTCAATTACAGGGACAATCAAAAGTATTCCGTTACATAACGGTTAATGGGGAAAAATCTTTCAAATGCATTTTAATGGTGTTACACTAATTCGAACGTAATAAAATTTATATGCATTTATAAAGTACATAATATAATATACATTTTGCATAATCTGTGGTGCAAAGAATATTTTTTATTGATTTACAAAGCCACACAAAAGTATTCCATTGAATAATGGTATAGGGAGAACATTGTTTGGTGCGCATTTTAATTGTAATTATTTACAATTTTATGAGATTGATATATAAGAGTAATAATTTTAAATCTTTGTTATCGTACGAACGCACCTCATTTGCTACGCTTCACGTGAAAATTCCAACTTGTTTAAAGCTGTAGTGAGTAATATATAGTACAATCATACTCGAAATATAGTAATCTACAAAAACAAAATTTTAAAGTTTCAACACCTAAGGACCTTCAATTGTACTCACTTTTAGAAATCTTAGTAACTAAAGAAATAATTTAGATTTTTGAATGGCTTTTTCTTTATCCTATTGAGAAAATTTCAAAAAATCATAAACAAACAAAAAAAAGATACTGATTTTACTGATATTGTGTGAAAATGACTGAAAATCTGTAATGTACGATCTGTCCCTTTTAAATTTTTAAGTTGTTTTATGGATAATTTTCTAATTGTGTAAAGATTAGAAAGAAAAATATACTAAAGAAATGGAAAAAGTAATTTTCAAAATACCCATAGCGTCATAATAGAAATGATAACAATGTAAGAGATCATTATTTCTGAAAATACCTTTTTATTTAACTCCTTATTTATTTCATAATGACTTTGTGATGTAAGCATGAAACAAGAAAAAAATTCATTTAAAAAATCAAATCTGGAATTTATCATTACAGTGTTAAAAAAGATTTTTCCCTGTAAAAGAATTGTTAAATATAATTCTTAGTTAAATATAAAGCCATTGTTTGTTGAGATTTAATTAAGTCTATAAGGATATAACTAGGGAAACAAAAAATGTATAAATAATAAATTGCAAAGAAATGTAATTTTTTCCCTTAAAAAAAAGCAAAGTTTACGTGAAAAAAAGCAGTCGTTTATAATCACAGTTCTTAGGATTAGGTTATTAAGTGGATTAATTAATTCAAGAATTTGCTTTTAGTCTAAAAATATTTAATTAATGTGGTATACGTAAGTAATGTGGCTTGATGTACTTTGTTTATTTTAAATGCAGTTTGAAATTTTATTCTTTGAATTTTTTATATTTTTTTAGCAATTCAGACTGTAACATTTATTACAAAACCCAACTCTTATTAATTTTTTTTTACTTCCAGAATTATTAAAAACAATATATTTAATTAAAACGCGCTATCTTGCATTCAATTTTATTCGAATTTTTCATTTTAATTTTATTTAAATGTTAAATAATAAACTTTCATATGCTCACAAACTTTGTTATGTGTACAGACCAAGACGTGGAAGCACAGGGAATCGCCTCATCCAATTCACCGAAGAAAATCTAGGGTTAGTTAAATTTCGATTCGCATATTAAAATGCAATCATTTTGCCAAATCATATCTTGGTGAAAAACATCTAATAATCCAAACTCAGCAGTTGATTCATAAGTTTAATATTATATTTTCCTGTAACCAATCCCCCATGTTTTTATGCTTTTGAGTGCAGGAAAGCACAATGGTAAACCTACGAGTCAAATGTTAAAACCAGGTTTTTAGGAGTTTTCCATTAAGATATGAATTAGCAGACCGATTGCGTTGTAATATGCAAATCAAGATTTGACTAATCTTAGAGTTTCATCCATGAACTCGATGGTGTGATTATCTGTGCTGCCGTTTCCCGGTCCGACGGTAATGTTAAATACAAATCTTAATGTTCAACCCTTTCATGCACAAATTATTTTTCATTATTATTCATTATTTTTCATTATTACATTTTTGTGATAAATGAGACGCAATTATAAAATACTTCTATTATTGTGGTGCATACTAATTATTATCTATCTACAAATCAAATTTCCATAAATATTCTTTTTTTTTTTAAAGCAGATCCGTATTAATAAAAGGGTTAAATCTGTTAAATACACAGTTATTTTACGTTACGCTGTTGTTGCTCATTGCTCGTTAGGTAACTTTTAAAAATTATCCCGCAATTTAACATTTAAATTGTTATTGTGTATTGTTTGTTGACTTTTGTCAGAATAGTCTATCTTATTTCAAGTAAAATTTATAATTTCTTTCAAGCAAAGACAAATTGCAAAATATTTCAAGCAAAATCTGAAAAAAGGTACTTTTACTCTATATTTCTACCACTGTAAAATCTTGGATTATTATGAAAACAAATGGAAGCAATAATAAACTGCTAAGGAAATTTATTATTATTATTATTATTATTTGTGATTTTTCAGGAATTGATTTTTTTGATAAAGCGAGTTTTGAACCTCACATCCTCATATAATCCTGGGATATCCCTCTAATGAATTCAATAAATATCCAAAAAAAAGGACGATTGAATTTTTAAATGCAATAACTTGCAAACGGTGAGAGATGTTCAAAAATTCTTGCTGGAAAGTTATATGTGATGTCAGGTGCTTTTATGCTGTAATTCCCAGTTTTAGTTACAAGTTGGTGCGATAGCTGGAGCTGAGAGCATTACCGCATAATTCAGTCTCGAGTTTTCGGTTACTCTCTTCTTCCTTGCAAAAAGAGGAGATTAAAATGCATTGAAATTATCTCGAAGTGCCAAAAATAGGGTCTCGAAATGGCGCATATCGCTACCAGTGCCATCTATTGCCTGAAATTCGACTTAAAATCAAGAACCACACTAAAAAAATCTCCTGACATCATACATAATTCTCCTGCAATAATTTTTTAATATTTATCACATTTTGAGAGTTATTGAATTTTAAAATTCATTAATCATTTTCGGGACATTCAGTACAGTGTTATAACTTATCAGTATGAAGGAAACATTTATAAATATACTTTTAAATTTTGATTTGATTTTTCATAAAATGACTAGGCAAAAATATACAACAATTTTATTTATTAAAATTCAAAACATTCGGTTGGGTAAATTTCACGTTATTATATGCGTAGAAATGGACAGACCAGACAACGACAATAGACAATAGCTCACAGGCTATCATAGCCTGATAAGATATATGCCCGCCCGTTCTGTATGTATGTATGTACGTACGTAACTCATGATAAAAATATCCGATTTAGTTGCAATTTTGGATATAGGCTTATTATGATAAGGTGCTTCCCTGTTTAGTTTTGGGAGTTCATTCGATAAATATAAGGGGAGCAGCGGCCAATGCCCCTCCCTTTAATTTATATAAATGGGTTTTTCATGCAGAATAATCTGATTTCGTTCAAATCTTAAATATTCGATCATTCTGATGAGGTTCTTCCTGGATTAGAATTGGATGTTCATTGGATAAGTTTAAAGACTGGCATCTGGAAGGGGTGGGGTCACCCTCTTAATTTAGGTTAATGGGTCTTTCACGCAAAATTTACCGATTTGCTTCAAATTTTGGATATAGGTTCATTCTGAAAAGATCTGTTTTTGGAATTCATTGGTTAAGTATAAAGGGGGATATTAAGTATAAAAATTTCTCATAATTTTTGTGAATGATTTTCATGCCGAATTAATCGATTTGTTTCAATTTTTGGATAAAGGCTCATAGTGGTAAGAAACTTTCCTCATTAGTCGTGGTGTTCTTTTGTTATGTATAAAGGCGGGTACGGGCGATTACCTCCTCCTTAAGTCAGATAAATAGAGTTTTATGCAGAGTTATCCGATTTACTTTAAGTTTTGGATGTAGGTTCTTTCTGATAAATTGAATTTCTCAACAGTTTTAGAGGTTTAATCGTTAAGTATAAAGAAAGGAACGGGGGACAACGCTATTTTTTTTATAATTTTTAAAACAAATAAACCAAGCATATCAAAACAACTATAAAGTTATTTCCTGGAACCTCAAAATCATGCCCATTTAATTATAACCTATCAGGATGCTTTTTCTATCACACTGCAAAAAAATATCTGTAAAGTTACTAAAAATTTTATAGGAAACTCGGATTCCTAGAACTTTTTATGTAACGGCAACAGAAAAAATTCATATTACATATACAAATTTGCGTTGAAAATCAAAAAATCTGTAAGGCTACTACGAAGTTTTTAGGAAATTGGAATTCCTAGAAATTTCTATGTAACTGCAACCCAGATTACAGATAAAATTTTAGTAAGATAACTGTAATTTTGGTAGATTCGCTTGTAAAGTTACAGATTTCTCTAACTTTACCAAAATTGGTTTTGTAGATTTACATATTTTCTTGTACAGTGTACAGATAAAATGTCAGTAAGCATACAGATTTCGGCAACTTTACATCTGTTGGATTTATAGGTTTTTTTCACAGATATTTTTTACAATGCAGTTATTTCAGATCAGGCGCACAAACAGACTAAAGACGGAAACCAACAACTTTTTGTGAATCCGAAATTCATATGGACAGATTTGCAATGTTTCGATACATTAGAAATTTATGAGCGTAAACGAGATATTCTCTAAAGCAGATGCTAATGTATTTATTTAGTTTTGTACTGTAGTGTTCCTCCATTTAAAAATAATAAAATATATAAATCATTTTGGCAGATTTGAATTTATCGCTTTAATAAAAAAATCACGCGTTAAGCATAGATTATGAAACACTTTTCAACAATTCCGGAAATCTATTACAAAACTCGTTATCCAGGAAAATAAGGTGTTACTGTCCACAGCCAAATTTATATTCCGATACTTTTGAACAGCCCTTTATATGATCTGTCGGTTGATATATATACTATATAATAGGGAAATTTATTTTAGCAGGAAAACATTACAAAACTCGTTACGGAAATCTATTACAAAACTCGTTATCAAGGAAAATAAGGTGTTACTGTCCACAGCCAAATTTATATTCCGATACTTTTGAACAGCCCTTTATATGATCTGTCGGTTGATATATATACTATATAATAGGGAAATTTATTTTAGCAGGAAAACATCTAACAGGTATAATTTTTTCTTTCAGCTATTTATACTATTAATGAACAAATACTTTAATACTTTTCTCAGCCCTATAGTTTATCTAGTACCTTTATTACACGAAAGTATTTTGCTATAATTTAATTAAAATAAAAATACTCTTTAAACTAATTAAATCACATTTCCAGAAATTATCATCTATGAACGCCCCAGTATCCAGTTGTTTGTGTGACTCAGTATATCATTTTATCTATATTCTACAAACATTTCTTAGTCAACCGAAAACAGTTTAACGTAAAAATACGAAATTTATTTTAAAACCACCATTGAGTAAATTACACTCATGTTCAAAAATCTTTCCAAGTATTTTTTGTATTCCTGTACATCTAAATTGAGTAACTATTAGCTTTTATACATACCATATAATGTGCGTACATTTAGTGAAACTTAAAAGCGCATTTCATAATTAAAAATGCATTTCATTCATCCAGCAGCCAACAGCCATCATCCGTCATCCGTAATTCGGATAGAATATATTTGAAATCTCTAGTGTGTCCCTGTAAATGTTATTAATGTAACTCATATTAAGTCTCAGCGACGTATATCAAATGAATTATACATGAAATCGTTTATCATTAAAACATGTCGCAAACAATTCCCTTCCGTCTTTTATTAATGTAAGCAGTGTAATGGAGTTCATTTGTGTGGCCCTGTAAATAATTAATACCTATTCTTTTCACTGCATATTATACAGAATGCATATTTCAGTGCACTTTGTACATGCATATAAATTTGAATATATCTGACAAGGTATAATATCTTTGAAATTCATTTGAAATGATTTTTCTCTATGGATCGTAATGTAACAGAAAACTTTTGACTGTCGTAATAAAACTAATCATGGTAGAAACTTCATTTTCAATAGGGTTTCTGCTAGGGT
Organism: Maratus speculifer; assembly: GCA_964019185.1. Classification (NCBI taxonomy): domain Eukaryota; kingdom Metazoa; phylum Arthropoda; class Arachnida; order Araneae; family Salticidae; genus Maratus; species Maratus speculifer. Next base: position 359,358,307 of record OZ025294.1, read on the forward strand.
AGCTGTCAATAATGTCCAAAATTTTCTTAACAATCCGATTATATTAACGGGAATTAGAGCGCAAACAGACGGACAGACAGTCCAAAAGCATAAACACCTTTTAACTTTGTTGGAAAGAGTCTAAAAAAGTGTTATTATAACATAAGTGTATTTTAACCTAAAAGATTAATGTTGGTATCACCATACGAAGCATATGCTTACTGAAAAAATACACAAAGAAAAATATTATTTCTTACAAAAAACCATCAAGTTCAGATTAAAGTAGTAAACAACAAATTCAATTTACGGCACGCAAATATTATCTCGTGACTTAAAAGAAGCTTTAAAAATATTTAATCCTCTTTCCCACATTAATCTTATCAGCGATTATATAATAAAACAATTTTGTTGAAACTTTTGAAATTTGTCATAAAAATGTAAGTAAATTGTTTGAGCTTGATGTTTAAACCTTTGTTGTTAAACCTTTTTAGGTTTAATTATTTTGTTTTTAAAAAATTGCTTATAAATATATTTTTTATTTTATATTTCAACAGTTTTTTTTGCAAAGACTACTTTAAGCCTTAGCAAAGAACGATATCAAATTTATTTGCATTGAAAATTAGGTATTACCGTATTTACTCGTGTATAAGGCGTACTTTTTTTTCCAAAAAAATAGGGCAAAACTCATAGGTGCGCCTTATACGAGGAATAATTTTTACTGTTGGATGCAGTCGAACGATATACATATGAAACAAGAAAGTATTCAAAAAAGATATTAAAACTGGGAAAATGTTACTTAATTGAAGTAATACTGAATATTTATTTCATTCTTTGCAGTTTTTTGTACAACAGAGCTAATGACATTTTCTAAACGCTAATTAGCAATTCCCTTTACCGTCACTCATTCCTATTTCTTGTCACTCTCTTAGAACCCGAAGTCTACAAATGCATTTTCGTCCTCTTTTCTGGTCTGGTGTAATGTTTGTTTCGACTTTTATTTTACTGAAATTCATTTGGTCATTCTTCATTAGCGTATCAAGTTTATGGTGCGCTTTATACACGAGATTTTAAGAAATCGCCATTTTTACTTCTAAAGTAGGGGTGCGCCTTATACACGCGTGCGCCCTATACACGAGTAAATACGGTATTATTCGGATGGTTTTTTTTGTATGGAATTTAATCTTTTTAACTCCTTTGCAAAAAGAAACTTTAGCTTATTTTTAATCATTTACCACCTGTTTTTGACAAGAGAAAGTTTTCTACAATTGAATAACGAAAATTATTTCATTAACCTTTTAGGGACAAATCACTTCCAATCTTAAGGCTCTACACTAGGCAGAGAAAAAGACCCGGATGAGCGTTCCCCCCAGCGTTCTTTTCAAATATCTCGCTCGAATTTTAATATTTTTGCATGATTTTTTTTGGCATAATATAGTTTAGGACGACCTACAGACGGCTTAGTTTTTACTTTTTCTATTTTGCTTATATATTTTTATATTATGATAGTTTCAATTTCAGAACCGGTTTAAACCGGTTTTGAAATATAAAGTAATTAAAAAAATCTGAAACCAAAATCGAAAAAGTAAAAACTAGATCGGATGCAGATCGTCCTAAGCTATACTATGCCAAAAAAATCATTCAAAAATATTAAAATTTGAGCGAGATATTTGAAAAAAACACTGCCATATATTTTACATTATCATCCGGGTCTTTTTCTGTACCTAGTGTGGGGCATTAAAATGTTGAAATGACCTACTGACCTATGCTTTTTTTAAAGCTAAAAGTTCTTCTTCAGGTATACGATAGAATTTGAATTTTCATTTCAAAATTCTGGTGCCATAGTGGCATTTTGAAATTAAAATTAAGTGTTATATATTTTATCTCACCGCCGTTCAAGGGGTTAAATAAGTTAAATTTCACAATAAAAAGCAACTGGTGGCAAAAATGTCGTGATTCTGAGCTGCTTAAGTATCATTTATACCGGCCTACTGGCTCCCAGGAGGTTAATTTTTAGCAATAAGTTTCCATATTTTTAGAAATTTTTATATTTTTTAAAAAGGAATCCTTGGTTAATAATGCAACATTAAAATTCTATCATTTCACAGCGTAGTTTTTTTTAACAAATACTTTTTTTTATATTTATAATAACAAATTTATTAATAAATTATTCATAACAAACATTTTTTTATTTTTTTACTATATATACAAGAAAGAATATTCTAGCACACATCTTTTCATAAAAAGTAGTGGTGTTATTCTTTGACCAATACTTATTGGCACCTATGTAGATAATTGTGCCTCCAAAGAAAATTATGAGATAAGATGTATTAAAGGCATGTGAATTGCACAATTCTAAAGGTACAAATTATACAGCCCTAGAAAATGACAAATTCTTTTTACTTCCCATAATATGCGATATCAGGATGCAACAATAAAGATTTGCTATTTTATCCTTCTGACATGAAATAAAATACAAGATTTAGAACATATAATTTTCTCTTCGTCCATTCTAGTTTACAGCAATAACAATAATGACTTCTCGTGTAAAAAGTAAAAAAATAAATAAAATGTGGTTCTGGCATTGAAAATAATTAACTGCGGTACTAATACCAGTGGATGACATTATTACTCCATTATGCATTTTTCGCTGTGCATTTTAAACTAGCAAAAGTTATATCGCAAACATATTCAAAATCTTCAACAACAATTTGAAAGTGCATGAAACACACAGAAATTTATGCAATAAACGGATTATTTTCTAATTGCCCAAACGTCAGTGAAGGCTTACTTTGGAGACACGAATTTTTTCGGTGTCTGTCTGTCAGTCTGTCAATCAGTCTGTCTGTTCCGCGGAAACTAACGCAAAAAAACATCCGATTGGCTTGAAATTAAGTGGGTATGTTAGTGAGGTACTGGGATTAAGCTGTATAGTTTTTTGTTAGATTTGATTCATTCGTTCAGAAAATATAGAATATTTTATTTTGCGCAATAATGCTTTTCGGAAGCAGGACGTTTCGGTCCCGCCATTTCGGTCCCGCCGTTTCGGTCCCGAGACATTTCGGTCCCGAGACGTTTCGGTCCCAAGACATTTCGGTCCCGAGACGTTTCGGTCCCAAGACATTTCGGTCCCTGGCCATTTCGGTCCCGAGACGTTTCGGTCCCGAGACATTTCGGTCCCGAGACATTTCGGTCCATGGTCATTTCGGTCCCGAGACATTTCGGTCCCTGGACTTTTCGGTCCCTTCTCCAGCAAGCTGAAATTTTGTGCACGGGAAATATCTGACATAATTTTATAAGGAAAATTTTAGCGTGTTGAATTCAGAGGCAAGTCATTCCCCCGGAGCTATCAATTACACCCCCCCCCCCTCCGAAAAATTTGAAATTTTGTGTTTTCAGTGGTAAAAAAGTGTAATCCCCCACGGAGCCACAGAAGTCCCTCCCGGAGAAAAGTGTCTGAATTCAACACTGGTTTTTTTAACTGAAAGTCGCATAAAATTTTAGTGTAATTCGATTAATTAGAAGCAACAAGTACCCCAAAACGTGATCAATTATTTAGAAATCGATGGAGATTTCTGAAAAAAATTCACAGATGAATGGCATTTTTAAAAATTACCAGAATGTTTTGAATTCTTGAACGAGAAAACGGGGAAGTTAACTTGGAAATTGATAACTAAATTTATAAAATAACCCAATTAACTTATGATATTAATACACCCCATAATAGTTGTAAAATTTTAACTTCTGAGATGCATGTTTCCTCTCCAGGGAGACAAAGGCTTTTAAATTGCCAGGAGAAAAGAAAGAGTTATTGTTATATGGAATTTATATTCTGACACTTAGCATATTATAGGATTTCATCGCTGAAGCCAATTTTCAGAATTATAAGTGTTTCATTATTTTGCACCCCCGCCACTTCCCGCATAGGAGCAAAAATGTTGAAATAAATAAAAAACATCTGTATCTGGTGGTATTTTACCCCCTGTGCCAAAATTATCATTGAATCCTCTTTTTGTTTATGGCATTTTTTATATATTGTTTTTGGTTACTAGCATTTATTTTCCTTTTAAACTTTCCGTTTTTAAATTAAGACAAGAGTTTCCAGATTGCAACACGTGGAGGTAGTTAGCATTGCAATTATTTTATTACATAAATATATGAGTCGAGCAGAAATAATTATTAAAATGATTTGTAATCTAATTTTTTTTTTTTTTTTTTTTTTTTTTTTTTTTTACATTTTAGAAAAATGAATTACATCTTGAATTATTAGCAATTATTTTTTCATGACAACAGTTCTTTTTTTATTGTTATTATTACAATCTAGAATGTTTATTATATTGACGCTTCCCTGTTTTTATTAATGTTTTCCAAAACAACGGCAACAGCAAAAAAAATTATATTGCCATACTTTTATGCATATAACACATTTATACAACACATCTGTTAAATTTTCTAAAATCAGCTTAAGGAAACTAATTACAAAATTATTAATGTAGTGCGTATTGAAATTTGTCATTTCATTTAAAGCTGATATTATTATAGAAAATAATTATTTTTAACATTAAAATATAATAACCCTCATAAAAAATATGAAAAAAAAAAGCTTTCTGTCAAAGTAAGTTAAATTAAAAAAGGTAACTTAAAATATTATGTCTAGGTGGTAAATATCTTATCTAACAATCTTATTTAGTTATGTTATAAGTTTTGAATATTTCAATGTCATTCATAAGCTGTAATAATAAGGATAAAAAATATTCCATTCTACTTTTTATACTGGTTTAATTGATACTAAAGGCGTTTGAAATGAAGATAACAGCAAGAGGAATGAAAAACACCGAAAAATGCTGTTCTTTTCAAAACATTTACATTTCTTCTAAAAAATGCCAGCGATTATGTGGGAGGTCCGTCCGCATTTGAACTCCAGAGTATAAAGGGCATCGTAAAGAATAAGGGTTTCATCTGACAAGTGTATAAAGAACAAGATACGTAGAATAAAGCTTACTACCTAGCTCTTCTAGCTATATTGTATAAAGATGACTATTTGTTCAGATGGGCGTTGACAATTGATTGACATGCAGAATTTTTGCTTAAAAGAGGTTAATCGTAGTACTTAGCTGATACTTATATGCATACATTTCCAATTTTATAGGAACACCAACATAAAAAAAAGTGTTTAAAAATTCTCGGCACACGGTTTTGATTTGTTATTTACTTAATGTTATACATTATTTTATTAAATGATTAACATCATCTTAGAAAATTTGAAAGCATTAATAATTATGTTGTTAAATTAAAAAATTCTCAAAAATTAAATTATTTTTATCAAACATATTTATTAATAAGGATTCAAAATTATTTTAACTATTAATTGTTTAAGTGACTTATTTACCAATTACTTGTTTAAAATCTAGTACAAGAACTATATAGAAATTATAGCAAAAATGAAAAAAAACATATTTTTTAAATTTCAGCTACTATAATGTTATTAACTTCATTAGGATGTATAAAAATGATAAGGATTCTCAAAATAAATATGTTATTTATTCATTTATTGGTTAGTTTATCATAGTTTATCATATTTTTCTTACTCTTTAAATATAATAATTAATATATGATTGATTTTTGCGAACTGTAAACTATAACTTTGTTTCAAAAAATTTAAATCTGCGTCTGGATAATAATGTTACCTAAACCTGTTAAGAAATATTTTTACGCATTGTTACAGTGTTGCATTATTATGTTTAATTAATTATTACGTTACGTTACTAATTGATTTTTCAAAATAATAATAATAATAATAATAATTTCCTTTTTTGAAATAAATAACAATTTTTGAATAATAACTTATGGTGATGAATAATTGTTATAAATTAAATCTCAAAACAGTTAGTGATTTTAAAATGAAAATCAAATTAATATTTTATTAAATTTTAATTAATTAAATTTAATATTTTAATAAATTATTTTTAGTAGTTATAAACTGAAGCTTATCGTTTACCTGTTTATTTATTTTATATTTAAAGTTACTGAAATTTAAAACTATTTATTCAATTAATAATAAAATTAAAATTAAAACTGTCATTTTTTTTCTGTGAAAGTGGGAGCGAAAAGGTAATGGAAATAAATAAATAAACGATAAATTAAAAAAGCTTAGTTTTGTCATTTAAAAATCGAAAATAAAATTACTTAAAATAATAGTTACATTATTATATAAAATTAAAAAATAATCATTTTATTACAAAGAAATAGGCCCACTTTTAATAAAATTAACTCAGAAAAATTGTCTTCATAAAGTAAAAAAACTGTTTAAAAAAAAAAAAAAAAAAAAAAAAAAAAATGCAACCAATAAGTATTACATAAAAAAAGGTCGTTGGAGCATTTTTATTTTTTTAACAAAAATTGTTTGTAGCACACCTAGTTACGAAATCACTAATTTAAAGGTTCTAAGAAAGTGTGCGAAAACAATCAATAAAAATAAAAGTTAATCAATAAAAATTAGAGTTTATAGTATAGATAAAATACCTAATATAAAAAATATATGATAAAACTTAAAATATTTATTCTGTTAAATAATAATAATAAAGACAGTGTAAAATTATATAACATTGTTTAATCAAATTTACAACTCGCTGTGATTTTATTATCACGAGTTACAATAGATTAAACTTATTGGACTATTATATTCAGCTTTGTATAAAATTTGAGAGAAGGGGGGCAGGAGAATAAAAATATTAAAAATGGCCCGAACAATGTTGAGCTTACAACGTTTAGTGGGCCTTCATCAATCAGAAACCAAATTATAAAGTGGCCGGTAAAGAAATAGCAATGGACCGAAATGGCAAGTGACCAAAATGATTAAGGACCGAAATGGCCAGGGACCGAAATGGCAAGGGACCGAAATGTCTCGGGACCGAAACGGCGAGACCGAAACGGCGGGACCGAAATGGCGGGACCGAAATGTCGTGTACCCATGCTTTTCTATGGCAAATCCAATGATTTTCAATTTTTTTTCCTTGAGAGAAAATGACACATTTCATTAATGGAATTCAGTGATAAATGGATACTGAAATTTACCAGTTAAATTATTCGTATTGTTTTGAAATTTTGTGTATGCACTTGTCAGATTTTTAAAGTTATTACTGCAAATTTTGGAGATCTTTTATAAATGTGTTCCAATAATATAAACTAAATTGGTTTAGAGATTTACTTATTTAAAATGTATTTATTTCATTTTCTTTATTTTCTCTTACCATTCATCCTAATCCTTATTATATTTTAATGCTATAAATTTGAAAGAGTGGACGAAAATTTAAATGAAGTCAACGTCAAAACTGATGAATTAATTAATGTCTTTTTATCTTTGCGGATAAATATAACATAGCCCAGAAAAAAAAATATAGGCTATGTTTTATTAATTTTATTCAAATATTTTCTTTAATAATTCAAAATTTCCTTGTTTTTCATACAGAATCAAGAGCGATTTTTTAGATAAAATTTAACCAATTTCCTTTATCGTTGCCAAAAAAAAATCTGGAGTAATTTTTCAACGGCAATAAGTTTCAATTGAGCAATTTCCATTCGAAAAACCAAACTAAGAAAAAATAAATATGACGTCAGAATAAAAATAAAAATAAAAATAGTACTTTGTTAAATATGAAACACGGAAATTTGTTTCGTTAATAAGAATTTTTCTGACAAAAAATGGGGGCATAATTAGAAGTAAAAGAAATAAAAAATAATTATATTTTTAACAAATATTTCAATTGGTAAAATTTGATGTCATAATTGAACAAAAACAGGTACTTTATATTAGTCGTTAAAAATACAAGAAACATGGATATCAATAACTCATGAAAAATAACGCCATTGCCGAAACATCAGTGAAGGCTTACTTTGAAGACACGAAATTTATTGTTTTTCATCTGTTAGTCTGTTCTTCTGTACGTTTGTCTATCCCGCTATAACTGCTACAAAATGCAATCAAAACATTTTTTTTCGGAAACAAAACTGTAAAACTCTAGATTACTGAGGTTACACTTACAAAAGTTCCTGATACATCAGATTTAGGTGTTTGTGGTTGGCAGGTATGTAGAAGTATGAAGATAATGAAAAGTATTTGTCCAAACTGTTACTTATCTTTATAAATCCAAATGTATAAGGAAATGCAAGATATACAATAACCATTAGCACAATTATTAGAAAGTGGCAAATTTAAATTAAGAGAGGCTACGGGGGGGGGGGGGTTCAGGGGGGCAGAGCCCCCCTGAAGAAATCTACTATGTTATAATAAAAAAACAAAAATAATAAATAATGAAAATTTCAGAATATCCTAACATAACTAAATTTTTAATTTACCGCTTTTGAAGGCTGAAAACGTCTAATTCTTATTTTATTCTTATAAATAATTAAATACTATGAAAATTTTAAATTAAAGTTTCCAAGAAGTTGAATAGTGTGTGTTTAAAAATATATATATGTGTGCATAGCTGACGTTGAGGCTCCTGATCTGCAGATTTACTAGTAAATATAAAGTCGTCACATCGCAGATCTTATCTTACAAAATTTGGAATTTCAATATCTGAAGCTTCGAAATTCCAAAAATTTAGTTCGAAAAATCGTTATAATGTGGTACTATAAGTAGAAAAACTTGTTCCCTGCAAGAAATCTAAAAAAAAAAAAAAAAAAAAGTCAAATTAAGCATTCTTTGCAATTACAACACAATCTTTTCAAAATATTCACCAATCCAATCTTCTGTATAAGATTTTTAGGTACTACTCTGTTATCCCGTCGACCAATTTCGCCAAGTTATACAAATCGCCAAACTAATAGCCAAATTATACCGTATTGACATAGTTTTTATTTTAAATAACCAAAAAGCAAATAATTAGCAGAATATTAATAAAAATATTAATAAAAAGTCGAAATAAAAATCAGTTAATGACATTTTAAACACGTGTATCGTATTTAATGTCATTGAATGTGACATTCACGATCATCTATTATTGGCATTTAATCTTATAGTTTGGCGATAATTTTTTGGTCGACGGGATAACCTAGTAGTACCGATTTTTATAGTTTACCTTGTAAACAAACCGTTTATTACACAATTTTATCGTTCTTTGTTTTTGATAAATTTAATTTTGAAATCAGGGTCTTATTTGCTGGATACCATATATATATATACAGAGTATAACTATTATTGTGTTATAATACTCTAAATTCTTTGTTTCTCATTGACTAATAATGAACAAAAAAGTAAAAAATTATCTATTTTGAAATCTGTTTATTTATTTTAGAAAATTTCAAAAGGTTTTGACAAGGTACACAAAAAATAAACGATTTTAATACCTAATATATAAAATTTTATTTGACATAAATTTTGTTATGGGCTAATTTATTGGTTTTCTAAAAGTAAAAAATTTCCAATATGGGAAAAAGCAACTTTTAAAATAATAAAAGTTTTATGGAGATTAAATAACAGCATTATTAGTACAACTTTGAACTCTTTTTAGGATTTAATTAATATTACTAGCCCAGGGAGGAGAAAAATTCCAATTAACTGTTGAACGACGATATTGATTTATTTTAAAACAGAGCATAAAATCCCTTATTTTCATTAAAAAAATCATAGTTATGTATATATATATATATATATATATATATATATATATATATATATATATATATATATATATATATGTATGTATATATATATATATATATATGTATGTATATATATATATGTATATATATATATGTATATATATATATATATATATATATATATGTATATATATATATATGTATGTATATATATATATATATATATATATATATATATATATATATATATATATATATATATATATATATATATATATATATATATATATATATATATATTATATATATACATATATATATAAACAGTCATATTTGAGAATAAACGGTCCGGTTTAATTAATAAGCGGTCTTATCTCTTAGATACATAGAAAATTAAGGGCATTTCACATATTCTTACTGTTCTAGTTCACCTGTTTAGAAATTATACGGTATAACCCATACATTTTTATCTGTTAAGCTGTAACTCTAAATTTTAATCGTGTTTCAAAAAGATATTATTTTTTATTCACTACCGTAATGTATTTTGTAACCTTCCAAAAAAGAGATTCTCTTATGATTATCTAACGTGCTACGTTCTACGGAGCAGTAAGTAAAGTGGTATTGCGTTTTAAAGTGCATTCTATCCTGTTTTACGGGCTGCACAAAATAATGGGCATGATTTTTTTTTCTTTTTACGGCGGATGACTGGAATCTCTGCTGTCGGTCTCAGCCCTTAATTTTACAGATGACAATGTAATCTATTGCATTCAACATCTTTAAACAGCAGCTAACTCAAATGATATTTTTTCTTGCATTTTGCGTTAAAATTAAAAGACGAATTTCGCCTATTAAAAAAATACGTGGAACTGATTTTATATTAAAAAAAAATTTAAATGCAGTAGAACTTCCCTAGTAGCAAACTAATATTGGTCCAACATTGCGCCAACATTTCATCTATTGGAAATATTGCCAATAAAACGTCAATATTGTTCCAGTATTGGGATGTTTACATTTCGCTCTTATTTAGCCAATATTTGCAACCAACATTATGTCAATATTGGGGTTTCATTGGCAATATTGCCAATAAAACGCCAATATCGTACAAATGTTGGCGTTACATTGGAAATATTTCTAATGAAATTCCAATATTTAATCAATAGTGGCATTTTATTGGCAATATTTCCAATAAAATCCTAATAATGGCATAATATTGGCTATATAAGAGCAAAATGTAAACATCCCAATATTGGAGCAATATTTCATACCAATATTGCGCTAATATGCCAATATTGCTCTAAGATGTAGCTAATATTGGTCGAATGTTGTTTGGCTACTGGGGCTCTTGCCATGTAAAACAAGTAGCTGATAAATATATATATATATATATATATATATATATATATTTCAGACATGTTTTAATCTTCATGTATGTTGCGGAGTGAACATAATTGAATTAAGGCTTAAATTTTATTGGGTCATTCCATGGTAACTTACGTTACATTTAGAATTATTTTCAGTAATTTTAGCAATGTAACACACACAAACAAATTATTCAAAATATAAATCTGACATGGTTTGTTAATAAAATTTATTCAAAGCCCAATTTAGATTAAAATGACCTAATTTTAATGTCATTTCTTAAATTTTGGTAGTTATGTTTACGATGTTGTTGGTAGTTATGTTATGTTATGGTAGTTATGTTACCGCCATTATTGAAAAAGGAATATAAGTTATGTAAAGTGTCATTTTCAACATCATTTTTTACGTAACTTTCATCCAAATTGATCCTTAGATAGGTTTTATTAACAAATCCTGTTAATTTTACATTTGAATATTTTTTAGTGTTATATTTTCAAAATTACTGCAGTGAATTGTTCTAAATGTAACGTGAGTTACAATGGAATCGCCCAATTATCAATTCGTCTCAGCCTTATTATGAATAATTGCATTGAAATATAAATTCGCGGCAAATAAGAGTAAAATGGGCTATATAAGATGTGAAATGCAGTTATAACTGCAAGGTTAGGTCACAGCTTTTCTTTCTTCTATCTTTACTAGAAGAAAGTGTTAGACTCTTGAAAAATTTTGACTTCCGATTTTCGATAGATTTATGCTTTTAGAACGTCTTGAAAACAGTTACGATGGACAATTTCGATGAACAATTTGAAAACAATTTCGATTGAAACAATTTCGATTCAATTCATTCAATTCGATTCAATTGATTCGATTCAAATGATTCCATTCAATTGATTCGATTCAAATGATTCCATTCAACGGATTCGATTCAATTGATTCGATTCAACTTCGATTCAACTTCGATTCAACTTTGATTCAACAATTTCGATTGAAACAACTTGAAAACAATTTCGATGGATTTATACTTTTTGAAAGTCTTGAGAACAATTTGGTAAAACAATTTTTTGAAAACGATTTTTAAAAATATCTGTATGTGACAAAAATTTTGAGAACGTTGTATCTCAGAAAACTAATGAATGGAATGTATAAAAAAAATAGATTATGTTAGTCTCTGCTATAAATTAGTGTTGTTCAGTTTTTCGTGTAAATAGTTTAAGGGGTGGTTTTGCCATGCTGTATTTCTTACAGTTTTCGCATAGACTGTATCTCAAAAACTAAAGCACGGATTATAACTTTCTTTTCATCTTTTTTAAATAAACAACGTTTACTTTCTTCTAACGTTTCTTCTATTCTAAATGGTAAACATGAATTTTTTTCGTAAAAGGATTCTCATTAAATATTAATCGAGCAGGAAAAGTTTTAATAGAAATTTGTAGGTTAGCTTTAAGAGTTCACATTAGCCTCGCGGATAAAATCGAACGTTAATGTAAAGTCTATGAGGGTATTATTTTCAAATTTCGCATTTTGATTTTAAAATATTTTAATTATTTTTTTTATTGGATTGCTGAAAACGGTCTATATTTGGGCTAGTTTTTACTTTTTCGATTTTTTTTTCGAAACTGGCACGAATTGTTTCTGTAATTAAAACTATAATAACATTAAAGAAAAAATATGTAAAATAAATAAATAAATAAATAAAAAGTAGCCTAGTTGTGGATCGTATTCAGCTACTTTATGAAAAAAAAATTAAAACTGTTAAAATTAAAGCAAGAAATTTTAAAATAACGCTCCTACACTCTAAAAAATAAAAGTGTAAATTAGACAAATTCACATATATATGTGTGTAAATTCCTAAATTTACACACCTGACATGAAAATTACTCACTTTTTGCAAAACTTTACATGTTTTTATGTTTATTTTAGCTTACAAAACTAAGTATGTATTTTGTTATCACTTGGAAATCACAAATAAATGTGTAAATGGTGAAAATTGCCTGAATTTATACAAATTTGTACGTTATTGTAATTAACACTTAATGAAATACACATAGGTAAGTGTGTAAATTTCTAAAATCATCCACTTGTCATGAGAAATACACATAAAATACAAAAAATACCCATCTTAATGAGTGTTTAATTTATGGCATTAAGTTTGTAAGTTGTTATCAGTTCATAAACTCGGAAAAATGTGTAAATGTAGATAACACCTGAAATTACTCTAATTATTAGTGTGTTACAAAAATTATAAATGCGTGAATTTTAAAGTAGACGTCACGAGAGGGATGGGATGCTTACGTATTATTTAGAGCTACACTTTTTATTTCAGCATTCCCATTCATAAAGAACATGCTGTCATTGCATTGCTGTAACAGCATATTTAAATAATAAACTAATATATTTATTTATTTTCATAGGATACTGTGACCACCTCTCTCACCCTCCCCGTTTCAGCCACGTTTCAGCAGTTTCATGAACATTTAAAAGAAGTTAAAAAAAATTAATCTCGACAACATGTAACAATATTTCGTTACATGTAACGTAAAATTTTATTCATTTAATAAGTTAATTTTAATTTCGTTTTCCGAATTACCTTTTGAAATTTGCACATCAAATTTAAGAAAGCTTGATTTTATAATTCCAGGTTTTAATTAAATCGTAATTTCTTTCAGCCGTCTCGCAAGCCGCTGTTTTTTCACAATTTTACTTGTAATTTTTAATAATAGTGTTAGATATCATTCTTAAAGCGAAATCAGGAAGACTTCCTAAAGAGGCTTTATAATAGAGATATAATCCCACTTTATACCTATTCATAAATTTAAATTATACTTTTTGTACTGTTGTTAATTTTTCTGCTACCCTCCCCCTCCTTTTAATTTAAAGAACAGTAATTTAACCTTCAGTAGAATCTAAAAAATATTTGGAATTAATTTAATATGTAACATAAAATATAATTCATGTAATTAAGATAATTCTAAATTCGTATGCTGAGATATTTTTACATTTTGCACATCGAATATAAGTATGCCTTATTTTACCCTAAATTATTTTAGCCGTCTCAAAGCTTGTAACCTTTTACTCATTTCAAAGTTTAACATGTAATTTTAGTTTAACTTTAGTTCGCGGTACAATTTATGGTCCTGTTCACGAATTACTTCAATCCCGAGTTAGATGCAAAATCTAGCATCGAAACTTAAAATCGTAATCATGGTTGACTTGGCTTCATCAGGTTTAAGTTGAAAACTAATGTTGGGTCCAGCTGAATGCTAGCGCTCGCATTGAGAAAAAATATAGACGTTATTCTCTTGTAAAATGTAAGGTGTGTAATTTCATACTTTCGTATTACTTTCAATTCTTTTTATCTGATTTGTTTATATTTATGTATAAATGTAAATGCTATATGTTGGATTCTTTTTTTACTTATAAGATTTTTTTACATGATAATTTACTGTCCTTAAAAAATGTCAACATTACCTAACTCTTGATAAAGTCTATTAAAATAACAACTGTTTTATCTAAGGTTATTTATTTCTTGAAAAATATTGATCTTAAAAAGAATGTATGAATGTATTTTAACAGTAGCAAAATAAACGTTGACATCATTTTTTTGGGGGGGGGAGGGAGGTACGGTATTAAATTTTGGGTCGGCTGTGTGAAAGATATTATAGTTTATTTATAAACTACTATACAAATGTATATCATATCTATAAATTATATATTTTGATTTAAAATTTAAACAGTTCATCTGAGTTTTATTTATTTATTGAAATTTCTTTGTAAGTTTTTTTTTAATTATAAAACTTATAATTTTAACTAACTAAGTTTATCATCAATTAAAATTATAGCGCTGTTTTTAGTTTCTACGCTACATCTTCCAGTTTTGAGAAATTTGGAATATGTATTTATCATAATTACATTTAATTTTCAGCTGTGTTTTAATTTGAAAATTTTAGATCAGAAGAACTATGTTCCACTAAAATAATCATAGTAAAAAACACATAATTTTTGCTTACAATTATAGATTTAATAAAAATACACAGAAGTAAATTTCAAAAGGACAAAAGTACGTTGATTTAAAATAACCTTAGACTAAAAATTCTAAAAAAAATTTATATTAAAGTATTGGCTTTTTATTCAAATAAACTTTTTTCATTTGTAATTTTGCCTATTATTACAGAATTTATATGACTTAAAACATATGATTGTATGTATATAAAAAATATAACATTTGCGTCACGATGAATATTCAAAATCGAACATATTAACCTCCCCCCTACATAAATATCCCCCGCCGGGTAAGTTTTATATACTTAAGACACAAATGGTAATTGCCAAATAAATTCTACGAGTATTAATTTCGAAAAATTATGAGTCAATTGATATTTGGATATAATCACAGTATTTCATATTTTATTTTTTACTATAGCTGATAAATAAAAATGCTCATTAGTTTGATATCTAAAATTTTAATTAGAATATCTGAAATTTTCATTTATGAAAACACGAGTCATTTCATTAATGTTAAAATATATTTGCATTTTTTTGAAAAAAAAGACACAAATTTCTAAATATAATCTTAAATGCAAAAGATGCTATTTTAATGATTCAACAGCCTTTTTGATAGTCGTGATAATTTTTTAAGGTAAATTCTTCATAATGATGAATATTTTTAAAAAGAAAACAATACAATATCATCTCATAATATAGGTGATTTATGTGTATATAAACAAATCAGCTAAGATTTTTGCAGGTAATAAGTGTATGTGTGTGTGAGATGAAGATTACATACCTTTTTCTATTTTTTATAGTATTTTAAATTTTACTTTTATAACTGCATGTAACACAGTATCTTGAGTATATTTGACTTTGTATCTTGAGTCTGAAAAATAAAAAATGAAAAATTGAGTCTGAACTCTGAAAATAAAAAGTGTGGAGATTGCAAGTTTACCAACTATCATTATTCCATTTGACTAGTCTAAAATCTATCATTAATTAATTAATTTTTTTCTTTATCTCAATTTTTAATTGCATGTATTAAATAATATCTAAAGGAGGGGAAATATAAATTTAAGAAGCAAGGAAGAATATAGAAAAAAAATCCATCAGTTTTTATGTGTGTATTTAGAGGAGAGTGGGGAGGAATGGGACACTTTTTACAAAAATAATAAAATCAACTTTATTTAACAAAAATACAAAAATTTTGATTTATATAATACAAAATGAAACACTTTCTAATGCCCTTGAACAATATAGAAACATAATTTGAAGAATGAATTTTATAATTAAAGAAATTGTAAATTTCAAAATGTGTCCCATATTTCCCTATTAACAGAGAAGTAATATTTGTACTACGATGGTTGATAAGGAATATAGAAAACTAATGTCTTAAATGGCAATATGCTGAATTTTAGAACCGTAGCTGCTATAGAAACATAATTTTAGAGGGAGGGATGAAGATCTAAAAACTTATTTAGAGGGAGTTTTTAAGAAGAGGGGAGGGGGGGTTAGTGTGGGAGTGAGTTGTAATTTACACAGTTCTTTGCGTAGTACGTAAAATACGCACATTCGATGGAGGTTCAATAACTATTGTGTCTAGTGTATATAGAATATCTGTACTGCAATGGGTTGATGTATAGTATCGAAATCTAATGTCTTAGTTGATTTTATGCTTAGTTTCAGAACCGTAGCTGCAATATTCATATAATTTTGGATGGAAGAGTAAAATGGGGAGGGGTTTTAGTTGAAAGCCTGATTTTTAGCTTATGGGGCTAGCTTGTGACAGTGGATGAGATAAAAGTACTGTAATTTGGACTCGGGATCATAGTGATGTACCCACTTCTCATCCACTGTCACAAGTGTAGTCTCATAAGCTAAAAATTAGGCTTTCAACTACACTTCCCTTCCCATTTTACTCCTCTATCCAAAACTATATGAATATTGCAGCTACGGTTCTGAAACTAAACATAAAATCAACTAAGACACTAGATTTCAATATTATACATCAACCCATTGCAGTACAGATTATCAACATACACTAGATAGAATAGTTATTGAACCTCCATCGAATATGCGTATTTTACATATTACGCAAATAACTGCGTAAATTACAATAACACAATAATGTGTGAATTTCGCCTAATACACATTAATCCGTCTAATCACAGAAGATTACACAGATAAATCATTAGAATATTTCACAGATATATGTGTATTCTTGCGCAATTTACACATTAATGTGGATATTTCATGAGTGATCATTATAACTTTTACACACTTAGTGTTATCATCAAATCACGCACTAAAATGTGTATTTTGAAATTTACACATTAGGTGTGTACTTTGCAAATTTACACACAAATATACACATATAAACAAATCGTTTATGTATCATCGATTTACTATTTTTTGTATGTAAATTTACACTTTTGTTATTTAAAGTGTATAAACTTTAATTTAGTGTTTTCTTTTTTCTTTTTCTTTGTTTGTTTGTTTGTTTTTCGGTGAATAAAGTGTGCTCTTAAGTGAGATAAATTTTAATTTAAAAAATATATAAACTCTAAATTTTATTTTGGTGAAAATTTAACGTCAAAATACTGACTGCGAATACACCGTCAAAATCGTCAAAACATTCTTTAGATGCGTCTCATGTAACTTAAACTGTAATTTTTAGTCCCATTAAATATACATATATATATATATATATATTTATGCAACATAAAATCTATCAAACTTTTAAATGTAAATATGTATGATATTTCTGGTAATAAAAGAAATATCAACATTATCTACTGTTTTCTGTTACTCCAGAAAGTCAATAAAATTGAATTTTTTTTTTAAAGAACCTGTGAACTGCTCATTAAAATTTTTTATCAGTCATCAAAACACATCTTGAGGTGCCTATCTATGCAATTAGATAAAAATTGAAGGGGGTTAATTGGGGGAAAACTAGCCATTGAAGTTGCACCTTTTTTTAATTAAAAAAATTACAAAAAGTCATTTTCTGACAGCCTTTTTATGGAATTAGCTTCACAAAAATTGGTTTAAATAAAAGGTACTTTATTGTGAACAAAACAAACAAAATTTGAAAGCTCTAGCTTAAATCTGAAAGAAGTTATGGATTTTTATGTTGTCACATGTGCTATTCAAAATGGCGGCAAATCGGCCATCTTGGGACCTATTTAAAAGCTCATAACTCACAAACCATTTTATCAATTTCAATATAATTGATATTTTTGGAATCAGAATTTGAAATTCTTCAAATTCACTGAATTTTGTCAAAACTGGTGATAGTGGGTGCCATGGTCTGGGTGATATGACCTGGAATGATCCGTATGTATTTTTCAAAATATTGCAATACAAAGTCCATTTTTAATAGCTGTACAAAACTTTTGTACTTAATGCTTTAACGTATCGAACAAAAATAAACGTTTATCTTTTTTTTTTTTTTTTTTTTTTTTTTTTTTTTTTTTTTTTTTTTTCAAACGATTCTTATTTTGACTGTCAATTGAAGTGAGGCACCGTAATCCCAGCCTAAAGTAAGGCATTGTTAAAAAAATTCTACACGCCTATTGGTGTCTTTCTTCTGTTTACCCGCAGCTGAAAGGCTAGAGAATAAAAAAGGGTAGGACAAGCTAAAGTGACATCTAGTTCCATGGATTACGTTTTTTTTTCTATGAAAAAATTTCAAAAAGACAATTACGCATGTAAAGGACTTTGACTTTACATATTATTTAATAATTGTGCCGTACTCCCTTTTTTAAAAATTATAATATTCTATAAATTCTTAATTTTATTTAATTAGCTCAATTTTTAATCCCATTAATCCTATTCAATTGGTAAAGGGCGTTTTCTTTTAAAATGTACGCAGGGGTTCGGAGAACATCTTTCCAAGTATATATGAGACTCCGGATAGAAGCTGTCTAAGCTCCCATGTAAAGGTTAAAGTATGATTTCATTTTATCTCTAAATATAATTCTTTAAACCACAACTTTTCCTCAATGCTTTTCTGTAACCGTGTGTATTATACCCCCTAGCAACAGCCTTTGTGCTTGTTTCTATGCAGAAATGATTCATCTTTATATCACTACATGCTTAAAACCAGATGTTGTCTCCCATTAATTTTTTTACTTCATTTTATTAACGTTCGCTCATTTCTTGAGAATTCAATCCTTGTGGTTTAGCGTAGCCATGTTCTTTCTTTTATCTGTTAGCGTTAATGATTTCAAATTCTACACTTTGACCACTGTCATTGAAAGTCTTTGTAACGGGAATCAAATGCATGGCTTCTGCCATCGAAATCGTTCATCCAGAGTTCATTATTGGCGATAATATCAATGTGATTCGCCAAAACACGAGCCTGCAAAAAATGTATTTGTCACCACTCTGCTCTTGTACCTCGAGGATGTAAGATGTAAAAATAGTAAATAGGTATTCTTAGCGGTAAGTAGCATCTCTCTGCTGCCGGCCAACGCACTTAGTTATTGGTCCTAATAGTACTTAAATAAAGATGCAAAAGTCCTTCCGGCAATGCCGGGAGGAAGAGGTAGCTTTCATATACTTATTTATATATTTTTTATTTTAAATTAAGTTATGTTATTCAAACATACGACGCTCAAATGATAGTGTAAATGTAGTGAAACCCGATTTTATAAGATTGAATGCTAGTTTTTGTCAATACTAATTATTAATAGGAATTTTTAGAAATTAGTCATATTTTATTCAACCTAGTTTTATTTTCAGTGATTTAGAGAGTCGCAAAATTCCACGATATCATGAAGTGTACGCCATTTTAAAGCAACATGATGGATAAAACAAACCAATGAGTTTGGTCGAAATCTTAATTCATGTGGACATGCACTCTCATATCGAAATCGATTAATATATGCGAGTGCTGTCGCGAGCAAATTGATTTTTTTAAAAATGTCACCCACATTAGAAATTCAAACTGCTATATCTCAGGCGTTTTTTAAGATAAATACAAAGCAAAAAATACTCCGGAATTCATTATTAAGATAAATACATTCCAAAGAATTTTTTTTCAATTTCTAATTTTTTATTTGTACATCATTATACATTTAAAAGATTTTTGACAAACTTAAATAACCGCCATTTTCAAAGAAGATGGCGGATGAAGTTGGCTAGTGAACTCGGTAAAGACATTGATATGTACTATGTACACACAGAGTTATATCCAAATCAGTTTATAAATATGCGTAGGGGAGACCGGGGTTATTTGTGCCAGGGGCAATTTGTGCCATCGAGCTTCCTGACTGACCCAATAGGTTGCAGCACCTGTCACGTCATGTGAGTGAAGAGGTTGATTGTCTCAATGTGCTGCATATTTTTTGAAGTATAGCGTTGCGTTGTTTTCGAGATAAAAATGTTTTTCTTGTTTTCTATCGTAAAACTAAATTTTGCGACCTTTATTTGAATCGTCTTTGCCACTAGCGATACTGAAGTATGTAAATTTCCTTAACATTATTTAAAAGCTTATATTTTGATCTGTTATTCTATGTATTTCATTTGTTAATCATGCCAATATTTCGGAAATTAATGAATAAAATTCAAAATGGCGTAACGCGGGGCTAGTTGTGACGAAGTCTAAGGGGCAAGTTGTGACATTTCCATCTTACACGAGTCAAAGATTACAGCCCCTTGATGTGTCAGTATACGGGTCGTTCAAAAAATTCTACAATCAGGCTATATGTGGATGGTTGAAATTGCATCCTGGAAGCAATGTGTCGATCTACGACATACCAGGTTTTGTCAAAATAGCCCTTTCTAGTGCTGCCTCTCCAAAATACATTCATGCAGGATTTCGTTGTAGTGGAATTAGGGAATTTAATAGGAACATTTTTGCAGATGAAGACTTTTTATGATCCTCAGTAACTGATCCACCGTTACCTATCGGAGATGAGAGCGTCAAAGACAGGAATGACATTGAAAAAAAATTATTAAATATGTAACTGTTAATAAACCAAATATTTCAGCAATAACTTTAATAAATGATGGTGAGATTGCAGGACCGTCTTCAGAAGTTAGAAATCTCATTGAATTAGATGATGCTATGACAACTGATAATAACCATGTGTCAATAATAAATCTTACAGAAATAAGACTACCTCCTAAAGCAGGACCTCGAAATGCTGAAACAAGCTATGACATTATAGGATATAGACCTACACTTTGTAGTAGGCTTCTGAATCAAAGATCAATAAGATTAGTGTTGGCTTACTTTTTATTTCTTTCCTCATTAAAGATAGTTTTTTTGGTTAAGTGTCTCTAAAAGTATCTTTAAAAAAGATTAAGAGTTTACAAATGTTAACAATTTAACTATTTTATTTTCATTTGATTTACAATATTAATAAAACATGAAAGTGTTTTATTGCGTTAAGAACGTTATAAATGAATAAATTTCTCATTCTTTATTTAACGTTTCCCAATTAATCGCCTTTCTAACATAATTTGTATATGTTACAATGTACTTGTATGCGTCATTTATGTGTCACAAAATGCCCCAAGTATGTCACGACTTGCCCGGTACCAGGGGTTAGTAGTGACAAATTTCGAGGTTACTAAGAATTCATTTTCTGTTATGAAAGACGTTAATAATGTTAATAGCAGTTTCATAAATATGTTACGCAAGATTTACTCTAATGATATGTTACACTAAATCTTTCGCTTCAGTTCAAATTTTACGGCTAATATAAAAAATGTCGAAAATGTCACTACTAGCCCCGGTCTCCCCTATTATCGCGTGACAAATTTCAAACCGTTTCAAAATGTCAACCACACTGGAAATTGAAAGTGCTATTACTCAGTCAGCCATTTTTTAAGATATAGATGAAACAAAAAATGTCCTGGAATCTTTGTATCAAGGTCAAATACACAAAAGAAAAAGAAAGATTTCTCACTTTTTTGTACCTAATTTTAAATTTTAAATTTTTTAAAATTTTTTAAATGGCCGCCATTTTGAAACAAGATGGCGGATGATGCTGGCTAACAAACTCAGTCGAGACATTTGTATATACTATGTACATACCAAGTTTCATTCAAATCGGTTCATAAATACGTTAGTTACAGCATGACAAAAATCAGATTGTTTCAAAATGTCAGCCATAAGAAAAAATCAAAGTGCTATAACTCAATCATTATTTAAGATATAAACAAAATAAAAAGTGTACTGGAATCGTTGTTTTAAGTTCTAACACATAAAAAAGATATTTTTCAACTTTTAATTTAATCGCATTTAATTTTAAATTTTAATTTTTTTAAATTTTTTTAAATGGCCGCCATTTTGAAACAAGATAGCGGATGATGCTGGCTAACGAACTCGGTCGAGACATTTGTAAGTACTATGTACATACCAAGTTTCATTCAAATCGGTTCATAAATACGATAGTTATCGCATGACAAAAATCATATATATATATATATATATATATATATATATATATGGTTATATATATATATATGTCAACATTTGAACGGAGGGTGGTTTTGGGGTCTGGGGGTCATAATCGGTGAAAATATACCAAAATTTTCTGGAAGTGATTTCCTCCGGACGGCTGCAATAGGTAGCTTTTTACTTTTTGTAATGAAAGCTACCTAATACTTTAAAATAACGAACATTGTTATCTTGGAGATTTTTTCCTGCACTATGCGAACCCGTTTTTGGATAAACCGATGCACGCATCAAAACTATACCATAATTCCTTACCACAGATATTGTTTACACTTAACGCTACAGTTGTTTACAACTCACTGTTTACAACTTGTTTTTTGTAATTAGATGATTACTATTTACTTATCTACTATTATAAATACCTGGCCTAGGACGGTGGGTAAAAATTATATTTTTCATTTAAAATTTGTAAAAAAAAAAAAAATAATAATAATAATAGACATTATGGAAGTGTTTACATGAGCAAAGCTCGCCTACTTTATGTTCTAGCAAACGCACTATTAGCATCAATAATTCTTTGTAAACTAAGCTTTCCGGCTAATACACCATAACACAATCAAGAATGTTCTGAATTGGGACAGAAATATTGTTAGTTTTGAATCTTTTATAGAATTTTATGTTGAATAGAAGGGATTATAGGTAGAAAAATATTTTATTTTGGCAGATAAGTTTTGCTCATACCCATCTCGAAATTAAGCCTAACTGTTGGAATAATGCCCAAAGATCGATGGATTTGTCCCAAATCTGATACATTGTATTTTATTAAATAGAGATATATACATTAGATTATGCATATTATATTATAAAATGGTTGGTTTTCTGTATATTGTAAATCTTCCTAAATAATGGAAAGAAAATGTTTTATTAATAAACATATATTGTTCTTTAACTATGCATTACCTTTTATTATACTAAAGAAAAATATTATACTGAATTAAAATACTTTTAACCCCCAAAATGAAAATTATATTCCAATTTTCTTAAAGAAATGCTAATTTCTTAAATATTTTAATTAATAAAAAATCGATATTAATATTCATAAGCACACGAATTTAATTATTATATTAAAAATTTGTAATAAAATATTCTAAATAAATAAAAAAAATCGGTTTCTCCTGTTTTTTTTCTTTTCGTGCAGCAGAAAATCACAAATTAAATTCTCAAATTTCGCTATTTGACATAATATTATAAAAAAAATAATGCTGGAGATATGATCGTATATTATTACATTATTTGCATATGCAAAAAAAAAAAAAAAAACTAATTAAGCATTATGACTAGCATTACTTGCAATTTATTATTTTATTTGTTTGTGTTCATATACAGCTATTCAATTATTATTATTATTATTTTAAATTCTAATTTTTACTTTCAATTATCTTTACAAGATGAAGAAATTGGATAGGTGAACATTTTTGAATTCCTATTTTCGACGTATTTACACATTTTAAAAGTCAAACCCCCCCCCCCCAAAAAAAAAAAAAAAAAAAAATCTGCAAAATGTCTGTCTGCGTGTCTGTCAAAACGTATGTGAGACAATTTTTGTGGGCAGCAAACTCAAGAACTAGACAATTTTTGTGGGCAGCAAACTCAAGAACTAATGAACGGAATTCAATAACGTTTTAGATTCAATTAATCCTAATATAAACTGGTGTTGTTTACATTTTGGCGTAAACAGCTCAACAGATGGCGCTGCTATGCGGCATTATTAATGATTCTTGCAAAAGCTCTATCTCAAGAATTTACACACGAGTTTTCATCTAACTTCAGATTCAAATAGTCCCTGATATAAATCAGTGCTGTTTAGTTTTGGACTATATACACTTTGGAGTATACATGTAATAAAATAAAAAAGTTTGCACCATTTTGCTCTCTCTGAGCTTTCAATTCTGAAATTGTGGAACATATTTTAATCTTAGTTTCGTAATATATTAATCTTTTAACAGCTAAAGTCCTTTTTTCCAAAACTTCGTGATTAAGCTGCATCATCTCCCTTTCTGTGAACTTGCAGGTCTCAGACCCACATTTTCACCCGTCATCCAGGGAGGGGGGGGATTTGTAATAAAATAAAAATTTTTATTTTATTACATATATATATATATATATATATATATAAATATGTAATGATTCGACGAGATCGATGTTCCATAACAATGTACAAGTTCCAGTGGCACACCATCTATGAGGCAAAACAGATTACTACTACCAAGAATCAACAGTGGGACGAGCTGAGCAGTCGCTCCGGCAATTTGACCAGCAGTGGATGAGTTTTTTGGGCTATTTCCCCATAAGAAAGTTCAATCAAGCAGTCTTTAAATTAATTTTATTAGACCTCATAAATAAGTTAAGTTCTTTCACTCAATCACCTTGGCACTCTCATCGAATAACTTCCACTTCACCAACTCCGTGATTAAGCTACATTCCACAATATTAGAATTTTGGGGAGAAAGAAGAAACAGCATCCTAATAATTTTTGAAAGTCAATCGCATTCTCGGGAAACATGACATGGCTTCCGAGTAGTTTTTTAAGAAAAAATGCATTCTAATTCAGCGGAGCAATAAAACGCGCGTCTTGATAGTTTAAAGAAAAGGTGCATTCTACTCTCCTGAAAAGCCAAATGAAAAAATCATTTTCACGACAAAACTAGCGCCCTCCTACTCCGCGTCAATCATTTTAAAAATCCAATCAGGATGGACTCGAGCCTCTAACGGACAAAATGATCAATTCTAATTGGCCGTAGTAGGCGGTCTATTGGCAAGAACTATATTTTTTCCTCGGAACACTAAGCCCTTTAGCAACGCGTAGTAACACTTGTCACGCGATGTTAAAAAATAAAAAATAAAATTAAAATCGCAGGAATATGCCAGAAAGTAAAAAGCTTACGAAATACTTCCCGCCTTTTTGAGAAGCAAGAAATAATTTATTAATAACTAAAGTAAGAAAAAGAATTTTAGCTGTTACAAGTTACGAAACTAAGATTGAAATATGTTCCACAAATTTAGAATTGAAGCTAAGAGAGAATAAAAAAAAAATGGCGCAAATTTTTTTTTATTTTATTACATATATATATACAGTGGCGGTCAAAAGTTTCCGGCCAGCAAAAAATTTTCAATTTATTTGTAAGTATACCCACATGAAGAGGAATCTCAAATTGATACTTAAACATTTTATTGACATACCAGTTAGGAACTTATTTATAGAAGAACTTGTAAATATCAATACATTTAATTGAAAAAAATATGTATAAAGGAAAACGCATGTTCTCAAAAGTTTCCGGCCACCTTCACACGTTTGTAAAAAAGTGGTATTGTAATAGAAAATTACAGTGATCAACAACATTTACAATTATTATTTTATCATATATTATTTTATTAGCTTTAATAATAAGTACTGCGGCGCAGCAACGTGACATTCATACAATCAAAGGTTAAAGATTGTCTATGGTACGTTTTTTCCACATTTTTTGCAATTTTGGAGAAATTTCGGCTGAGTTGGAATATTTATAGTTCTGCAGACTTTTGCCAACTTCTTTCCAAAGATTTTCTATTGGATTCATGTTGGGCGTTTGGGCTGACCATTTGAGAATTGAAATTTTTTGTGTGAAACCCATTGCTTATCGAGGCTTGCATACATTATTTATGTCGTTATCACGTTAAGAAAAATAGTTGCTACCAAATTTTTTCTCTAATAAGGCAGAAAATGGTCTTGCTAGATATCCTTATATATTGTATCATTCACTTGGCTGTGGATTTCAAATAACGGACCGACACTTTTTGAAGAAAATACTCCCCACGTCATAACGTGTCCTCCGTCATGCTTCATTGTAGGAATAACATAGGTCGAATGATATCTTTTGTTGTTAGGTCATCGGACGTTGTATCTGCCATCACTTTCAAAACTGTTTTGAGTTCGATTAATGGAAAAATAAAACTTTTGTCCAGTTTTCACTTGACCAGACTTTGCGTTCCTTGGAAAATGCCAGTAGGGTACGTCGGTATTTTTTTTACCTCTGAAAATATTTTATCACCGACTCTTCCATGAAGTTCTGTATCACGTCAGCATCATAACACGGTAGACAAACTTATTCCAGATATATTTTCATTCCGTAAATCGCTGTATATTGCAACGGAGTTTCCATGCGGTTTATCAATAGTTTTTCTCCTGATAATTCTGTCCACAGGAATAGTAATTTTCTGGGGTCTCCCAGACCTCTGAAAGTCCTGTAAGCCATGGCCATCTTTGTATAATTTTGTAAACATCGTTTACAGTCGATTTTACCGATCGATAACTTAGCCGCAATATCTGAGGAAGTTCGGCCTTTTAGCGACAAACTAATCACTCATTTATGAACAATAACCGTTGAACTTTTCAAATTAGAATTCAAACTATGCTTTACACGTTGATTCATTCATAAACACAACCAAAAACAGTTTACGGATAGAAAAAAACTAAAGAATGATAAGTGGCCGGAAACTTTTCAGAACATGCGTTTTCTTTTAAACTTAATTTTGTCAATTAAATTTATTATATTTACACGTTCTTCTATAAGTAAGTTCATAACTATTATGTCAATAAAATGTATAAGTATCGCTTGGAGATTTATCTTCATATGGGTATATTTACAAATTAACTGAAAAATTTTTGCTGTCCGGAAACTTTTGACCGCCACTGTATATATATTACATATATATATATATATATATATATTTACATATATATATATATATATATTTATATATATACATATTTATTTATATACAGGGTGTCCGAAAAGTCTGGAAACGGCCGAATAACTCGAGAAATACATATGAGATTGAAAAACGTAAATATACGTGTTAAATATTTTTAAATAAGCTACTCTGTGATACCAAATTTGACCTTCGAAACCGACCCCCTGGGGGTCAGAGGGGGTCCAACTTTGAAATCTTAAATTATAACCCCAATTTTTTATTGCAGATTCGGATTCTACAGACAAAAATACGTAACTTTTGTATTTGATGTTTATTTCAAAACTTCGTTTATCACGGTGTAATCGAGCATATTAAATCGATACATATTCCCGCTTTTCCAACGGAATTTTCCCTAATCGAAACTGATTGGGCAGAATTTTTGACGTCAAATTCCTCGTCTTTTGTAGGAATAGCGTTTCCTGAAAATCACCCGTGGCGATTATTTCAATAGTGCAAACATTTGACCCATTTGCTGCAGCGTCACTCCACAGCTATTATAGAATATCTCTTTTGTGACCAATGAGAATGCTTCATAACACAGTAAAGTAATCGTTTTCTATAAAAGCGGTGGAGTGACGATGCAGCAAAAGGGTAAATTTTTTTACAGTGTACTTTTCTGTGTTATGAAACATTCTCATTGGTCATGAAAGAGATATTCTATAAAAGCTGTGGAGTGACGCTACAGTAAATGGATCAAATTTTTAACTGTGTAGCACTACCGAAATAATCGGCACGGGTGATTTTCAGGAAACGCTATTATTGCAAAGGACGAGGAATTTGATGTCATAAATTCTCCCCAATTAGTTTCGATTAGGGAAAATCCCGTTGGAAAAGCGGGAATATGTATCGATTTAATATGCTCAATTACACCGTGATAAACGAGGATTCGAAATAAACATCAAATACAAAAGTTACGTATTTTTGTCCGTAAAATCCGAATCTGCAATAAAAAATGGGGGTTATAATTTAAGATTTCAAAGTTGGACCCCCTCTGACCCCCAGGGGGTCGGTTACGAAGGTCAAATTTGGTATCACTGAGTAGCTTATTTAAAAATATTTAACACGTATATTTACGTTTTTCAATCTCATATGTATTTCTCGAGTTATTCGACCGTTTCCAGACTTTTCGGACACCCTGTATATACATATATATATATATATATATATATATACCTACATATATATATATATACATATATATATATATATATATATATATATATATATATATATATAGAGAGAGAGAGAGAGAGAGAGAGAGAGAGAGAGAGAGAGAGATGTATGTATATATATATATATATATATATATATACATACAAGATACATTAGTTTTATATGGTTTTTTTTTTGGTAGGGGGGGTGGGTATTTAACCAAGAGTTTTGCTATAGTATTACGCACTGTAGATGCAAGTCAAAACACAATTTTGATCTTTTTTATCAAAATTAAACAGTAAAAAAATAAAGTAAAATTAAAATACAGAACTTTTAACAAATTATTTTAAATAAAAGCGATATTAAGTTGCATATATTAAAATTTTTATGCATTTATGTTATACAGGGACTGAGAAAAAAAATTAATGTGACAAAGTCCTCAGATCCCTTAACGGAGCAACGGATGTTGCGACATGAGCTTATCTACCGGTGTAACAAATGGAATAGATTCTTTCGTGTATAATAGGTATTACCACATGTTGGTAATACATAGAAGAATGATTTTTTGATGCAATTATAAACAAATATTACGCATATTTATAAACATTTTCGCGAAAAATACATATCTCCATTGTAAGTAAATTTGTAGTAGCAATTTCTAGGAATAATGAATAGTAGTATAACTATCAAATTTTTAAAAGTCCGAAATTTTCTGAAATATACTAATATATTGCATAAGAAAACTAATAAACATTTACGAATGCATTTTTAAAGAATATTTTCATTAAAACAAGTTTTAATCTGTTTTCATGCCGTATTCATTGAGTTATTTTAGCATCTTTTTTTTCATAAAAAAGAAATAAAAAAAAAATAATTTAATGATGTTTACACTCATATCAAACTACTTTTTGTGCCAAATATATTTTTCAGGTATCTACAAGAATGGAAAAAGAAAAGGAGGCTATTTCTAACTGATAATTTATATAAACAGGATCAAAATGTGTCATTTTTGTAAAAAATACACCAATTTTCACAATTTTTACAACATTCTCTTAAGTAGGTTTCAAACTATGATATGAAAACACAAAAGTAGATCATTATTAATTTATTCAAAAGAAATGAAAAAGCGAAAAAGAGCGCAATTGTGCCGTCGGAATTTTTCACATATACACTTAAAAAATTCTGTATAATTGCTACAAGTTTTCTAGGAAACTGGGATCCCTAGAACTTTTTATGTAATGACAACGGCAAAAATTCATAAAACAAATACGAATTTACTCTGAAAAACAAAAAATCTGTAACTTTATTAAGAATGTCTTAGAAAACTGGGATTCCTAGATTTTTTTATGTAACTGTAACCCAGGTTATAGATAAAAGTTTAGTAAGTTAACTGTAATGTTAGAAGATTCGTTTGTAAAGTTACAGACTTCTGTAGTTTTACAAAAATTGGTTTTGTAGATTTACATATTACCTTGTACAGTTTACAGATAAAATGCTAGTAACCACACTGATTTCTGCAACCTTGCATCTGTAAAACTACAGATTTTTTCAGTGTACCTATCTACAAGCCTAATGGCAATAAAACAGTTAGCCTGGATTGAACCTTGGTCAATTGAATGTGATTGAGACCCAAATCCCAATATAATAATAATGAATAGGTCAATTATGTTTATACACTGTTAAAAAAAATCGGTGAATTCACGGTAAAACTCATGGCAGCAAAGTAACCAGACATTTACCGTTTCGTTAGTAGATTTTCAGTTTTGGAAAATAAAAAGAAAGGAAAACTTCCTTTGAAGAAGCGGTAACTTTCCGTTAGAAGGTTTGATGTTTAATGATAATAATTTAATTTAAATTAATGAACCGAAGAATCGCCGCAGAATTCGACCTTTCCGACTGATTTTGTGCTGCTATATTACTTAATTTAATTTATTTATTTTTATTTTCTGCATAATTTACCTCAAGCCGTCCTGAGGAACGAACACGAGACCTTTTGATAGCGGAACAAATCCTTACTGACTAAGCCAAAGCTGCTGATGCCAGTCTATACAAAGTATGTCTTTTATGAGTTAGTGGGAAAATCTGTTGTGCTTTTCAAAGATTTCCTTTCAATATATTCGTTAGAATATTCGTAAGCGGATTATTTTATTTTATTTTAGACCGATGCATAATGCATATTATTTTTAAAAGTCAATTTAAATTTTTAATTAGTTTAAATTAAAAAAATCAGGGTTTAAAATCATTATTATTATTATTATTATTTAAATTGAATGTATGAAAAAAATATTCATTTTTTACAAAAATAATGTCATAGACAATGTTTTGAAATTATCGCACACAATCTATTTCCTTTTTATTTAATATAGGAGGACCAATTACACTGTTTGATAATATAACAAATAATAAAATCAGCTCATCAGTGTATACTAGATGTTAAATTTTTTTTTTTATTAAAATAAATGTACTACTTACAAGTAAAGCAGAGTTGATTTCCTACAGTTTCGAACAATAAAACTTGTTCATCATCAGGGAAACATTAGAAGATAAAAAACTAACACGTTACACAGTTCACATAATACAATACTAGCTTTTTTTTTTTTTTTTTTTTTTTTTTTTTTTTTTTTTTTTTTAAATTAAAGTTCATTTGAACTTTATTTCTGTTTTTAGAAAGTCTATCCAGGAAATAGGTATAAAATAGGATAAATTATCGTTACATAGTTGGTTATTCCGTGTTATAATTTCTATTGATTCACGAATTTTAGACTTATGGGGGTTCGTTTGCCGGGAAATAATTCTTGCGTTGTTATAATCAATTGATTGTTCTTCATTTATGGAACAGAGTCTTGAAATGGATGTGCTTGGTTTATTATACTTAATATCTCTTTTATGTTCTTTAAGCCTTTTGCTGAATTTTCGACCAGTCATTCCTATGTAATATTTGAGTTGATTGTTGTTAAGCAAAAAAGGTATTTCATATACACCTGCATAATTAATGGGGTCTATTGGGTCTAATTTCTTGCTTATTACTTTCATAAGATTAGGAGGAGTTGATGCTATTAGTTGAATATTATATTTTTTGAATAACTGTTTTAGCCTTTCAAAGATGATTGGAATGTATATAATTTTTCTGTAAGATGGTTTGGTGGTTACTTCTTGATTAAGATTTGGTTTATTAAAATTATCAATAATCTTATATATTGTTTTTGGCTGAAAACCATGATTGCTTTCAACTTGAATTATATAACTAATTTCATCTGTTAGGTATTGCTCTGAACATATTTTGAATGCTCTATGGATGTAAGATTTTATGGCACTGAGTTTATAAGTCCATGGGGCTATTGCATCTTTAGGTATAATATGGTCTAGCTTTACTTTCTTTCTGTATACTTTTCTAATGATTTTGTTATTTTCTTTTATCAGTAGAATATCTAAGAATGGAAGAGTATTATTATTTTCTATTTCCATAGTAAACTGGATGTCTTTATCAACTCTATTGATTTTTTTTTTCAAGGAAATCCTTCAATGATCCCAAACCATGATCCCAAACTGCAAATATGTCATCTACATATCTTATCCATATGCTAGGAGCAGGTTGTATGTTATCTAAAATGTAGTTTTCTAAAGGTCTCAATTTAAATTCAGCCAGGAGACCAGATATAGGTGAACCCATAGGTGCTCCTTTTGTCTGTTTGTAATACTTGTTGTTAAATATAAACACATTACTGTTAATTATTAGATTTAAACCTGTCTTTAAAGAAACCTTCATATTTTCATTCATATTCACCTGTTTATCTATTTCATCATTAATAGTTTGTATAACTTCTGTTACATTGATGGAGGGAAATAATGACACTATGTCAAAACTAGTTAAAATGGTATTATTATTGATTTCCAAATTACTTATATTTTGAAGGAAGCTGTCACTGGAATTTATAGAGTATATGGATTCTGGGAGGATAGACTTTAGAAATACAACAAAAGCCTTTTCAATAAAGTACAAAGGTCCATCACACCTTGAAACTATTGGTCTCATTGGTGAATTGTCCTTATGGTCCTTGAGTCTGCCTATCATCCTGGGAGTGACACCTGTAGGATTTAATCTAATTAAATTCTTCATATTATCAGGCCATTCTGCATCTTTTATTAAAGTTTCTGTCTTATTATAGATGTTGGTGTTGGGGTCTTTGTTAAGTGTAACACATGAGAGCTCCTTAATACATTCCTCCATTTTATTGATATACATTTGATTGTCAAGAATAGCAAGCTTGTTAGATTTGTCAGTTTTAACTATAAATAAATCCTTATCTTTTTTCAGATTGGTTAAAGTTCTGTTACAGTAGTTATCACTATTTTTGTATTGATGTTTAAATTTCTTGATAATATCTATGGTTTTGTGCCTGACTGTATCCCGTTCGGATTGAGGGACTGATTGAATTACCGACTCAATATCTGTAACAATTTCTTTAATATTTGTTTTATCTTCGAATATAAATTTTGGACCTTTTGATAATATTTTTGTTTCATTCTCTGATAATGTTTTCGTGGACAGGTTTAGAAATTCAACAGATTTCTGTGTTGGGGTTGGTGGCTTTGGATTGTCATTAATTAGTTTAGTTAGTTTGCTATGGTGTCTTGTTGAAAATATGTAGAATTGTGATTTCCTGTATCCATCAATATATGACATGACCAGGTTAAATTGTTCATTAGAAGTATGCTGCACTAAATTAAAGTACAAGTAGAAAGTTCTTTTTGAAAGATAGTCGATAAGACCAAATTTCTTCCTAATTTGCATACTTAGGCACTTCCGTTCAAAGTCATGTTTTATTTTCGGCATATCTCTGAAAATCAGTCTATTTTTAATTTGTAGAAATTTGGGAATTACATCAAATCTTTTACATGAACGTAAAAATTCCAAACTCAAAAGTTCTCTATCTAATTTTAAACGTGCCAGCTTAAAATTCTTAAATGCTTGAAAATGGTCCATTATTCCAGCTTCGATAAACAGACATTTAATATAGGAGGACCAATTACACTGTTTGATAAGATAACAAATAATAAAATCAGCTCATCAGTGTATACTAGATGTTAAAATTTTTTTTTTTTTTATTAAAATAAATGTACTACTTACAAGTAAAGCAGAGTTGATTTCCTACAGTTTCGAACAATAAAACTTGTTCATCATCAGGGAAACATTAGAAGATAAAAAACTAACACGTTACACAGTTCACATAATACAATACTAGTGTATTATGTGAACTGTGTAACGTGTTAGTTTTTTATCTTCTAATGTTTCCCTGATGATGAACAAGTTTTATTGTTCGAAACTGTAGGAAATCAACTCTGCTTTACTTGTAAGTAGTACATTTATTTTAATAAAAAAATTTTAACATCTAGTATACACTGATGAGCTGATTTTATTATTTGTTATAATCTATTTCCTTTTTTGGGAGGGCTTATTAGTTAAAGTATTTTTAAAAGAAGAAATAAGATAAAAATAAACAGAAAAAATGTAATTAAAAGGGACTTTTATGTTTTTATTATTTTATAGCACTTGTGAGATTCGAACCCACAACCTAAGCGCGGCGCGGTGCGTTGACCACTTGGACTGGGAGAAGTCCATATAACGGAGTGTCTCCGTTTTTAGGTGCATTGGAAATTTTGTAAATACTTAGCACCTATAGTTGTCGTTCAGTCCGCCCGTCTGTCCGTCCTCATATAACAACGCAAAAACTACCCAACCGAATCGTTTAAAATTTGAAATATATAATTATTATATGATTTTGTCGAGTCATTTCAAATTTTAGGAAAATCGGATGCATAGATCAATTACAGGGATTAATCAAAAGTATTCCGTTACATTACGGTCAATGGGGGAAAATATTTCAAAATGTATTTTAATCGTTTGAATTTTAAAATACATAGTTATTGCGTAATTTTATTGAGTCATTTCAAATATTATGAAAATCGGATGCATAGATCAATTACAGGGACAATCAAAAGTATTCCGTTACATTATGGTCAATGGGAGAAAATGTTTCAAATGTATTTTAATGGTGTTACACTCATTCGAACATAGTAAAATTGATATGCATCTATAAAGTACATATTATAATACACATTTTGCATAATATGTGGTGCAAAGAACATTTGTTATTGATTTACAAGGCCACACATAATGAGTGATTCCATTACATAATGAGTGTAGGGAGAACATTGTTTGGTGCGCATTTTAAATGTAATTAACTATTTACAATTTTATGAGATTGATGTAAGAGAGTGATATTTTTAAAACTTCGTTATCATACGAACGCACCTTGTTTGGTACGCTTCACGTGCAATTTCACGTGCATTGTTTCGTTCTATTTTGATCCGTTTCGTTATTTTCACAAAATATGGTGAGTTTTCAGATTTTTAACGGAAAATTCCCTTCTCTCGTGAAAATGGTCTTTTTCTGTGAAATTCAGGGAAAAATATCCACTAAAGCGTATGTAAGAGACGCTCATACTATTGTTAAGTAAAAATCAAAGATTTAGGACTTTGTTGGCTCAATAACATCTAATCCAAATCCCGATGTTGTGGATGACAATTAGTTAAAAGTGACGAAATGTTTTTTAGTGTATCTTATTCTTCATTACCATCGTTGATATTGTGTTTATTAATCTGTTAATTATTAATCAGTTAATTTTCACATTGAAAAATTAGTAAATTTAAGCATCATTTGGACTGATAACCAGCAACGTGAGAAAAATTGGCAAAAACCATTGTGATATTTAAGACATGTCCATTCGAATAGAGTACAAAGTTTAAATGTTTAATTTTTTACTTTTGAACAATATTATCTATACAAAAACATAGAAAACAATTTTGGTCTCCAAGATAAAACCTGAAGATTAAGTTTATATCCAAAATGGATAGAAAAATATTTCAAATGCAATGAGAAAGTCAAAAATTTTAATTTGTGGAACATTTTTTTTCGTTAAAAGATTGTTTTTCTATTTAATTAAAATTTTAATTGCAAGTTTTACTTCCAATAAGAAAATTTTAATACCACTGATGTATAATAAATTCCAAGATGATGGGAAATGGCTGGTGATAGACCAATTTTATTGTGATTGTAAAAATCAATATAAAAAATTAAGGGTTTTTTTTAATTTGTTGATATGTATTACGTTAGGAAGGAATTATATATTTACTTAAAAAAATTCTTAAAATATTTAATAATCCATTTAAACATATGTGCACATTTAAAAATAATTATTTTGTTTTAAATGTACTTATTGTTTTGAAATAAAAGAACTCCGAACAATTGAAACATTATCTTTAAAAAATGATAATGGCAAAAACTATACATAACCAAAGGTACAAAACCTTTAATTCGATATTATCAGAAAATATTAAGGTATTAGTACTTTTTTACAAAACATTTATACAGAATAATTTTTATTCTGCTGTAAATTGTTTAACAAACCATATAATGAACGGTGCGAATTTTCTGCTCTAAAAAATTTTAAACCAAACAGTTTAGTTCTTCCTCCAAATTCCGTATAAAAAACAGTTGTTTCTGAAACGTAATACGATAAAGGTCTCCGACGTATAAACACGTTTATAGTACTTTTTTTAATTGTTCTTTTTTTATTGCTCTTTTTTGTTGTTGTATGTTTGCTTAAAGGTAAAAACAATATTTTTGTTGTCATCACAAACGAAAAAAATATTTTTATTTTTTTTATTAGTAGAATGCTTCTTAACTATTAAAAGAAAAACAGATTTTTTTCCAGCGCACGCTAAAAAATAAAATATAATAACTTTTAAGAAATTAATAAAATTCAATCTTTTGAATCAGCTTATAGTCCAGGCATTAAGTGCTCAAAAAGGACAAATAAATGCAAGTTTTGGTGTAGTTTTGATTTTTGGTTCCCTTTATGTTTTTTGGGTCGCTGAACACGAATCTGGCATTATCCAACAAAATGTCTCCCCGGAAACACGTTTTTTTGCCAAAAAACGTGCAAAAAACGTGACTTTTTTTCGTTTTTTCTGAATAACTTCAAAATTATACATTTTACATAAAAGTCACCAATATATAAATTAAAGAGCACAAAATTTCCTGCATTTTATGTAGTAAAAGTTTTTATCTCTGATCAATGGTTTAGCCGTGAGAGAGCCGCAAAAATGGGATGTGAAAAGCACAAAATTCTGAAAAACGTGAATTACAGCACCGTACGTCGATGAAACATGAAGAACAACCATTTTACGCAAATTTTCCCAAATTAATTATACTAAATATATTATTATTGACTATATTTTATTAATCTGATGTTATTGTTTCTTTCATATCAAAAAAATAAATAAAAATGAGCATATTTGTGAACAAAATCTTCATTTGCTATTACAAAATAATAATACTAATAATTTCTTAATTTGACTTTTAAATAATGTTAATAAAATAACTGAAACAGGCTTTAACATATAAAAGCTGACAAAGATTCCATTTCTTAAAGTTCTCGAAGTTCAAAATGTAAATGTGAGAAAAAAAAAAAAAAATTCGGAAAATAGGAATTATGGCACTGTACATAGATTTAACATGAAAACTGACAATTTTTCGCAAAAAGTCACTTTAAATGATACTGAAGATATTATGATCGACTATATTTTACAATGAAGTTGCTAACAATAAAAACAACGACTCATTATGAATTATTATTTAATTATAAATAATTATGTACATTAGTAAGTACATTTACTTAAAAAACAAATACTATTTCCGCTTTCTTTTATTTGAGGATCCCTGCTTTTCACCGACATCTAGAAAATAGAAAATAGACGAGTGGAATTAGTGGATGTTTATATAACTATCAATATTATAAATAAAAGTTTTTTAATAGTAAATATTTGATACCTTGCCGCATGGCTATTTCCCCTTTCATTGGGTCCTATGATTCAAAGTGTGGGCAATTCATTTCCAGATCGGCTTTAAAGTCTAGCTCTTCCTCTTCGTCTTGACAGACAACTGCGATGTTGTTGCAGTTTACCGAAGCAAAACTTCTATCTGATATCTTCGCAAATAATTTTTGCTGCTGCTTTAACCACTCGCAGCCTCTCATCTCGATCAGATTTACATGTTTGCTATACCATGCATTAGTCAGTATCTTCCCTCCTATATTCTTTAAACACACAATGGACTTTTTTTCTGATTCTTTGTGATCAGTATGTCGTTTCCGTATCTCTCAATGAGGTTAAACTTTACAGTTCTCATATCAGGTTGATAACTCCCTGTAACCTGTTTCATTAGCTTTTCCATGGAGAATTGACACTCGTCATCGTGATTTTCAAGGTAATTGTATATACTTTGCATTGCTCTGTCGATTGCCTCGGCAAATGGACCACGTTTCTTCTGTTCCTGGACCTTCGGCCTCCCATAAATATATTTAAAATATTTGATGTGGCGTTGAGCATCTGCTGCGATCAAATCATTCACTGGTTCGATGCGATGAATTATAGCCTGCCCATAATCATCATTGCGAGCTCTTGCTGCTCTCAGAGTTGTAGATTTGAATCCCATGTGTCTTACGCTGTATACAGTATTGCGTTCGCTTGCTGGATTTTTCGTTTGTGTTGCAATGAACTCTTCCGAAATGTACAGTCCACATATAAAACAATTGGTTCGAAAATTAAACTGAGGAGTTGATGATCTTAAAATTTGGGAGGTGCTAGCATTTTGTTCCTCAATCTTCTTCACATAAGCAGTAATCATCCATTCATTTACATATGCTTTTCTACACTTAACATGCACATCTACTGAGGTTTTCCCCTCTATGAAAACTGCCTTTCCATCCTTTCTTTCTGTACTTGACTTGAATAATGCAGCAATACCCCGACTAACTTTCATTGACGGCCCCTCTTCTAAAGGAGAGTCACAAGTAAAACAGAGCGACATCGCACAAAATCACTTTAGATGTTTACTATATTCACGAAGACACAAACAGTGAATTACTAAATTATAAGCAGTTGCATATGGATACTGAGAGGAATGTGTCCTCCTGATAAGCTAGTGATCTGTGAGACGCATATTTCTAACTGAGGCGAGACTGGTGGGGAGGGGGGGTTAGTATTGCACTGAATGTGGTCATGGAATGCGAGGGTGGGGCCTTGACCAACGTTGTTTCACACTTGCACCCCTTCAATCAAGGGGGAAAGTGCAGATGGGATCAGTTAAAGCCAGTTTTAGTTATTTTATTTATTTTATTTAAAAGTCAAATTAAGAAATTATTACTATTATTATTTTGTAATAGCAAATGAAGATTTTGATCACAAATATGCTCATTTTTATTTATTTTTTAGTTATGAAAGAAACAATGAACATCAGATTAATAAAATATAGTCAATAATAATATATTTAGTATTATTAAGTGGGGAAAATTTGCGTAAAACGATTGTTTTTCATGTTTCATCTACGTACGGTACTGTAATTCACGTTTTTCAGAATTTTTTGCTTTTCACACCCATTTTTGCGGCTCTCTCACGGCTAAACCATTGAACAGAGAAAAAAACTTTGAATACATAAAATGTAGGAAATTTTGTGCTCTTTAATTTATGTATTGATGACCTTTATGTAAAATGCATAACTTTGAAGTTATTTAGAAAAAACGAAAAAAAATCAAGTTTTTTACACGTTTTTTGGCAAAAAAACGTGTTTCCGGGGAGAAATTTTGTTGGATAATGCCAGATTCGTGTTCAGCGACCCAAAGAACATAAAGGGAATTAAAAATCAAAACTACACCAAAATTTGCATTTATTTTTTACCAAATGCCTGGACTATTATACAAAGCCATGCTTTTGTAATTCTCTATTATAAAGATTTTAAAAATTAAGACGCACTTTTTTTATTATTACGATTATATTCATTGCAATATAATTAAACTCTTCTTAAGCTGCACCACTTTATCACAATCTTTTTTTCCAGTTTAAAATTTTTTAAACTACTAGGGGGGCCCCGCCCCCCTGCTCGCTATGCTCGCCAACCCCCCGCGTAAGCGCTTCGCGATTCCAAATTATTGGCTACCCCTGCTTGCTGCGCTCGCCAATACCCCATGGTATGAATAAGCAGTTGCAGACCTTTCAAATGATGTGTCACACGACTGGTGTTGTAAAGAAATTAAAAATGTGCCCCCCTGGAGGGCAGAGTGGGAGGCGACACAAAAGACATCCGTAATATGAATAAGCAGCCGCAGACCTCTCAAATGATGTCACATGACTGGTGTTGTAACGAAATTAAAAATGTGCCCCCCTGGGGGGCAGAGTGGGGGTAACACACAAGACATCCATAAAATGAATAAACAGTTGCAGACCTTTCAAATGATGTGTCACACAATTGGTGTTGTAAAGAAATTACAAAATGCGCCCCCTCTGAGGGCAGACGGGGGGGGGTTACACACAAGATATCCATAATATGAATAAGCAGTTGCAGACCTCTCAAATGATGTGTCACACAATTGGTGTTGTAAAGAAATTAAAAATGTGCCCCCCTGGGTGGTAGAGTGAGGGATGACACACAACACATCCATAATATGAATAAGCAGTTGCAGACCTTTCAAATCTTGTGTAACACGACTGGTATTGTAAAGAAATTAAAAATGTGTCCCCCTCTGGGGAGCAGAATGGAGGATAACACACAAGACATCCATTACATGAATCAGCAGTTGCAAACCTCTCAAATGATGTATCAAACGACTGGTGTTGTAAAGAAATTAAAAATTTGGCGAAATATTACAGTTATCGCCAAGTTGGCGTCACTTTTGACAACTAATTTTGGTCGCCAAATTTGGCGATATATCGCCAAGTTGGCGACAAACTTGGCGATTGTTGGCGATGGTAACCTTTCATCTCTTTATGGTAACCCATATGGCGATGCATAGACGGAGCCCTTTCCTGATTGGTCTATTCGACTCATGGAAGGAGTGGACAACCCGGATTCGTTAGTTCCGGAAATCTTCCACATCAGCATCATTCCAGGAGTCATTCCTTTTAAGGCTAGTTTTTTTTTACTATAGAAGGATTTCATTTAGGGTATTTTTGTATTGTTTACTGACTAAAAATTTATGACGATTTAAGTTGAACGTTTTTGTTAAAAAATGCTGGTGTTCAGTTTAGGGATTTTGTATAATCGCTAGCTTTGAAGGCATTAAAGTACGAGCCTTACGAGATCTATAAGGCGAGACCAATTGTGTTTAATGTATAAAGTCAATCAACATCATCGTGAATGGATTATGATTCATATCGCGAGTAAATTCTAGCTAATTTTGCAAATCCTACACCAAAACGCTGACCACGTGAAAAAAAATGATATGAGCTTATGGACTTTATGAATATAAATTCAATATGAAATCGAGGCTGGCCTAATATCTTATGATATAATGCGAGCAAAAACTGTGTGTGTGTGTGTGTAAATTTTATCTCAAAAACGGCTCGAACGATTTTCGGAAAAATTTGGATTTTACCATTTTCGGGCACAAGAAGACCATTGGGCTGGGTCACATGTTCGAAAAATTTCGATTAGTGGGTCATTTTTGAGTCATTATGGGTCAAGCCATTTTCATCTAAAAAACGGCTCTAACGATTTTGATTAACGGGCAGGCAGACGGCTAGACTATTTAAATTCATAGACACTTTCAACTATGTCAGAAAGGATTAAGCCGAGTGCCTATATCTATTTCGTGAACTGGCCAGTCACATCTGGCCATTTAGCGA
This sequence comes from Maratus speculifer, assembly GCA_964019185.1. NCBI lineage: Eukaryota > Metazoa > Arthropoda > Arachnida > Araneae > Salticidae > Maratus > Maratus speculifer. Next base: position 359,399,327 of record OZ025294.1, read on the forward strand.
ATTGGCCAATGGCATCCGGCCAGTTCTGCCTATTTCGGGTTGTGGCCGTAACACACACACATATATATATAAATATATTTTTAATAATATATATATATATATATATATATATATATATATATATCTTATACTATAATGCGAGAAAAAATTGTGTGTGTGTGTGTGTGTAAATTTTATCTCAAAAACGGCTCTAACGATTTTCGCAAAAATTAAGATTTTTCCGTTTTAGGGCACGAGAAGACCATTGGGCTAGGTCACATGTTCGAGAAAATTCGATTATTGGGTCATTTTGGGTCATAATGGGTCAGGATCAAGCTATTTATATCTAGAGAACGGCTGGATCGATTTTAAGGAAATTTTGTATCCAATCGTTTTTTGGCACGAGAAAACTAATCGGCTGGGTCACATGTTCGAAAAATTTCGATTAGTGGGTTATTTTTGAGTCATTATGGGTCAAGCCATTTTTATCTAAAAAACGGCTCTAACGATTTTGACCAAATTTTATATTTTATCGTTTGGATTACAAGAAGACCATTGGAATAGGTAACATGTTCAAGGAAATTCGGTTAGTGGGTCGTTTTTGGGGTCATTGTGGGTCATAATATTTTTATCTGGAGATTTTCTCACACAATTTTGACTAAAAATTGCATTCTCTGCTTTTCGGGCACGAGAAAAACATTGGCCTAGGTTAAATGTTCGACAAAAAATTTTAATGGGTCATATTGGGTTATTAAGGGTCCGGGTCAAGCTATTTATATTTAAAGAAAGGCACAATCAATTTCATCGAAATTTTGCCTGTAACAGTTTTTTGACACGAGAAAGCTAATGGGTCAAGTCCCACCATTGGGCGTCCCACCATTCGAGAGATTTCGATTATAAAAGTCATTTGTGGGTCATGATGGGTCACAATGAGTCATGGTTAAGCTATATTTAATTAACGGGGGGATCGATTTTAACGAAATTTTGTATGTAACATTTTTTTGGCACGAGAAAAACTATTGGTCTAGGTCACATGTTCGAGAAATTTCGATTAGTGGGTCACTTTTGAGTCATTTTGGGTCAAACCAATTTTATATAAAAATGGCTCTAACGACTTCGACAAAATTTCGCATTCGACCGTTTTGGATTACAAGTAGATTGAGTTAAGTACGTGTTAGAGAGAATTCGATTAGTGGATCATCGCTAATTTTATCTAGACAATGTCTCACGCAATTTTGACTAAATTTTGTGTTCTATCGTTTTCGGGCACGAGAAAATCGTTGGGTTAGGTGCGATGTTCGAGAAAATTCGATTAATGGCTCATTTTGGATCATAATGGGTCAGGGTCAAACTAATTATCTAAAGAAAGGTTCAGATCTATTTTATTTAAATCTTGTATTCAAACGTTTTAGACACGCAAAAACTAATGGGCTATGTGACATGTTCGAGAAATTTCGATTGTAAGGGTCATTTGTGGGTCATGATGGGTGAGGCTAATTTTATGTAGAAAATGGCTCTCACCATTTGCAATATACTGTGTATTATATCGTTTTCGGGCAAGAGAAAACCATTGATCTAGGACTCATGCTTGCGAAAATTTGATTACTGGATAACTTTAGGTCATAATGGGTTAGGGTCTATCGAATTATATACAACAACGACACAATCAATTTTACCTAAATTTTGTAACGTTTATATCGTTTTTTGTCACAAGAGGACTATTGGGCTGAGTCGCATGTAAAAAAATATATATATTAGTGGATTATTTCGGCTTCATTTCCAAATGCTATCAAGCTAATTTTGCCTAAGAAATGGCTTAAACGATTTTGACTCAATTTTATATTCTACTGTTTTTGATTATCTGAAGACCATTGAACGAAGTCACATATTAGATCATATTTGATTAGTGGGTCATTTTGAGTATTACGGATCAGGGTCACGAGAATATGGCAAAAGCCTATGAATTGGTGATGTTTGACAAAATATTGTCGACACTTGGCCGAAAAATCTATTATTAAGATTACGAAAGCAAAATTTGGCGCTAAATGAAAGAATGTCACCAAATATGGTTATATGAAGCAAAAAATATTGTCTTTCAGAATGTGAAGAAATTTTTTATACATTCATTATAAGATTAGAGATGCATAATTAAACCAATTAGAGACGAGCTAAAAAAATGATTAGGATCGATGTTCTTTTGTTATAAATTTTAAAATAATGTGAAATTTATAAACATGTACATACATAGCTTTCTTATTGATTGTGTTTGTAAATAATACTATTATAATTAACATATTTTATAGTATAATACAGATAGACTGATACAGTCAAAATACTATATCGAGCTGAACACAAAGTTAATTAAATAATATAAAGACCGAGCTAAGCTCGGTTACTCCCGCTAGTGTGAGACTAATAGTTCATTCACAGGGACATTATGTGGAATTCCATTACATTGTGATCTATCGGAAAAAATCGTCTGCAGGTTTTTTTTTTAATTACGCTTTTGGAAATATATTGAAACTGATCTAAATCACTGAATTTCGTTACGATTACATTAAAACTGGACATTCAAAGCACGTTTAATTGATTTATCGGGACACAAAAAAGAAATAGGTTATAATATTGTGTTTGAGTAATATTTCCTGGAAAAAGTAATTTGAATTTCCGCATGCGCTTTAAAATTTAACTGCATTATATGTCCCTCAATGTTACAAAACATTATATTTTTTATTATACTAAAATGAAACTTAACAACATTTGCAAGATCTTGCATGTTCCTAAGCGTTTGTTGTGCATCGTTTAGAGCGTTGGTATAAGTCAAAGCAAAAACGCTGTAATAATCTAAAAACTCAGTGCATACTGTGGTTCCAATAATGGGATAACAACATAGCTTTTAGACATTTTTCGCAATTGAGTTATAAACATTTATTTAAAATATATATATAAGATATTATAAAGAGGTGAAAACTAAAACGTAATATTTTACTTTAAAATCGAGTACATTCTTATTTGCTTGGTAAACAAATTTATTGCTGCACAATGAAAATAGTCATTAACATTTTTGAAAACTATTTTAAACAACAAAGAAAAATGTGTATTTTAATTACGTTATTATAGACTTTCTGAAAATCGATCGGTTCAAGAACACTTTTTCAGATTAAATCTCGTGTTTATTTTTAAATCCCAAATTACGTCTAAGTTACGAGCATGTATGATTCAATAATGAAACTGTTTACCAATTACAGGCGAGAAAATATTGTGGTTTTCAAAAGCCCGCCCAATGATGAAAAATTTCAACAAAAGAAGTGTTCGTTAATCTATTTTAGTTAAAACCGAAAAACGACATTGCAAAATCGAAACTTTATTATAATAGCATTTTCGAGCAATATTAAAACCATCCGAAGCCAGTCACAGCTTATTGTATATTGACGGGGTGGCATAACATGTATCTGAAGCAAAACTCATTCCTAAAATTATGTATTAACATCAGAGAGGAGTGACGCAATACATAGAAACGCCAGTGTTTTTTGTTGAGTTATACAGTGTTCGCAGGAAACTGGATGCTTCCATTTTGTGCTGCTTTTATACATAAAAATTTACAATTCTATAAAATGCAGAATTCTTTATCAATTACTTATTGTGATTCATATTTGAAGGATCTGAAATATATATTAAATGTAATTTGAGTTTAATGCAGAGAACGCTGACTATTTTCGATTTATCACGACTGATTTTTATGAGTCAAATAATGACTTAAACGCTGTATTTTGTTCTTCAAATACAAAGTTATAAACGAAAGGATCCTTTTTTTTTCATTGGTTACCGTTTCTTTAATAGAGGTTAAACCTCTTGTTTAACCTCTTGTGAGATTTTCAGCGACACCTTCAGCAAGATGACGTACTTTTTTTTTCTAAAAACTTTGGTTTTCCTGTTCTTAGAAAGAATATTAAAACAAAATGTAAAAAGTTGGATTGTAAGTATTTTCCTCATAATATCTACAATTGTCACATCTTTAGGACATTTTTAACCGACTTCAAAGAGGAGGTTATGATTTCGACCTGTATGTATTTGTTGTTCACGCATAACTTTTGCAAATATGAACCGATTTTGATAATTCTTTTTTTGTTTGAAAGCGTATGAGGCCCATGTGGTCCCATTCAAATTTCATAAAAATCTGATAATTAGAACTTTTTTAAAAATAAAAACTTTAAATTTCAAATTCATTTTGAAGCAATCAACCAATTAGAAGTGTTCCTTTTGCATGCTTTTATGTTACACTTACATAGACACACGATCTTTTCACTGTTAAAAGTTTGAAATTTTTGCTGCATCGTCACTCCACCGCTTTTATGGAATATCTATATTTTGACCAATGAGAATTCACCATAATACAATGAAGTAATCATTTTCTATAAAAGCGATGGATTAGACGATAAAGTAAAAGTTTCAAGTTTTTAACAGTGTTCAAAATGCAAAATCCTACCTGGACGAGGGCCAGGATTCACATAAATTTTGCGCTGTTTGAGAAACGAGATTTAGTAACAAGAAAATTTATTTAAAACATTGAAAAATTTGCTAAAATTCAGGCTTCTGATTCTTTAATGTGGTTTCGCTAACAGCGCGAATTCTACCTGGATTCCGGACAAGTTCTCTTATGCAAGAAACCGGAAATATAGCATCTAGGAGATATAGTGTGGAAATCGGCTATCTCAGGGCGTGTTCAGAGCAACTTACAAAAGTAACCAATGTTACCGACCGATTGTAGGGCAGTACGAAAGCAAATTGTGGCATCAATGAAAACTATTCTGTTGAATTGTAGCTGACGTCACACTTCGCTTTGATTTTCATTTCGTACTTGTCTACAATCGGTAAGTGGTCGGTAACTAACCGGTAAGTTGTGCTGAACACGCCCTCTGTAACACTTAAAAAAAGCGCTAAAATGTTCTATTCTTTAAATGTGCAACAATGCTAATGAAATTTAAAGATAGAAGCCACATCTGTAGGACATTTTCTAAAAATGCAAGAATTATTGCTAGTCTAGATAATGTATCACGAAAATGCCGCAGATGTCGCTGTGATCGACACTTTGGAATTCAGTAGCATCGTTGCACATTTAAAGGATACAAATTTTTAGCACTGCTTGCATTGTAAAAAAATTAACCCTTTTGCTGCATCGTCACTCCGTCGCTTTTATAGGAAACGATTACTTCGTTCTATTATGGAGCATTCTCATTGGTCAAAATAAAGAAATTATATAAAAGCGATGGAGTAACGATGCAGCAAAAGGGTCAAATTTTTTACAGTGTCGAAAGCAGATTTTCACTCCATGTATTCCAGACTCTCTCCTTCGAATAATGAAAAGTTCTCAAAAATGAAGGCTTATGATTGGTCAATCTTGTTTTGCTTAATAGCGAATAATCCTTCTGGATCCTAACAACTGTTGAGGAGATGCTAGTTTTTTTTTTTTTTTTCAAAGTACGAAATCTTAGCTGGAACAATTCTCGTATCCACCAAAGTGAAAGATCCACATCAACCCAGACATGAGAATTCGATATCGAAAAGCTGAAAATTCATCTCTAAAGAGCCTTACACGTTAAAGCAAGAGTGTCTGTGTATAAGGGTGCTTGTTATGCCGGATTCACAAAGTGATTAAAGTACATTGCTATGTGCTAGATTTAGATTTGGACATATAAAAATGACGAAAATTTTTGATAAGCTTACCATTAAAGTTAAGCTAGTTAACTTCTTTCAGCCATAAAAGCTCGTTCAGGTGACTATCGCCAAGTTCTGGAATAAAAATTCTTAAATTTTCTGCACTTTGGAAAATTCCGTTTATCAAAGAGCATTCTTAACTTCAAATATTACTACTTTCATATAGACGCATGTTGAATCATGGTGTGATTTTGATAATATCTTCCTTTTTAGTTTTTATGACTGAAAAGGCTATTCTAATATATACGAACATTTAGAATTACTTTGCTATGCATTGAATTATAGAAGCAACTTGACGCGCTCTGATTGTGTACGCGTACTTTAAACTGTAAAAATTCTGACCCTTTTGCTGCATCGTCACTATCCCGCTTTTATAGAATATCTCACTTTTGATCCATGAGAATGCTCCATAATAGGCTGAAGTAATCGTTTCTATATTAGCGGTGGAGGGATGATGCAGCAAAAGGGTCAATTTTTTTACAGTGAACCCTGTTTAAAATATCTTGAAAAATTACCTCTGTTTTTAAAGACTATCTATTTTCTGACAATGAAAACGCTCCATAGACGGTTTTAGATCGCTCTCATTAGTCAGAAAATAGTTAGTCTTTAAAAACAAAGGTAATTTTTCACAATAATTTTAACGTATACTGATGGATTGTCAGCTTTTAAATGCCCATTTACGAAGTCTGTAGATTTTAATGTGGACCTTAAGGCACTACACTAGTCTCAGAAAAAGACCCGGATGTTAGTGTAAAGACTATGGGTGTGTTCTTTTCAAATATCTCGCTCAAATTTTAATATATTTACATGATTTTTTTTTGCATAGGATAGCCGAGGATGATCTACAACCGGCCTAGTTTTTACTTCTTCGATTTTGTTTACGTATGTTTTATATAATGATAGTTTCAATTTCAGAACCGTTTAAACCGGTTTTGAAATTTAAAATAATTTTCTAAAAAAAATCTGAAACCAAAATTGAAAAAGTAAAAACTAGGTCGGTTGTGGAATATCCTCGGCTAAAAAAAAAAAAAAAAAAACACGTAAAAATTTAAAAATTTCAGTGAGATATTTGAAAAGAACGCCCCCATAGACTTCACATTATCATCCGGTCTTTTTCTGTGTCATTGTGCGGCCTTAAAGTTTGTTGGATGCGATAAATTTCCGAAATGTTAAAGCTTAAATGAACAAGTTCTCGCATCCACTAAAGCGGTCGATACCAATCGACATCCTTAAGTTGTTGAAAAGATGAAAAACCTTTAGTATATATTTTGCTCCGGAGGAAAAAATTATCTTTACATATCAATGCAAAATAAAATGCATAGATATGTGTAGCAAAATTATCTTTAGATTCAGATTTGGTTACCGGATTAGACACCAGAATGATTTCAGATTTTGTTCATGTAGAATTTCTCGATGTGAATATGACGAGACATGGAGCACAGCATACGATTGATTGAAAAGATTCTGGACAAAAATGAGTCATCAAGGGGGTCCTTGTGGCCTAGTGGTTAAGACGAAACGCTGCCAATCTCTTGAGAGCGTAGGAGATTGTGGGTTCGAATCCCACTGGCTCCGTTACACACACTCTTTATGTGTAGCTCCCGGTTGTACATTTCTTGTGTCGTAATATTTCTTTGTGCTATCTTGTCCTTGTATGTCCACGAATTTGTAAAATAATATGGATTATGTATTTATGTCTGTGTAGAAATAAAGGATCATTCGGCGTACAATCGAATTCTACCAGGAAATCATCATCAAATTTTATAATAGAAAATGCCTAGCATTGCGTTACATTGTTAAAAATTTAACTTTTGCTGCATCGTCACTCCATCCCTTTTATGGAATATCTCATACATACACTGTAAAAAATGTTACCCTTTTGCTGCATCGTCACTCCCCCGCTTTTATAAAATATTTGTCTTTTGACCCATGAGAATGCTCCATAATAGGCTGAAATAATCGTTTTCCATAAAAGCGGTGGAGTGAGTTTCAAATTTTTTACAGTTTAGTTGGGACAAAAAGCGTCCGTGAAAAAAGTATTTGGGCATCAAATGCTGTCACTCTTTTATAGATGCAGCCAAGTACAGGTTATGATTTTCGGATTCCTCGTCGAATAATTTCCGATTCCTTTACTGCATTTATAGGAATTAGATTGTTGTTGTTTATCTATTGAATCATAGAGCGATTTTTGTTAAAATCTTTCTTTTTTGCTTTTTCTGACTAAAGGGGGAGTACTTTTGACTACACTAGAAAAGCATTTTACTATTCATTGATACATGGAGTCATTTTGCTGTTTACTCATATATGGAAGCGCTTTGCCGCGCGCTTATGTGTAAGGACACTTTACTTGAAGCATTGTCACCTTTCGATAACCACTTCCGATGTCCGTACGATTAGATGTTGACTTTAAGATTTCATGAATGCGGTAGCTTTTCGTCGTGCCAGATCTGAAGAAGTTACTACATCCAGAAAACCTAATGATTAACAATGATACTAACCGATATTGTAAGTGTCTTTTGAAAAATTGACAATCAAACAGTGACAAGTAAAGCGAACCCAGGTCAAAATTCATGCTTGTACCAGCAACAAAAATATGCTAGTTAATGCTAGGTATTGCTATGTCTGCTAGATTTTCATGCTATTATATGCTAGCTAGCATCACATGCTCTATCACTAGCTTGCACAACAAAAGCATGGCAAGCTATATGCAAGCATTTCATGCTTATTTCCAGCAAAGCGGGCCAATACACACCATGAATTGCTGGAAAGTCTGCTGGAAGCAGTAAATATGTAATGCTAGTTTATGCTATTTTACTTGTTGGGTTATAGCACTTGGTGCTTGTCTAGCAAACAAATACCAGCATGAATTTCGACCTGGGAATACATCAGAACTCAGCAAAGTGCGTTCATTAGTAAAGCGTTTCAAAGAGCCATCATATGTCAGTACACATAATTATGTATTACGGTATAAATAACTAAAAAGTAGGAAATAAATTTAACTTTTTCAAAAAAATGTATAACCGACTCCAAAAAAAGCGCTAAAAAGAATTAAATAATTCTATAAAATTCTCTAATGACAAATCGTTATCCAATAACCACACATTGACTATCATATACCGGTATAAAACGGTTAAATTTAATATATAGAATTTAATATCCACCAAACATAGGCTTTCCAGAGAATATTTTTTACAAGAGATTAATTTACATATTTTTGATTTAATTTTTGAATATATACATACAAAAAGTAAGGAATTACTTTTTGAAGTTGGTGCCAAACTATCTTAAGTATAGTAAGAATTGTGGATATATTATGTTTAGTACCATAAATAAAATGGGGAAATCATTATCGATTATGATTGTTTGGCACCAACTTCAAAAAGTAATTCCTTACTTTTTATATGTATATATTCAAAAATTAAATCAAAAATATGTAAATTAATCTCTTGTAAAAAATATTCTCTGGAAAGCCTATGTTTGGTGGATATTAAATTCTATATATTAAATTTAACCGTTTTATACCGGTATATGATAGTCAATGTGTGGTTATTGGATAACGATTTGTCATTAGAGAATTTTATAGAATTATTTAATTCTTTTTAGCGCTTTTTTTGGAGTCGGTTATACATTTTTTTGAAAAAGTTAAATTTATACTGTAGTACATCAGTGCTACGAATTGAAAAATAGAAGCATTAAAAACCTGTTTATCACTTCTGGTAAACACGAATTTTCAAGTAAAAATAGCTTGAATGTGTAAAACTTGCTCCGGTCTATATATGTTAGTTATGTAATGTGTACCAGTTAGAATCAACTTTTAAATTATGACAAATTTTATGAATACTTTTTCAATTAGTAGAATGCATCTTAAATATAAAAATTAAAAACAGTTTTATTTATATATTTTTTTCAAGGGCGCGCTAAAAATAAAATATAATAAATTTTACGAAATTAATAAAATTCAATCTTTTGATTCAATTTATATAAAGGCAAGCTTTTGCAATTCCCTATTATAAAAGACGCACTTTTTTATTATTACGATTATATTTATTGCAATATAATTATAATTAAAACGCTTCTTAAACTGCACCACTTTATCACGATCTCTTTTTCCAGCTTTAATTTTTTAAACTATTACATTTAGGGTATTTTTGTATTGTTTAATGTCTAAAAATTTGTGATGATATAAGTTGAATATTTTTGTTAAAAAATACTGGTTTCCAATCTAAGTTCAGTTTCGGGATTTCGTACAATCGCTAGGTTTGCAAGCATTAAAGTACCGAGCCATACGAGATCTATAAGGCAAGCCCAATTGTATTTAATGTATTAAGTTAATCGCCAATAGATGAGGATTCTTATCCCGAGTAAATTCTGGCAAATTGCGCAAATCCTAAACCAAAACACTGATACGGGAACAGAACAGATATGAGCTTATGGACGCAATCTGAAGTCAAGGTTAAAATTCGTTGCTGGCGTAAAATGTGGGATAAATAGTTCGTTTACAGGGGCATAATATATAATTACATTACACTGTGGGCCATCGGAAAAAATCATCTGCACTTTTTTTTAATTACGCTTTTGCAAATGTATTGAAACTGATCTAAATCACTGAACTTCGTTACGATTACATTAAAACAGGACATTCAGGGGGGGGGGGGTGAGCAGGGAGCATTAATGGAAGCATATTATTATTTGTTAAACTCTTTTAGAATATCAAAATTGATATATGTTGTTTAGATTTACAAAAAGTTAATTTCTCTGTAATAGAAAATGCGTTTTCATATTGTTGAAATAGATATCATGTTTTCACTAAATAATCGGTGTACTTTTATTACATTATTCTGAATGTGTTGGAAAGTGTTTCATAATCTATGTTTGACGCATGGTCTTTTTCTTTCTTGTTATATTTTATAATGATGTAATTAATAATCATTGAATTATCACTTAATAATACATTAAGAATATGAAAAAAAATATTACAATCCTATCTTAAATTTAAATCTGAAAATACAAAAATCATATCACACTCTAAAGTCATATAAACATATCAAACGATATTATTGACAATTTGAAGAAAAATAGTATTCGTTCTTCAACTTCATTTTTTAATTTAAGTTAATACATCGTTCAGTTTCCCTGTGGTACTCCGATAAACCTAAATGCTCGTAAACTTAATATCTTAAAGTCTGGCTTATTTTTGTAACAATTCCCCAGTATAAAAATTTCCAAAAAGTTAACTTTTAGACGTTTATATTTTATTTTAAGTTTAAAAATGTCAAAATGAAAGCTAAGGATAATATGATATATAAAAAAGCATAAAAATTGGTAGTATGTATGGTGTATTTAGCAAATTTTGCAGACAAATGCGTTTTCCTTATGCATGGCTAAATTTTTGCGCGGGTATTTCAATGTGTACATAAGACGATTTAGTGGCATGCACTTAAATATGACATTTTTAAAAATAGACTATTTATTTTTACACATTTATATTTATCTCAATTATATTTATCACACTTATATTTATCATAAATTTATCACACTTATATTATCACACTTATATTTATCTTATATTTATCTCAACCTGGATTTTGTATGTCAAAATAGGATTTTACAATCGATTTTAACCCTTTATGCCCTAAGTTTTGAATTCATGAATATTTCTTCTTCTAAAGCATTTTTTGAGATTTTTTTTCTTCAAGATTCTTTATTAGAAGATTTACATTAGCATATACTAAATTTTAAAATAAATTTAAAAATTCAAATTAATAAAATATACTTGAATTCTATCGAATTTTGTACAATATTTAATCTTAATATTTAATCTTAAATATTTTATCTAAAATCTTTTATAGTATTTTATAGAATTAGGAAATGTACAAATATAATGTTCTCACAATAGAAATACAGTACAGACCGACTATTACGAATCCCGCTTTTCTGAAAATCCCCCTATTCCGAACAGAATTCAGAAAAAATACCAATTTTTTAAACTTGAAAACAGAAAGAAATAAAAATGCATCGTGAAAAAAACACACATTTATTGCTATATTTATATTATATTCCTATTATATAAATATATCGTCGAATGTCTTATGCAAAAATATATGCCCCCCCCCTCTCCATATATTTCTGAATCTCTTGAAACTAAAATTATGAATAAATAGAGATACTAGGCGTTAATTTAAACCTTGCAGGAAAATTATAGCAATTTTGCCAAAAAACATAATTTTTCACAAAAGTGCATTTTTTTGTTACGCACACACTTCAATTTCCCAATATACAGAAAAGGTATTGAGGAGCTCGGGAGCTATCTTTTGCATCATAAGTATAAAAGTATTGTTCAAAGTAATAAAAAAAATTTCGAAAATTAACTGAGATATTAACCCTTAAACATCCGGATTGTTTGGACTTACATACTGAAAATGTACCGTCGACTTTTGAAATCTAGATGACAATTTTTAAGGATATATTTGTATAATGGAAGGTCCAATTGCAGTATAAAAGCAATAAATGTAAAATTGTTAAAAACAGATAAATTTAATTAGAAATAATCATATAAATATAATGGGATTCACGACTAGTTTGCATTGTGTGGATCTCTCAAAACGCCTCCCGTATTTTTGAAAGTAAACTAAAAACTTATCTGGAAAAACGCAGCATAGACCAAGGCGGAGTTGTAACTTTGAGATTTTCTTTCGAAGCGTGCACTGTAAAAAAAAAAGGGTCGATCTACTAAAAAAACTTTAGTAATCCTTGTAATTACTAAAAAATGTTTAGTAATCTTAGTCGGTTACTAGAAAATCTGTAAGAATTACTAGAAAAAAGTTAGCAACGAATAGAGTTAATAGTTTTGTATTTTTAATAGCTATTACTAAAACTCACTTAACGTGGCCTCGATAGCATAGTGGTTATAGTAACGGACTCCAGGCTAAAAGGTCTCGGGTTCAATACTGGGCAGCGCCAAGTACGCCCCGAATGTATGTAGTGTAAGTACTCTATAATGAAGAGGTTATGAATTTCCTGTTGGAGCTGGTCGCAATGTTTGGTGCTGCCATCTATTGCGTTTTTGCCGAAAATCTATCGCTTCAGAAGTCTGGATGCAGCTCGAAGGAAGCTCCTGCCCTTCGGACGCACGTAATTGTTATTAAAAATAATTTTGGAGCTATTACTAAAATTTGCTTGGTGGCTCATACTAAAAAATTTTAAGTTAGTTATATAAAATATTCTTTTGTTCAGTTTACAAAAGAAATGCTTGTTTCACTTGCAAAAAAAAAAGTTTGTAATGGTTATTAAAAAATTCTGTGGAATACAAATTTACTACAAAATTTTTAGTAACCTCTTGAATATTTTTTTACAGTGTGCTTACCGTAATGAAAATTTAAACTTTGAAATAAGGTGGTCTGGGGTAATAACGCCAGGCGGGGTAATAACGCCAAGTGCCAATATTTTGCATAATTATGAAATAATCTAGTAAATGACACCCACGTGCTCTGCGCAGAAGGGTTTCGAGTCATGTAAATCGCAAAAAACAGCTTCAAGTTAATTTGATTCATTTTTAGGTCTTATTGTTTTTACAAACAACTAAAATTAACGCTTGATCTAAAATTTGCGAGATACGTTTTGTGATGTGAAGACTATTTTTTTTATCCGGAAATACTTTGTTAATTACATAAATTTGTAGTACATTTCATGGACTTTCAAAATGTTGTAGAAGATTTTGGATATATTCTCGAGATAATTTGTAATTTAAAATGTACAGCCAATAACTATAACGGGGTAATAACGCCAATCCTTGGCATTAATACCCCGGTTGATTCCCTACAGTGGCCGAGCTACATCCTAAATACTGATTCAAATAAACGCAGTTAAAACAGTGCAATGTTTCTAATAATTCTATTTAAGCGGTCCTTTTTAAGCAAAAAGAAGCTCCCGGTCTGATATTCTTTTGCCTCATCCTTCCCCCCCACCACACCACACCTTTATTTTTCTTACACTTTCACAAAAATTTGAACATTTTCAATAGCTTAGAATGCAATTTGTCAATTTCTAAGTTTGTAGAGTTTGTATTTTTAGAATTGGGCAATCTACTTGCAATTATTCCTTTTTATTTCATAGTTTTGTTTGCATGGCGTTATTACTCATATAGGTGGGTAATAACGCCAAATAACATTGGATAAGAAATCACGCCATTACATTTTATGTATACATATCTGTTAAATTATTTTTTTTATATAGATAGTCAATGAGTTGCTGTATCAAATCATATATTTGTTTGAAAAATACAAACTAAAACTGAGCCGTGAAAATTGGTTGAACCTTAACGTGGCGTTATTGCCCCAGGGTACCTTATATTTTATTCCGCAACAATGTAAAAAGAAAATATTTTTACTAAACTGTGTTTATTTTTATGAAATGTAGAATGAATTCTAAATATGCATTATTATCGTTGTCAGTAGCGAATTGAGCTCATTATAAACGGATTCGAATAAGATTAAAATAGAGTTAGACAAAATAATAATATTTGATATTATTTAGGCTGTTATGATATACACATTCATATTTTTCTAGTGTAATCAGATCGACGAACACCTTTTTTACAAGGTTTAATTCTTTTTTAGTAACATTTTCTGTTAATAAACAGTTTGAAATTCATATATTTATTGTACTGAACCTTATTCATACGGTAATCGGATAAACAATCATTTTCGAAAAATGGAAATGCGTAGCCATCTACAAATTCTTTATTTTCTTGTGGCATTTAAAAAAATAATATTTTTATTGATGCAGAAGGTAATCAAAATATATCTCGCATTGGTTCCTTATAAGTACTTTTTTATTCGTATCATAAAAAATGTCAAAATCGTTGTAAAAATGAAAGAACAAAACACTCTCTGTATTTTTAACAAATCACCAAAAAAGTAGCTTTAAAATTCCTTTTTTTTCCTTTTTTTTGAAATGAGCACTCATATACTTATTTGGAGTATTTATATTTCAAACCGTGTAAATATCGATAATTTTTAATGAATGTGTTAAACCTTATTAAGCCTCTAAGTGTTTCGAACGTAATATTCATTTCACTGAGCTCCAGGTTTCACTGCAATATAATCAATATTTAAGATAATATAATTCTATAGTACTCTGAAGGTCTTGCAAGCGGGTAAAATTGTAAAGTTTTTTTTTCTCCTCATTTTCTTTTAAATGCTCAGAAAATATGATTTTTTCAACATTATATTTAAAAGAAAACTTAACTACAAATATGAATGTAATCCTTCAGAATACTAATCATTCTTCGATGTATTAAAAATTCATTAATTATATGGAACTATATTATCTTAATTATTGCTTATATTGCAAGGTAACATGGAGCTTAGTGAAGAAAATATTACGTTCTAAACACTTTGAAGGATAGATTTACTGAATTTTCAATCCAATCATTTAAGCATGATTAATATTGTCAAGAATTAAATTCATATTTGTAATTAATTATATATATATAATTGTTTATTATTAAGTTATTTAAAGCATTTTATTACTATTGTTTGATTTTATTTTATTATGATTTTAAAATATTTTTCATTAAGAGTTGAATTTGTTTATGGTTTTGTTGTTAGTCATTATTTGGTTTTATTGTTTAAAGTTATTTTGCTTATACATTTTATATAAATGGAGTATGCAGGTCTGTCATGCCTTGTGAAACCTGTGAGGACACATTTTTTAAAGTTTTTTTTATACCTGTTGCTCCCCACACCTTCCGAGGAGCAGGGAGATTGTTTTATGTTGTTTCTTGATGGTGGTCTTGTTCTAATTCATTGTTATCGCACTCCTTTTTTCATCTTTTTCATCGCTTTCATTTTTTCATATAAAACTATATGGACTTTGTGCAAAATAGAGCTGCTTGGCGCCAGTTGCATGAAAGTGTTCTAACTTATACACTTGCAAAAGGTTTATATCTATATTATAAAGGCCAAATGTATCTGTGAGTAACGCATACGTCATTTTGCGAATGGTAATCCTTTCAAATTTGAAAATAAAAATTTCGGTATTGCAATTTTTGCTACTGCATACTTTTAAACTTTTAAATATTGCACATTTTCAGTTCTTGTATCATCGTGTGGGGAAAAAATGTACTTTTAAATGAAATTTGTTTGAAAGCTGTATCTTAATTTGTTTTTGAAATATTAATTTTTTTGTAGTTTTTAATACCGCTTTCCAATTGTGGCAACAGGAGTGCTCAATTTCCATTAAAAGCAAAATAAGCAAGTTGGAAATTGCACGTGAAGCGTAGCAAATGTGGTGCGTTCGTACGATAACGAAGTTTTAAAAATATCACTTTCATATATCAATCTCATAAAACTAAATAATTACAATGAAAATGCGCACCAAACAATGTTCTCCCTATATCATTATGCAATGGAATACTTTTGTGTGGCCTTGTAAATCAATAACAAATATTCTTTGCACCACAGATTATGCAAAATGTATATTATAATATCTACTTTATAGATGCATATCAAATTTATTACGTTCGAATGAGTGTAACACCCTTAAAATGCATTTGAAACATTTTCCCCCATTAGCCGTAACGTAACGGAATACTTTTGATTGTCCCTGTAATTGAACTATGCATCCGATTTTGATAAAATTTGAAATAACTCGACAAAATTATGTAATAATTATGTAATAAAAATTTCAAACGATTAAAATGCATTTGAAACTTTTTTCCCCATTGACCGTAATGTAACGGAATCCTTTTGATTGCCCCTGTAATTAATCTATGCATCCGATTTTCTTAAAATTTGAAATGACTCGACAAAATAATATAATGGTAATATATTTTAAAATTCAAACGATTCGGTTGGGTAGTTTTTGCGTTGTTATATGCGGACGGACAGACAGACGGACGGACAGACAGACGGACGGACAGACAGACGGACAGACAGACGGACAGACGGACGGACTGAACGACAACAATAGGTGCTATTAAATTTCTATTATTCATTTATTTTCTATATTCTATTTAATTGATCATTTTCGCAACACGTTCCAATTTTGCATGCGTTTCTTTGCGATTAGTGTTTTTATTACAGTAAGCGTCATTTATCGTCATTATTCATTTATTTGACTTATATTTTTATTATTTATACATTTATTTATTAAAATTTTCTTCTTTAAATAATTTAATTTTTTTATTTCTTTTTGTTTTGTTTATTTTTTGTTTTTGTTCGTTAATTTTCGCAACACGTTCCAATTCTGCATGCGTTTGTTTGCGATTTGTGTTTTCATTACAGTAAGCGTCATTTATCGTCACTAGTACACCGAACCCGGGGTTCCCGGGTCCCAAAGTAAAGGTGAAAAACTTTTTTTAACTTAAAATTGGAAAGTCTAATAATTTTTTTTCTGCGTAATAGGCTTTTTAAACTGCCAACTAATTCCAAACAGCAATTTCATATGAAACACATTATTTATGTAATCATGTGCAGCTTTAAAAATTATCGTTACTTCCGTATTAGACGCAAGATAGAAGTTATTAGCCAAAGAATAAAATTGCATTCTCAATTTTTAAAAACTTCTAAGAAAATATGACACCCAGTTATTCTTTAAAATACATTTTTGTAAAAGTTAATTGATGTATTTTTTGCAAACTAAGTTTACAACGAACTAAAAGTCATTAAATTCATAGATAAAAACGAAATAAAACCAACAACATTCACCGGGTTTTATAGCCGACGATATATTGACATAACAGGTTTTTAATTACTATTTTTTTCAGTTGCTATGAAAAAATGACAACTAAAATATGCAGTGATCTGTTATTTTCTAAGGAGAAAAGAGATAGATGGAGGTGCAGTATGCGATTAAAACGGTTTGATGGACGTCATTCTTCCAATTTAAGTCTCTCATTCGGCCCAAACAAAACAATCACGTGGAACAGAGACCGAATTTTTTAACATCATTTTTTCTCTAAATGAAAAAGATCTGATTATATTTTAGCATTATAAAATAGCATTTCATTGTATTATGAATTAAAATTGCATCGCTAAAAGTTTTTCTTTTTTGTGAAAGCACGTCGTTGTGTTTGATGCAATGCAGCGAATTTTAGAATTACATTTTTGGCGTCACTTCCAGCCACTAAACTGCATCGCTATTTTTTTCTTTTTTACTCTATGGCTATTTTTCCTCTCTTTCCCACATAAATGCGATACTCAAGTTGCCACCATTAGAGAAATTGAACCAAAAACTACAAAAAAATTCATATCTCAAAAACAAATTGAGATACAGTTTTCTAACAAATGGCATTTAAAAGTGCATTTTTTTTTCTAAACGATGGTAAAAAGAATGAAAACGTGCAATGTCTAGAAGTTTAAAAATTTACAATAGCGAAAATTGCAAAACCGAAATTTCATCGGAAAGTGTTGCCATTCAAAACATGACGTATGCGCTACGCACAGATACGTTTGGCCTTTATTATATAGATTATTCATTTATTTGACTTATATCTTTATTATTTATTTATTTATTAAAATTTTCAATTTGCATGATTTAATCTTTTTTATTTTTTTCATTTTGTTTTAATTTTTCTATTTTTGTTCGATCATTTTGGCAACACTTTCCAATTTTGCATATGTTTTTTGCGATTTGTGTTTTCCTTACAGTAAACATCATATCTATCGTTATTATTCATTTATTTTACTTACATATTTATTATTTATTTATTTTTTTTCTTTACACAATTTAAATTATTTTATTTCTTTCATTTCGTTTCATTTTTTTTTGTTCAATCATTGTGGCAACGCATTCCAATTCTAAATGCGTTTCTTTGCGATTTGTGTTTTCCTGAAGGTAAGCGTCTTTTATCGTTATTATTCATTTATTTTACTTATATAATTATTATTTATTTTTTAAAATTTTCTTCTCTACATAATTTAAAATTTTATTTCTTTCATTTCGTTTTAATTTTTCTTAAACGTCATCTATCGTTGATTATGCATTTATTTTATTTATACATTTATTATTATTTTTATTTATTTATTAAATTTTGCTTCTTTGTATATATTTTATTTATTTCTATCATTTCGTTTTAATTGTTCTTTTTTGTTCGATCATTGTGGCAACACATTCGAATTCTTTGCGATTTGTGTTTTCCTTACAGTAAGCGCCATCTATCGCACTCTTTGTATACGCTCCCCTTTCCTCTTTCTGTTCATGTGTGATGTTGTACCTTTACAGAGAATTATTTTCAAAAGCTAATAAAGCCCTGTTTTATTTTCCATCACGATCGCGTCCTGTAAATTGTGCTGATTTTTTGGGGATTTATATAAAGTTGTATTATTCTTACTTATGTGGAAAAGGGTTACTAACATACAACAAAACTAGTCAGATGTGGCAATCCCAAAACTTTATTTTATCTTATGCATGTTAATACTTCGTGCAAAATGCAACATAGCACTACCACCTCACAGGTGGTTTAAATCGAAATCTATAGTCAGCAAGTTTGTCCGTGCATTAGTTTTTGAAGTAGATCTATTGCAAAATCTTAAATAAAATATGAATAAGAGCGCCACATGTTGGGTGATGTGCATGAGTTCTTGAGATACATTTATTACGAAATCGTAAAAAATGCAGCATAACAGCGCCATCTGTATGGAAATTTACACCATAAACTAATCAACACTAATTTATATCAGGGACAAACTGAATCTGAAGTTTTAGAAAATTTCGTGTATTAGTTCTTGAGATAGAGTCATTACGATAATCACGAATAATGCGCAATGGCAACGCCACCTTTTGAGCGATATACACTAAAACGTAATAAACACAATGCTATATCAAGTACTAACTAAATCTCATGTTTTATGAAAATCCGTGCGCTAGTTCTTGGAATATGGCTATTGTGAAAATTGTAAATAATGCAGCATAGCAGCGCCACTTGTTGAGCGATGTACACCAAAAACTAATAAGATTTAAACATACTATATATGACGGAATGAAATTTTCGCCTTTCTTTTATCATAAAATGTATAATATGAACTTTAAAATATTCAGGCTTACTTAAAAGGCGATTAGATAATCAACTATAGATGTTAAAAGTTAATTTTATTTAAAAACATCTTAATACTTTCAAACCTTTAAACAGGTTCTTCCTCAGAAAATATTTTCTTTTATAAATATAAATATAAGATTTCATTTTAAAAAATGAACGAGACTCGTGGCTTGAAGATTAAAATAGTAATATTTTAGGTGAACGGTAAAAAGAAATGTTAGATTGTTGTACCATGAAATTTTAATACGTCAATTTCTCAAATTGTTAGGATTTTATTTTTAGGATGTTTAAACTCGGTTTATTATAAGATAGGGCATCATCACACACTTTGTTGCTTTTGCATAGGATTTCCATGGATTCTCTTATAATGGATAAGTAATAATTGGATGTTGGGAATATAATTTTCGTATGATCAAAATCTATTGTGATATTCTGTTTGAGATATAAACGTGAA
Organism: Maratus speculifer; assembly: GCA_964019185.1. Classification (NCBI taxonomy): domain Eukaryota; kingdom Metazoa; phylum Arthropoda; class Arachnida; order Araneae; family Salticidae; genus Maratus; species Maratus speculifer. The sequence continues at coordinate 359,419,513 of OZ025294.1, forward strand.
AGAGCAGTAGATTGGCGACAAAATTTTACATCTCTTTTATGTTCTTTTATTCTTTTTTTGAGTTTTCTATTGGTTTTCCCGATGCATTCCATTAATTTATTGCAATCAGTTTTAAAAGGGATGATATATACACCAGCTAATTCAACTTCCGGTATTTGATCGATTTTGTGCAAATTACGTCTTTTAATTTCTTTGGTGGATTGGCTATAAAATTTATATTGTGTTTCAGTAGAGCATATCTTAATTTTTCGTATAGACCAGGGTAATAGTTAAACTTCTTTGTATACCATTTCTTTATGGTTTACTGTTTTTATATTTTCATGAAAATTAAATTCATGAATGAGTCTACTAATGAGAATTGTTGAAAATTCGTTTTCTTCAGAGATATTTCTGATGGTATTAAGCTCTTTTTCTAAATATTTATCTGAACATACTTTAAATGCACGTCTAATGTAAAATTTGTAGGCTGCAATTTTATATAAAAATGATGATGAGCTATTATATGGGATCGTATTATTTGATTTGATTGGTTTCCTATAAACATCTCTGTCAATGCTGTGGTTTTCTTTGTTTTTAACTAAATTAACGTCAAGAAAAGGTAAGCTTCCATCTATCTCAATCTCAAGAATAAATTTTATATTATCATCAAGCTCATTTATCTGATTAAGTAAAAGGTGTAAATCGTGTAAACTATTTTCCCAAATAATAAAATATCGTCTACGAATCTATACCATACTGTAGGTTTCATATCAGATTCAGCTAATATAATTTCTTCTAACGGTCGTAATTTAATTTCGGCAAATAATCCAGAAATAGGCGAACCCATTGGAGCACCTTCTAATTGCTTGTAATATTTTCCGTTAAAAACAAAAACATTATTATTTCTAATAAGGTTTAATCCTGCTTTCAAAGTGTTTTTTATACGAATATCAGATATTGGTCCTGTTTCAATGGAGTTTTCTACGAACGATTTGATTTCTTCCACATTAATCGACGGGTATAGTAAGATTATATCTAAGGTTGCAAGTATGCTATTCTCGGTAATTGTTATATTTTTTATCTTATCAATAAATTTGCTTGTAGAGGCTAAAAGATATTTAGAGTGTGGTAAAATGATTTTCAAAAATCTGACATAAGTTTTTTGTAGAAAACATGTAGGACCGTTGCATTTCGTTTCAATAGATCGGGGAGGTGATTTATCTTTATGATCTTTTAATCTACCGATTAATCTTGGTGTTATAGCAGTAGGACTAATTTTAATGAGATCTTTCATATATGGTGGCCATGTTCCATCCTTTATCAGAGTTTTCATATTAATTGAATCTTTATGGAGTTCTTCACATTTCATGCCATTTATACATTCTTCCATTTTCCTAATATATTTATCACTATTCAATACAGCAATTTTATTTGTTTTATCTAGTAATGAAATAACTATATTAGGAACTGTTTTTAAATTCTTAATTATTGAGCAATCTTTATTCTTCTGTTTTTTCGATTTATTTATAAACGCTTTTATGTTGGTATGCAGGATTCCTCTAATTTCATCTCTTTTGCCAAGTTCTATTGATTTCACGAATCCAATGCTTTCTTCTTTTAAAGATTAAAGAAAGTAAAAAAAAATATTACCATTTTGCAGCGTGAGAACTAAAAATAAAAAGTACATTTTTTATTAAAAAAATGTACAGAATGAAAGTGTTATTATTTTCAGTATTATTACAATTTTAATAAACATTTTGTCCAGAAAATCTTTCTAAAAAGAATAATGAGTTCTAGTATATTATATACAGGATGAGACTAAAATGATTTTAGAAAATTGAAGACCAGATAGCAGGATCAAAAGGACTGAAATTTGCTATAGAAAATGGCGTCGCAAACTACGGTTTGTGCTTGAAAATCGCAAAATGAAGTGTATAATATAGAGTAGAACAAAAGGGTCAAAACTTTCATTAAACAGAAGTATATTATAATTTAATTTTTAATAGTCATGTTCATGATTGTTGTAAATATGAAATTATAAAAAAAAGTGGTATAAGTTTTCATTATAAGTGTCAGAAGTAGGCACTCCACATGTTGCACTACGATTATCAGTCCATACGATATCTACAGTTGCTTATACTTCATTTATTTGCAAGAACTTCGCGTAATGTTATCGAATTTTATACACGGTATATATAATTATATCAAACATCCTTACATTTAGTATCATTAGATTTTCATTGCGATATCGTTATTTTTACCAAGTTTATTACCACGAAACCGAGTTTAGTCACTATAATTTAACACTCTATGTTTTTGAATAAATAACTGGTTTGCGATCCTATGCTCCATGGTAATTGTTGATTGTCTGGATGAGTATTACTATTTCACCCAATGTTCTCGCTGGCTTTTGACCAACATTGACGATTTGGCGAATAAGAAATAAAAAACAGCCGCCAAATGAAGATAAATGTTAGTAAAGTAGATTCTTCCGGAAACACTAACAAATGCATCGTTACTGCACCCTTTTTTTTTTCCTTTTTCTATTTTCTTTTTCCTTATAAAATAGAAATTCATTTAAGTACATTCTAATGTCTCATCAGTGTTTAAAAGTTTCAGACATTCTTTTAGCAGTCTAAATAAAAATTTAAAATATCTACCACTGATTTATCACTGTAAAAATATACACTAAACATTTCCAAAAGATTTTGACGGTTAATCAATAGAAAAAAAATTGAAAAATTTGATAGATCAATGATTAATTTGCATTCAATTAATAAATAGTACATAGATATAGTGATTAATTGACAACAGATAAATATATATCGCATAATCATTTCTGCTATTGGCCTTGGCCATTGCTAAGCTGAATTGATGTAAAGTCTGTAACTCTATAAATAGAGCTATGTAAAGGGCATCCAATCGTTGAGCAACTCAGATAAGAACCTTCACTATATTGGCACTCAGATATACACATAAAAAAGAACAGAAACTAAGCAGTCGCAATTTGGTGAGTCTGTTTGTTCTTTTAATTGCCAAATGGAGCATTAAGTCGCAATTTGGCGCAAAGGCGAACGGCAGCGAGAACCCTGATTTCAACCCTTTAAATTTTTAAAAACAATTTAGACTCATTCTATATATTATAAATAAATTCTACATTCAACATTAACAAAAGTTTACCTATTTAATCGTTTATAACTAGATCACATCTCTAAAATATTTCCAAGGAAAGTACTTTTTAAAAAAATCGAAAACATATTTACTATATAAATATTTCCTTTTATGCCATCTTCAGAACTGTTACAATATATCAGTTATTAAATATTTATTTTTTTTTTAAATATTTTTTGGCGATGCATTTTCTTTTGAACATAATAAGATAGAAATTCTAAAGAAAATTGCAGTTAAAGCATAATAAAATAGTCTTAGTAATAAAAAAAAATATCCTTAGTTTGTTGATATTTGATAATAGTTTAACTTTTTTAGCTTGTATTTAAGGAATAAAAAAGACAAAAGAAAAAAAATTTTGCATCATAATATTTCTAATTAATCTTTTTATGTAATGTGGTTCTTTAGTATTTTTTTTTTTTTTATCTTTAGATAAAAATTCCGGGCTTAATTAGTTTACCAATTAAAAATACTTTTATAAAAGATGTTTTAATATTAATTAAATATTTTTTTAACTATCAACCATTTTTAAAGGATAAATTTATTTCTACATACAGTAGCGCATTTTTTGGCTATTTTGCCAAATTTAATTTAATCATATTTATTGTATTATCCAATAAATAAAAAGTGTATTGCATACACACATATGCAGGATGTTTACTCTCAATGGTATCCAATGGGTAATTCCTGGATCGTCGTTCATACACTGTAAAAAAAAAGGTCAATCTACTAAAAAAACTTTAGTGATCCTTGTAATTACTAAAAAATTTTTAGTAATCTTAGTCGGTTACTAGAAAATCTGTAAGAATTACTAGAAAAAAGTTAGCAACGAATAGAGTTAATAGTTTTAGATTTTTAATAGCTCTTACTAAAACTCAGTTGGTGTGGCCTTCATAGCATAGTGGTTATAGTAACGGACTCCAGGCTAAAAGGTCCCAGGTTCGAAACTTGCCACCGCCAAAAACACCCCGAATGTCTGTAGTGTCTCCTTAATAAAGGGATTATGAAAATCCCGTCGGAGCAATAAAGAATGTTTAGTGCTGCCATCTATTGCGGTTTTGCCGAAAATCTTCCGCTTCAGAAGTCTGGATGCAGCTCGAAAGAAGCTCCTCCGCTTCGGTTGCACGTAATGGTTATTAAAAGTAATTTTGGAGCTATTACTAAAATTTGCTTTGTGGTACATACTAAAAATTTTTAAGTTAGTTATACAAAAAATTCTTTTGTTCAGTTTACAAAAGAAATGCTTGTTTCACTTGCAAAAAAAAAGTTTGTAATGGTTACTAAAAAAATCTGTGGAATATAAATTTACTAAGAAATTTTTAGTAACCTCTTGAATTTTTTTTTACAGTGTAGACCAGTAGATATAATTACAAAAATGATGTAGATGAACCAACGAAGGCAATTTAAAAAGCCAATTGTTTTAAGAAAAAAAATCATAAAAATAACGAAATTGAAATTATTATGCATAAAAATTTATAGGTCCTAGATATTTTCTAAAATTATTCTATTACTCTAAGACATTTTTAATACACTGTCCTAGCAGAAGTGCCAAGGGCTCAGATTCAGCCAGCAAGCCCGAGCCAGCTACTGTCTAGAACTTTATTTTAAACTCTAGTCGTCGGGCTCAGGCTTATTATTCTGAAACCTGAATACTGTATTTATTGATGAATAGAAAAAAGTAAAAAAATACCCTCCCCTCTTAACAATTACTCATTTCTTTTCATATCATTATATTTATATTTTGATTAGAATGAAGAGGAAACAAAAATAAGTTTTACTTTCTATTTTAATTTTATATTATTTTTAAAGACAATAGATAGAAATATGTACAGATTTATATTTGGCATCGTTGACGACGTTCCGACAAGTCTAAAGCGACCTCTATCGTCATTTTTTGAAATTTAGCTTTATAATTTAATTTTAATAAACCGACATAAAGAATAGATTTAATGAAAACCGCAAATCAATCGACCAATTTTTCCGTTTTTTATAATCATTTGAAATTTGAACCTCAGAACACAGTTCAGTTTGTGCTACTTAACCACTCCCAACTATTCAGATTTTGAGCTTAAAATTTAAGTTTAAGTTTAAGCCTGCGAAACTATTTAATGAGATACAAAAAATAACGGCAAAAAACAGTTGTTCGTTACTCCGAAGTCTAAAGCGCCCTCTATCGACATTTTTCGGAATTTATCTTTTTAATTTATTTTCAAGAAAATACCAACATAAATAATAATTTTAGTGAAAACCGCAAATCAATCGACCAATTTTTCCGTTTTTTATGTTTATTTGAAATTTTGGACCCATCTCCTTTGGAAAACGCTTGGGACCCTTGGTTTCCTATTTAATATTGTTTGTCTTGATGTATACTATTACCCCTCAAAATCTTTCCCATCTTTTTTGAATCACCCTGTATATATATATATATATATATATATATATCAGACTCAGAGCAAAATAATTATTACAATCTAAATTTGAAATCTGTTTTCTTTCAGATATATCAAAGAAAACCACATAACTTTTATTAAAAAAACAAGTGAAAAAATAGTCAAATTTTTATTAACTTGAATAAGGAAACCCAACAGCCTTCTATTTTTAACTATTTGGAAAATAATTGTTGCGCTCGATAGCGAACTGGAAAATCTGAAGTAAATCTGAATGTTTTTATTGGTTGAATTCCGCAACTTACTCGCTTTTTGATTGGTCCATAATTAATGTCCAAAAATGGAATACTTCTGTTTTTTATTTTATTCGTTTTTTGATTGGTCCATGTTTAATGTCCAAAAAATCCCTGTCGGCTGGGCCTATAGGCGGAGGTAGATTTCGAAGAGTGCTCATTTCAACAACAATATATATATATATGATTAGAGATAAACCCAGTTTAATAACTTCATTTGGCCGCTTATGAAAAATTTTTAATTTCATTTTTCTCCAAAAAATGGTTTTATCAGAATCATCTTAAGAAAAATTCAGCTCAAATGCCCATTTTGACAATATATTTTAAAATAAATTCTGAATTTATTAAAAAATAGACCAAAACAGTACATTATACAGTTCCTAAATAACAAAAAACTCTCAGTTTAATGCATCTGAGAAAAAAATTGAATTTAAAAATGAGTCATAAAATAACCGATTTGTTGTTTGAATACATCCTTAATTCTTTAATCATGATTGCTTCGGAAAATTTTGTGCGAAACACTCACTTTGACAGCATTTTAAAAATATATTCTATCTTTATCAAAAAACTGGCCAATGAGTCACAGTATATAGTTCCTAAATAAGAGGATTTCTAAATTGGATGCGTTTGAGAGCGAAAATGGATTTTAAAACGAGTCATAAAAAACGCAATTTGCTATGTGAAAACTTCCTTAAATTTTCAAATCGCGAAGACTTCGGGAAATTCCGTTCAAAATACCCTTTTTGGTAGCCTTTTTAAAAATATATTCTGTCTTTATCAAAAAATCAATCAATGCATCACATTATATAGTTCCTAAATAAGAGGATCTGTAAATTGGATGCGTTTGAGAACAAAAACGGATTTAAAAACGAGTCAGAAAAAAACGCAATTTCTTATTTGAATACTTCCTTAAATTTTCAGTCCCGATGACTTTGGGAAGTTCTGTTCAAAATACCCTTTTTGGTAGCCTTTTTTTGAAATATATTCTATCTTTATCAGAAAATTGACCAATGCGTCCCTTTATATAGTTTCTAAATGAGAGGATCTACCATTTGGATGCGTTTAAAATCAAAAATGAATTTAAAAATGAGTCAGAATATAAGCAGTTTGGATTTGAGGTTTTTTCTCCAACTCCCATTTTTGATTAATTTATTTTTGCTATACGAATTGGTCCTATGAAAAACTTGTCAGTATAAAAATTGTAGATATTTTTGAGAAGATGTAAAATAAATTTAATCAGATTTGATATCTTAAAAATTGACGGAGTTATGGATTTTTCTCTTTTTTCACCGCCCTTTTTCTTTTCGTTTTTAATTTTTTTCATCGGTAAATGTTGATCCTATCAAAAACTTGTTAGTACAAAAGTTTTAGATAATTTTAAGAACATTTACAAAAAATTTAGTTAGACTTGATATCTTGAAAAGTGACGAAGTTATGAATTTTTTTCTCTCAAAACCCCTGTTTTTTTCGCCCCTTGAGCCCACTTCTAAATTTATCAAAAATCTGTCATGCATAAACTTCTGGCCCATTTTTAAGAAGTAATATAAACTTTAAACCGATTCGATATCTACTTTAATTAAGAAGTTATGGCGTTTTTTCAATTTTCACAAAAACGCCCCCTATTCCGACCCCCTTGGTCCGATTTTGCCCATTAACGAACTTAGCCGAGATTTTAACCCCTTTGATTTTATGTACCAGTTTGGTAAAGATTGGTGAAGAATTATAGAAATTATCGTGTCCATAAAAAAGTGATATATATATATATATATATATATATATATATATATATAGATATGCAGGGTGATTCAAAAAAGATGGGAAAATTTTTAAGAGGTGATAGTACACATCAAGACAAATAATATTAAATGGGAAACTAAGGGTCCCAAACGTCTTCCGAAGGAGATAGGCGCCATCAAAGTTTAGGGTCCAAAATTTGAAATGATTATAAAAAACGAAAAAATTGATTCGTTAGCGGTTTTCACGAAAACTATTCTTTATGTCAGTATTGTCTTGAAAATAAATTATAAAGATAAATTTCAAAAAATGCCGATAGAGGGCGCTTTAGACTTTGGAGCAACGAACAACTATTTTTTACCGTTATTTTTTGCATCTCATTAAATTTTTTGAGAAGTTTAGACATAAACTTAAATTTTGAGCTCAATATCTGTGGTTAAGTAGCGCAAACTGAACTGTTTTCAATGGCAGTGGGTAGGTTCAAATATCAAATGATTATAAAAAACAGAAAAATTGGTAAATTGATTTGCGGTTTTTTACTAAAATTATTCTTTATGTCAGTATTGTCTTGAAAATAAATTATACAGATAAATTTCAAAAAATGACGATAGAGGGCGCTTTAGACTTTGGAGTAACGTACAACTATTTTTTACTGTTATTTTTTGCATCTCATTAAATTTTTTTAGAAGCTTTGACATAAACTTAAATTTTAAGCTCAAAATCTGAATCATTGAGAGTAGTTAAGTAGCGCAATTTGAACTGTGTTCAATGGGGGTGGGGAGGTTCAAATTTCAAATTATTATTAAAAACGGAAAAATTGGTCGATTCGTTTGTGGTTTTCTCTAAAACCATTCTTTATGTCGCTATTTCCTTGAAAATAAATTTAAAAAAAAAATTAAAAAAAATTCCGTTAGAGAGCGCTTTAAACTTTAGAGTAACCAACAACTATTTTAAACATTACTTTTTTGTATCTAATTAAATGCTTGCAAAAGCTTAGACTTAAATTTTGAGTTCAAATTCTGAATTGTTGGGAGGTTTAAGAATCGCAAACTGTACGGTTTTCAGGAGTTCAAATGTTACCCTGCCCACCCTACGAACACGGTTCGATTTTTCGCTACCTAATTACTCACAACGATTCAGATTTTGAGCTCAAAATTTAAGTCTAAGCTTTTAAAACATTTATTTAGATAATAAAAAAAAATAACGGTTAAAAATAGCTGTTGGTTACTCTAAAGTTTAAGGCGCCCTCTAACTTAATTTTTTGAAATTATTTTTAAAATTTATTTTCAAGGAAATAGTGACATAAAGAATGATTTTAGAGAAAACCGCAAACGAATCGACGAATTTTTCCATTTTTTATAATAATTTGAAATTTGAACCTCCCCATCCCCATTGAACACAGTTCAGTTTGCGCTACTTAACCACTCTCAACGATTCAGATTTTGAGCTCAAATTTTAAGTTTATGTCAAAGCTTCTAAAAAAACTTAATGAGATGAAAAAATAACGGTAAAAAATAGTTGTTCGTTGCTCCAAAGTCTAAAACGCCCTCTATCGACATTTTTTGAAATTTATCTTTATAATTTATTTTTAAGACAATAATGACATAAAGAATAGTTTTCATGAAAACCGCAAACCAATCGACAAATTTTTCCGTTTTTTATAATCATTTCAAATTTTATACCCTAAACTTTGATGGCGCCTATCTCCTTCAGAAGACGTTTGGGACCCTTAGTTTCCCATTTAATCTTATTTATCTTGATGTGTACTATCACCTCTTAAAATTTTTCCCATCTTTTTTGAATCACCCTGTATATATAAACTGGTAAGATTGCAATAGGTAGTATTTCATACGAAATCTACCTAAAATGGAATACGTCTGTTGCTACAATAACAAAAAATGTAATAAAAAACTTAAAATAATAATAATAATTTGAAAACAAACTATGATAAAGATTTCAAATAAATTTCATTTAGAAGTGCATTTTTTGCTCTACTTAACGGAGCAAAAGTTTGAAATATGCGATGTTTAGAAATTTAAAAATTTGCAGCTCCGAAAATTGTAACACTGAAATTTCATTTAAAATTTGTTTAGGCTGTGTCAATGTACATTAATGTTTAATACATGTCGTAAGTAATATTCGACGTTTAAAAGTCAGTCTGATTAACTTCATCCAATAAAAATTCACTTTTTAAATAGTTAAAGGCATATTTAACTATTTTAAAATTGGATTATTTTCCTACACTCTAAATAAAAAAGAGTGAGCATTCAAGTGAATACTTACTCTATCGCAGACTCAAAATATGCCCAACCTCTTTAGAGTGACTATTCACTCTGAGCAAAAGTGGAATTGTTGACTCTGTGAAAGAGTGAATACTCACTCCTGGGAAGTGAATACTGACTCTTTTGGCGGAGTGACTATTCACTCTTGCTAAAGGAGTGCATTTTTTCACCCCGGATAGGAGCGAATAGTCACTCTTACATAGGAGTAAATGTTATTTTTTTATGCAGCAAATTCTTTTTTTATGTTGCTTTTATGGACATAAAAAAAATCACATCTTTAGAGCATGCAATGAAAATAAATACAAGTGATAAAGATTGGAAAAAGTACTTTATTAACAATATTTATATAATTCATATTTTGTAACATTAATTGAACTTAAAAAAAATCGATAAAAATTACATATGAATTAAATTAGATTACTGACAAAAAATATTTTATTACAATCTTATCGTTTGTATTTGTGTTCATTGCATGCACTATTAATATATGATAGTTTTAAAATGTCCATAAGGACAAGTATAATTAACCGTAATCTTAATCAGATAATATTATTTTTTCCATTTAGATACCCATTAAATTTTATTTAGAATTTTTATAATTCCCGTGATGTACGTTATGAGCTTATTTTTTTTCATACATAATTCAACTTTTAAATATTTAGATAATTGTATTCTTTGCTATTAAATTTGAATGTGTAAAGTTTTTATGTGTTATGATTTATCACTGTTTCATTAAAATGAACGTGGAGCCTAGATCTTTTTTTTTTTTTTTTTATTTTTTTTTTTTAGTCTTGTGGAATATGTATATATGTACATAGATTTAAACATATTCCTTATGTTTAAATTTTCACTAGCTATTGCCTGAAAAGTGGATTTTAGTACTATGGTTACAACATATATCTGCAGGATATAAGTCATATTTAATTTCTTTATGCCAGTAAATTTTATATCTTATGAATAAGAGCTAGAAAAATTTTACATAATTTAATTAAAAAAAAGAAAGATTTAGAAAACAGAAAAGAGAAGAAAAAGAAAAGAAATGACATATCTATTGTTTTTAATTGCTTAAAAATACTTTGAATATAAAAAAATAGTTATTATTCACTAAAAAATATATTCAAACTTGTATTACATAAGTAAATATGAACTTTTAAAAATATATACTAAGGCAATTTTATTCATAAACTTCACGTCAAGAATAAAGAACTTTTTATTTATGCCTAATTTATCATATTTAATTTTTTACTGCTAATAATTACTTGTACCAGAAACGATTGCAATAAAAGGAAAATTAATAACTGTTTTCTGATATTACTCAATTTTCAAAATTTAAAGTCGTTAACAAAATATAGAAATCCAGTGGTTTCGTATAAATTAAAATAATTAATGCATCAATTTAAAAAACTCAAAATGTATTAATCAATACTTTTTAAATGTACCGTTAAACAACCAAAATAAACTGCCATACATGAATAAAATGTTTATGCGTTTGTTTAATTTTCAAAAATCTTACGGTAGTATACAAGAAATTCTTATGATATTTTTAGAAATTTGGTAAATGTTAAATCTGAAGCGTTGGACATCATAATTTATCATTTTCAATAGTAAATTAAAATTTCAATAAGAACAAATCTTTCACAAACTTCCTTTATGGTAACATCTAAAGAAAAGTTTTACAGTATTAAAGATATTTTTTCAATCTAAAAACTTTTCCAAAATCAAAATCATATATGAATATCATTTTTATCTCCGGAATAATACCAAATAAATAAATAAAATAAAATAAAATAAAATAAATATTGATGCATATAGCTGCAAGTGTTTAACAGTAAAAACAGAAGACATACAACATAAAATAAATACGGTATCAAACGGTTTCAATTTTATGTTTTATCTCTTTAACCATGAATCCCTGAATCATGAGGTGGAAAAAAAATCATTCAAGTTTTCCGAAGTACGTATGTAAGCAAATTTTGTTTTTGAACGAGGAAGAATTCATCATTTCACAGTTTCGCAGAGAAAGATTAAACTAGTTATCACTCATTGGTTTATTCTTAAAAATCAAGCTAATTGAATTTAAAAAATGCAATTTAAATATTAAACAGCTACAAGTTACACCGGTTACATAAAGAGAGCATAACGAACAATAACTTGACAAAAAAAGTTTAACATTATACTACAAAAAGAGATCAATCTTTAAAGCTATTTACTCTTATTCATAGATAAAATCCACTGGAATAACACGTTAAAATAAAATATGACTCACCCTTTTATTCTAAAGTTATCCATAAGAATATAATCCATTTTTTAACTGAACTAATGGCGCACAAAGCTAGCTTCAAGCTCTTGTTCATTTCTCATAAATTACGCCATATCAGTACGTCATGCGCAGAAATCTGAATCTGGTTTGCAGTTCGCATAGTAGAAATGTTGAACGTCGTTATAAAATAAAACACTTCCTAGATAATCCTAACATATTTCTTGGTTCGTTTATACCATGATCATATTAAGACGATTATGTATCTAAAAATTAAGACATTCATTAAGTCTGAATTTTCAGATTAAAGACATTAACTGACTGAAATTCTTTTTCAGCAATATTTAATTCAGGGGGTGGATCGGGGGGGGGACATCCCCCCGGGACAGTAATATCCCCCCGAAAATTTTGATATTTTGTGTTTTTAATGGTCAGAAAGTGCAATCCCTCCCCGGACCTCTATAATGACCCCCCCCCCGCCCCCGGAGCCACAGAAATCCCTCCCAGAGAAAAGTGTCTGGATTCAACACTTCTTTACATTCACATATGCAGATAAAATTCTAGTGTTAAACAATGTTGAATTCAGACACTTTTCTCCGGTAGCGACTTCTGTAATGAATTAAAGAGATTCGGGAGGGGAGAATTGCATTTTTGACCACTGAAAACACAAACCTCACATTTTCCGGAGGGGGGAAATTCATTGTTCAGTGCCTTGAATTCAACACTTGTGCGAAATCCACATTGTGTTAAATAATTAAATTAACGTAAAAAGTACAAATAAATGAACTGAAATTACTTTCAGATACATACATATAATATAAATTTATTTAAAATAGATTATTAAAAAAATTTTAAAGTTCATTAAAAACATTAAAAAACTATCAAGGCCGTGAAATAGTTGAAAATGGTAATTTTTGTAATGGTTTTAATGTATTTTAAGATGTTTTATATCTATTTTAAATAAATTTATGTTATATGTATGCCTGTGAAAGTAATTTCAGTACATTTATTCGTATTTTTTGCATGAATTTAAATGAGAAGTGACATATTTTAGTGTTTTTCAATCTTTTACTCCGTATGTTAATTCAAAGTTGAACGGAAAATTTTAAAACTGTAAAATTGCAGGCTTTCACACTCCTTAGCGGAGTGAGATGTTTCACTCTCGACAGCGGAGTGGCATGTCTCACTCTCGACAATGGAGTGAACTATTTCACTCTTTCCTAGGGAGTAAAAAATTCCACTCTTTAAGGAGTGTATTTTTTTTTAATTCACTCCGAAAAGAGTGAGAAAGCCTGTCACTCTCTCAAAAAGTAAGCATTTCACTCCTTCCACTTTTAGAGTGTATATCTATAAACCACTGTTTTTTTAGGTGAGTTCGTAATTATGTAAATACGTAGCACCTATTATTGTCGCTCAGTCCGTCCCTCTGTCCGTCTGTCTGTCTGTCTGTCCGTCTGTCCGTCCGTCTGTCTGTCTGTCCGCATATAACAACGCAAAAACTATCCAACCGAATCATTTGAAGTTTAAAATATATAATTATTACATAATTTTGTCGAGTCATTTCAAATTTTATGAAAATCGGATGGATAGATCAATTACAGGGACAATCTAAAGGATTCCGTTACATTACGGTCAATGGGGAAAAAAGTTTAAAATGCATTTTAATCGTTTGAAATTTAAAATGTATATTTATTACATAATTTTGTCGAGTCATTTCAAATGTTATGAAAATCGGGTACATAGATCAATTACAGGGACAATCAAAAGTATTCCGTTACATTACGATCAATGGAAAAAAATGTTTCAAATGCATTTTAATGGTGTTACACTCATTTGAACATAATATAATTGACATGAATCTATGATGTATGTACTAAAATATACATTCTGTACAATCTGGTATGCAAGGAATATTTATTATTAAATTACAGGGCCACACAAATGTATTCCACTAAATAAGGTTATACGGGGAATCATTGTTTGGGGCGTGTTTTAATTATATTAACCTACTTCACATTTTATGAATAAAATATACGTTAATGAAATATAATAAAAATTACTCCCTGCATATTTACAGGAACACAAAGATTTCGACCACTATACTGTATCCAAAGTACGCTCTACTATACCAGCAAAATCTGAATATTTTAAAGCTTATAGTACGAACGCACCTCATTTGCTACGCTTCATGTGCAATTTCCAACTTGTTTTTTATTATTATAGTCTAGGAATATTAATGTTTAATGCATGGCACACGTAATGTATGACTCGTTATTGTCATCCTACAAATGATGTTTATTATTATTATTAATTTAAATATGGAATTTATTAATAAGTCTTTAAAATTTTAGTTTTTGAAAATATCAAATTCCAAATAGTCGTTGTAATTTGTTAAATTTACAATTTTTTAAACAAAGTGATGCATATTTTAAAATACTATTAGATTATCTTATGTTTAGTTTTGTTAATAAAAATTTATAGAAATACGTTTACAGGTCGAAACGACTTTTAAAATAATTTCTTACATCATTTAAAACATATTTGTAACTGGAACTATGTCTCAATGCCGACAGATTTTGAAATTAAATACTTAACACTTCTTTGTATGTATAGATATTTCGTCGGCTTTTTGAAAAGAATCGGATCTTTCTAAAAACGCAGATTGATTATTGATTCATCCCAGGTTGGGAAACAAACGCAGATCGTTGGCTCACAAGGCCAACACAAGGCCGTCGAAGTGAAATGGGTGACCACAAGCGACCATTTTTCGCTTACTAGAGATGTATAAATGACAGACCAGGTGTTATTAGCATTAAAGTTACTTAGCAAGAACTGCTCGCTGCTTGTCACCCAGTTAGCTTAAACGTTAAAGCATTGACCTTGTAAACGAGCGATCTGGGTTCGATTCCCAGCTTGGGCATTTTTTCGCTCAGTTGGAAATATTCATTTCGTATGATAATTTTTTCCCTATACTTGGTTTCGATGAGATGGTTTATCTTTATAGGATACTACTGGGGAAAAAATTAAGAGAAGAGATAGATGGCAATTCTAAATAGTTATTAATAAAATATAAATAAGTAAATATGTGTTCAAAAGATACAGCTATTTATGATTCAGGGGTGCATGTTGAAAAAGTTATCTTTACATGTATGATTCTGTCCCTAAAAAGCAGGTAATACAGAAGGTATGCGGATTCAATAGTCTTCAATTTATGTAAAAAGAAATTAGAAATTTTCTTCTACCTTGATATACATATCCAACAAATAAACTTCATAAACACTAAACCAATTTCACTTTTGCTTTTTTAATTAATATTGTTCAGATAATAAATATGTAATATTGAATTTATATTAATTTCTGTGTATCCAATGTGATTTTCTATTGCTATTTTTTTATTATTCTCTTGTTGTAATGTTATAAAATTTTAAAATGTATATTAAATTAAATGAGAAACTTTTTTTTTCTAACAAAAACATGATAAATTATAAATTACATTTCACGATTTTGTTTCTGATTTATACATAGAATTTACTTCAATTATTACAGCCATTATTACAGTAAAATCTCAGAAATTTAAATATTACATTAGATTAACTGTAAGCTTTATTTGTCATTGTCACAAGTTCACAGTAATATTTTGATCTTTAATAATAATTCTAATCAAATAATTGCATTTTCTGTTTATTCCAGAAATTTTAATTTATAGTTCTTATTTCATGCTGTAATTTTTAATAAAAATATAGTGAAATAATATAAATAAAACTATAATGAAAAATTATTTAAATCAATTAGATGTCTAAAAGCACAAGATTTGAAAGAACATCTTCTTTTCATAAACATTTTTTTTAAACATTTTCTATTTCTTAAAAAAAAATTACAAAATAAATTTAAAAAAATACTTTTTGAGATTATTCAGTTCCAATTCAGATAAGAACCATAATCATAATATAATATAAAAATACAAATCGTATCTTAAAAATACACTATGATCTATAATTATTTTACAGTGTGATTCCTCCTATTCAAGTTTTCCACGAGGAACTTATTCATTTACTGTAACCGTAACTTAGGAATAATAAAAGAAACAGCATCATTACAAACAAACTCATTATGCATATAAATTTCAATAGACTCTCATATAGTAGATTTACGATATATATTTGATACAAAACAGTTTCCTTTAATTAAACGTAATTTTTTTCTTCCCATGCAAATATAATCTAGATGAATCAGTTTTTGTACGACCAAATTTAACCCATTTTAGGCCAAGCACAGAAATTTTATAAAATGTAGCATTATTTTTATTGAAATATGCTTAAATTACATACATTAAGACACAAAAAAAGATTCGTGCATGAAAAATAATATTTTATATAAGAAATAATATTTTATATAATAATATAAAATATTATTTCTTATAATGAATAATATGAATATGAATAATATTTTTATGACTTTTGTTTTATTCTTATTTCATATACAGAATTTGCGACTTTAATCTATTTTAAAAACATATAATTCATTTCAATTGGAATAATAATATATTTTAAAAAAGTCGAATTTGTCAAAGGCGTTTCAAATTAAAACTCTAGCGTATTTTGAAAATTTTTTAAGAGAAAGTGTTTACTCCAATTGAATTACTAATATTTTATGGATGTCTTCAAAAGCCTTAAAAAATAGAAGAAAAATAAAATTCTTGAAAAAAATGTGTCAGAGTGTTAAAAAAAAATATTTATCGAAATGTTTCGTATACGAACCTTTGGCCGAAAATGGGTTAATATCCTATTCTTGTTTATCTTTTTCAATTCAAAACTTTCTCCCAGTCGTGCCTATGAAATAATTTACGTCATTTTTTCAGTAATATAAGGTATTTCATAAAGCCCAGCAGGATTCTTCTGTCCAACAACATCAAGCTGCTGATTAAGTTAACTCTTCAATTCTGGTGGTTTCGTCGCATACAAGTCAATATTAAATTTTTTTAATGAATAAAATTCTATACAACAACTAAAACTTTATAAAACAGCTATTTTCATTATGGTTTTTGTGTTTTAGTGGATATTGATACATAGTGATAACAAGAAATCGAAGAAAATATGTATATTTTTAAATTTTAATTCTTTATTCTCCGATAGTACTTTAAGGTAACATTAAAATAATTTGTTATAAAATTCATTTAATACATAGATTAGTAATAATACATTTTAGAACAAGTTTTATATAATGTATTCTATTCAAAAACCAGTATGGTTTAGCAAAAAAATAAAATAAAATAAAATAAAATTTGATATTTATTCTATTTGTACATTTTCCGCTTTTTGGATATTGAAAGATTGCGGGCGAAAGGTTTCAGATCGATTTTTTCTTGTATTTCTATCATAAGACATCATGTTTCTACATTTGTTATTTCGATAAAATACACATTAAAAAATGGTTGACTACTGCTAATCTTGTTTATTGATGTCAATCACGTACATAATAGTAATTTAATATTATTAAATATATAACATTGTAAAAAATGATAAATAATATAAAATTGAAATAACGAAGGTAAAAATATCGATAAAAATATGCTCTTATAAATAAAAAAAATAACAAAATTGCAATTTAACAAATTACAATTTGGAAAATGATATTTTCAAAGACTAAAATTTTAAAGACTTAGAAATAATTTATATATTTCAATTAATAATAATAATAAACATCAATATTAGGACGATCATAACGAGTCAGATATTACGTACGCCATGCATTAAATATCAATATTTCTAGACCAATGGTAAAAAAACAGTAGTTTATAGATATGTTATACAATTATAGAACTTTAACTGTTTAAAATATGCATTTTTATTGCGTGGAGCTAATCAGACTGACTTCTGGATGCCTCATATTACGTACGACATGGAATAAACATTAATATTCCTCATAAAAAATTCTAAATGAAATTTCGCTTTTACAATTTTTGGAATTGCATTTTTTTTTAACTTTTATGCATCGCACATTTAAAATTTTTACACCGTTGCGCAGATAAAAAATGCTCTTTAAAATGAAATTTCTTTGAAATCTTTATCACTTTTTTTTCAAATTATTATTATTATTTAAAGTTTTTATTACTTTTTTTCTCATCGTGGCAACAGAAGAATTCCATTTTTGGGCATTCAACATGGATCAATCAGAAAACGAGTATTTTGCAAAATTCAACCAATAAAATGATTCAGATATACTTAAAATTTCCCAGTAATCTACCGAGGATAGAAACTATTTTCTAAATAATAAAAAAATGAGTGATTTTATAATTTTTTTTACAAACTCTTTGTAAAATACGTAATTAATTAATTAATTGGAGAAACCCTTCTAAATTTATTAAATCACTGTGCAAATCCTCTAATGCAGTTTCGAAAATTTACAAACAATGTTTTAGAAGTTCAAAATTTTATAAAATTTGTAATCGTGTACATAAAGAGTTAAAACAGATATTACGAAGATAATAAAAGATATACGAAATAAGAGTGTAATAAATTATAAATAAAGATAAAAAAATATAAAAAAAATAAAATATAAATTAATATTTACTGTCCTTGGTTCCCTATTCGGGGACCTCTGTTCTGTTACTCACTGTAAAAAAAATCTGTAATCCTACAGATGTATATTTGTCGAAATCTGTATGGTTACTAATATTTTATCTGTACATTGTACAAGTAAAAATGTAAATCTACAAAACTAATTTTTGTAAAGTTACAGAAATCTATAAGTTTACAAACGAGTCTATTAAAATTATAGTTATCTTACTAAAATTTCATCTGTAACCTATGTTGATGTTATATGAAAAATCCTTGGAATCCCAGTTTCCTGAGAAATTCTTAGTAACGTTACACATTTTTTGATTTTCAGAGCAGATCTGTATTTGTTACATGAATTTTTGCTGCTGCCGTTGCATAAAATCTTCTAGATCCCAGTTTCCTAGAAAAATTTTAGTAACTTCACAGAATTTTTTTACAGTGCTTACAAAAACTAAAATGTCTAATTTCTTTACATTTTTACATCACTTCTTAATAGCTCAATGTTTTCTTTGTTGAAAGAAAAGAATTATATGCCTGAATCTAAGCTCAATTCCTCATAAAATAAATGTTATTTTCACCTCAGTTCGCAAATGTCTAAAAATGGCCAAAAGACAGTGTAAGCAAAAAAGTGATAAATATTCAAAAGTACAGTCGGCTTTCGTTAGTTCGAACTTATCGAGACCACAAGAAATGTTCGAATTATTCGAAATTTGAATTATGAATAACATGAAATAAAAACATGCTTAATATGGTAGAAATAAAAAGTAATTAATGTTATAGTGTTTTTTAAATTTATTTTATTTGTTATCATTAGAATATGACTTAATATTAAATTAGAATGTATAAGTACATAAACTAATTAAAAGATTAGAAACAAGCACAGTGGAAGAAAACTTTAAAGCGTCAATGATGGACACATGGGACACTGAAAAAGTGGATATCGAATGCATTGGATTATAAGTATACTCATTCGGAACAATTTTCATTTAAATCAAAGAAAGAAAAATAATCCGTGATAAAAAAAAAGAAAAATGAAAAATCCAAATTCTCGTTAGTTCGAATTAAACGAAGTCAAGAGAAAATGAGTTCGAATTAATGAAAAATTTTAACGTTATTCCGCCATTGAAAATTTCGGGACTTCATGTTCAGTTCGAATTAAGCGAAGATTCGAATTATCCGATTTCGAATTAACGAGAGTCGACTGTATTTAACTTGAATCTTTAAAAAAATTGAAGATTGTAGATTATTTACTTGTTTAAAGCTCTTTAATGTGATATTGCATTAATTTATTTTAAATGGTTATTAAATTGATGTTACGAAGGGGTTTGCAGTTTTAAATCCATATTTTTTAACCTAAATTACTAAGTGCCTAAAGGATCATTTCAGAAAAGATATATTTTTTCGTCATTTACAGTGTCAGTTTTTTTGGAAAAGCAAATAAATAAATATTTTTATTATATTAGCTTCGGAACTGAAGAGAATAAATTATTCGGAATGTAGAATGCATTGTATATTTACATTTTAAAACAAACGGAATTTTCCTCCTTCAATCACCATTTCTGGTTCTAACGCAGAATTGATCAATACTTCCTGCTCATTCCAGGTAATTGTTTCTACAAACTTTTAATAATGTCTTTCAATCAATGCTCTATATTATATTAAAATTTCAAGTATTGATCTAAAGGCATTATTGATTTTAAGAAAGTTTCCGGCAGCTTGAGGCAACTAAATGCTGAATACATTTTCCCTTTCACTTTGCTTAATAGTTTAATAATTTTGGACAATAAAGTACCCTTGGAAATCAAATATATAAGTTCTTTTAAATATATATATATATTTAAATTGTTTATGTAGAAGGCTAATTTTTTTAATATTATTTCACATTTATTTTTAATATTTATTACATATATTTTTTCACCACATTTAGCATCATTTGTTTAGAAATAAAAATATTGCAAACTTATCTGAAATAATACTTTTTAATGTGTTCACTTTATTTTAATTGATAATCATTGTGATACATACAAAATAAATTACTCCACTTTCTGCATTACACAGCGGTATGACTTTTGTTCAAAAATTTATTTTTCAAATATTTTATTTTTATTGGGTATACCTGATACTAAATAAATTCAGCTATATTTAATATAAACTTGTATTCTGCAATAATTGTGGATATTACCTTGTAAAATCGCATCGTATACGAAAAAAAGTTTGTCATCCAAACATACACTTTATTCTAATTAACGATGATGCAAAAATAAAAACACGTGCATAAAATAAAACTGAACATTTCGGTTAAATATACAAATCTATCTTTAGAATAAATTATAAATATAGAGAAAAAATATAAATAAATAAACTATAAAGTATAAATAAAAATAATATGTTATTTAGAATGTAAAATGCATTGTATATTTACATTTTAAAACAAACGAAATTTTTCTCCTTCAATCACCATTTCTGGTTCTAACGCAGAATTGATCAATACTTCCTGCTTATTCCAGGTAATTGTTTCTACAAACTTTTAATAATGTCTTTCAATCAATGCTCTATATTATATTAAAATTTCAGGTATTGATCTAAAGGCATTATTGAATTTAAGAAAGTTTCCGGCAGCTTCAGGCGACTGAATGCTGAATACATTTCCCTTTTCACATTGTTTTATAGTTTAAGTTCAGTAATTTTGGACAATAACGCAGCCTTAGAAATCAATCAATTATTTAAGTTCCTTTAAATATATATTTTTTAATTGTTTATGTAGAAGGCTAAACTTTTAAATAATATTTCACCTTTAGTCTGAATATTACTCATATTTTTAAATTGTAGTTAACATCGTTGTTTAAAAAAAAGAAAGAAAACAACCTTATCTGAAATAATATTTTATAACTGTGTTTACTTCATATCATTTTAAATGATAATCATTGTCATTTGTACAAAATAAACTACTTTAGATTCTGTATTATATAATGGACTTTTTTCGATTTTTCTTTTTCAAACATTTTGTTTTATCTGAGTGTGTTTTTAAGGGATACTAAGTAAGTTCAACGAAATTTAATATAAATTCATATTCTGCAATAATGGTGAACATTACTTTTTTAAATCGCATTCTAATATAAATAAAGGTTGTTATCAAACGTTTCAAACGTGTACAGTCAATCAGGGTAATTTTGCTTCACCTCTACGAAACTTTGATCTGTTGAGGAATCTTGATGAATTATTTCCAATGAGCTGCAAAAACTCACACTATAGTCTTAGAGACTACAGCACAAAAACCTAAGGTATCGAGCACAAGAAAAATCTTTATTTTATACGAAAGTAGTAATATGGGAATTTAATGTTCCATGTATGCCGGAAATGAAGTAATAACGAATAAGTTGAAAGTAAACACCACTAGTGGTTGACTCGTATGCTTAATATTGTGTTTACCGTAGAATAAAAGGTATGAAAGGATAGAAAGAAAGTTTTGATCTTCATCAGGAAAACGCTGTTATACTGCTTCCAAACTCAGTAAAACCGTCTTAAAATTTAAAAGTTCATTATATTACCTAGCAATTATTTCGCTAATCAATCATGAACAGGGAACCATGCATTTCCAACATTTACTTAACAAAAATTAGAATAAACATTCAAATGCTTTATTTCGGGAGAATCACTATTCGTGATCTTACATTGAAAAGTAAAAGATAAATAAAACTAGTTATAATAGATTATTTTAACACTTGCAACCGAAGTTTAGAAATATTGAATGAAATCTTATCGTCGCAAACTTCATTTCTTCTAATCATAATTTCAAGGGATTATTTCTGCAAGCCATCAGTAGCAGTTTTACATGTAATATAATATATAACATTATTATTATATTATATTATATTATTATATATATAAAACCCCTCCGTTTATAACTATTCCGGGGTCAAGATATCCACGAGAAAAAAAAACTCATTCACCAATGAAAACGTTTCATAGTCGTAATGGAGTGTTCTCATTGGTCAGATTTACAGCGGGAGCTGTAAATGACATCACTACATTTTACTTCGCTTTGAAATCTTTCCACGATTTCAAAAAGTACACTGTTAAAAATTTGACCCATTTGCTGCAGCGGCACTCCACAGCTTTTATAGAATATCTCTTTTATGACCAATGAAATTGCTCCATAACACAGTAAAGTAACCGTTTTCTATAAAAGCGGTGGAGTGACGCTGTAGCAAATGAGTAAAATATTTTACAGTGTATATTTAATTAACACTTTTTATTAAAGGAAAGCGAAGGTGCGTTTTAAATGCAATATTGTTAAAATTTTTATATGCGGGTTGCTTTAATTTTTTTTCTTTACAGCCGTGAATGACTCTTGAGAATTTCAAATCTATAAAAAACGTTGTGAAAAGTTACCTCCGATATTAAAGGCAATCTATTTTCTGACCAATGAAACCGTTCCATAGTCGTAATGGAGCTTTCTCAATGGTCAGATTTACAGTGGGAACTATAAATGACGCCACAACATTTTACTTCGCTTTGAAATCTTTTCACGATTACAAAAACACTATTTAATTAAAACTTTTTATTTAAGCAAACCGAGAGTGCGTTTTAAATTTCATTATAATCCCCACCCCCATCTACCAGATAGTTTTCCTATAGTTTTAAATGCAGATTTCTGTTGAAATTTTCTTTCTTTTTTTTGTTAGATTTTTCCCTTTCCAAGTTTAATCGCTGTATTTATCAAAATTGTTTCAGCCTAAAGTGGCTATGATTGACCACAGTTGTTGTAACTTCTTATCTTCCTTTAAAAATGCAAACACGTCATTTTGACGGGCTATCTTCTAGTTATATTATAACATTATTAATATATTATATTAGTATATAAGAGCATTTTCCTGGTTATGACCTCAAATGAAGATTAAAAAGTTCGTTATCTCATTTTAGGTGCGTTCATAATTATGTAAATACGTTGCACCTATAGTTGTCGTTCAGTCCGTCCGTCTGTCCGTCTGTCTGTCAGTCCGCATATAACAACGCAAAAACTACCCAACCGAATCGTTTGAAATTTAAAAAATATATTTATTACATAATTTTGTCGAGTAATTTTAAATTTTATGAAAATCGGATGCATATATTAATTACAGGGACAATCAAAAGTATTTCGTTACATTACGGTCAATGGGGAAAAAAGCATCAAATACATTTTAATCGTTTGAAATTTAAAATGTATAATTGTTACATAATTTTGTCGAGTCACTTCAAATTTTATGAAAATCGGATGCATAGATCAATTACAGGGTCAATCAAAAGTATTTCGTTACATTACGGTCAATAGGAAAAAATAGTTTCAAGTACACTTTAAAGATGTTAAACTCTTTAGAATATAATAGAATTGACATGAACCTATGAAGTATATATATATATATATATTAAAATATACATTCTGTATAATTTGTGATGCAAAGAACATTTATTATTAAATTAAAGAGCCAAACAAAATCATTTCACTACATAACGCTATGCGGCGAAATATTGTTTGGGGCGCGTTTTAATTATATTAAACTATTTTACATTTTAGGAATAGGATATGCGTTTCTAAGGTATAATAAAAGTTACTTCCTGTATATTTACAAGAACACAAAAAAGATTTCGGACTCTATACTGTATCCGAAGTACTGTTTACAATAACAGCAAGATCTGAATATTTTAAAAACTTCGTTATCGTACAAACGCACCTCATTTGCTACGATTCATGTGCAATTTCCAACTTGTTACTTTAATGCTTGTATAGTTTTTAAACTTTGCAACAATTTGACCCATTTTAGTGATTATACTATTTTTATTTTTATTTTTAAGTTTATTTGTTGTATCTCGTGGTGTAAATGGCCAGCTCTTTCCCTGTTCTTTTTAGGGATGGGATTTCCGCTTTTTTCCACACCAGTATTTTGTTACAGAAAATGTTACATTATTTAATCGAAACATTTTTGCAGTTTAACAGAACAACAATTTATCTAAAAATACTCTGGTATGCAAAAAAAAAGTAGAAATCTCATCCTTGTCTTATAATGATTTTTGAAAAAAATTGACGATTATTACCGAAGATTAATTTAAAAAGTATCAAGAAAACATAATGTCGAAGAAAACGGTACTGCATCCTCCTTTCGAGGTGCATTTGGCATAATGCCAAATATACAATTTTATACAAGGTCTTTATTTTGGATAAGATGGATTATAGTGATAAACAGTCAAACTACATAATCCTTAGTACATGAATAAAACTTACAGGTGACTCATTTATTACGTTATTTTTTAACAAACTTTTAAATATTGAGCTAAAAATACATACCTAAAACGTATTCATTTATATTTGAAAACTCTAATCTTAGAAAATACTTACATTATATCACCATTTAAATGGACTTTAATTTAAGATCCAAATTTTATTATGTTCCATAATATTTTAATTTAAATTTTTATTAGATTTGAATGTTACTTTTAGTTTCATTTT
Source organism: Maratus speculifer (assembly GCA_964019185.1). Lineage (NCBI taxonomy): Eukaryota > Metazoa > Arthropoda > Arachnida > Araneae > Salticidae > Maratus > Maratus speculifer. The sequence goes on from OZ025294.1 coordinate 359,444,657, forward strand.
AGCCATTATGATTGCCGGAAAGCGCAATAATTCTTTTGTAAATAAATAATAAAGCACGACATGTGAAGTAATTTAGAATTATACTCTGGAAGATTCATTTCCCGTGTATCCATGGAAACTGGTATTTCAATTAACTTAACCGCATTCTCTCATTCATTATGTTAAATTAGAAATTTATTTCATTAATCTAATAATTAAATAGTAAACCTATTCATAAAACTTTCGATGCAACCTGATTTTAGTACATATATTAGCCCAGTCATTTTAGGAAAAACAGGGGAAAAACTAGATTAAAGCTGAATTTTTTAATACACTGAAAAAAAATCTGTAATCCTACAAATGTAAAGTTGCTGAAATCTGTATGTTTACAAACATTTTACCTGTACACTGTAAAAAAGAATATGTAAATCTACAAAACAAACTTTTGCAAAGCTACAGAAATATGTAACTTGACAAACGAATCTACTAAAATTATAGTTATCTTGTTAAAATTTTAACTATAACCTGGGTTGCAATTACATAATGTATTCTAGGCATCCCAAGTTTCCTAAAAAATTCCCAGTAATTTTACAGATTTTTGGATTTTCGGTGCAAATCTGTGTCTGTTACATGATTTTTTTCTGTTACCGTTACATGAAAAGCTTTACGTATCAGTTTCTTAGAAAATCAGCAGTAACTTTATTTCAGTAACTTTAGATTTTTTTTACAGTTTAAGTGCAAGTTGGGTTGTGTAGTTAAACATGCTAAAAGTCCTCATCAATCTGATGTGAGCCTTCTCCTTCAGGTGGCGCTAATCAGCTTGAAAACCAGTTTTCTGCTAATATCTCTCGAACAATAGCATCTAGAAAAAAAAATTGTAACAAATATGTTGGTAATTTAATTTCATATAAAAAATATCAGAAACATTTGTTTGCACACTAACCCTTCCATGTAAAAATGTAAAAAAGTGTACAGATTTAAAAAAAAAATAAACAATTATAAAAATAGGAAAAAATCTCTTACCGCTTTCAAAAAAAAAAAAAAAATATGCAAACAGGTTTGAAAGTCTTAACTTCGAACGAAATAGCTGAATATATTATATACTTATATGCTTATTTCCATACTACCCTAGAGGTAAAACATTCAGCGCGTGTTTTTTATTGTTGTTTGCCCCGTAAGCATATTACACTTACAGTAACTGATTTAATCCAATTTCAATCGTTTGACTGCTTTAGTAGTTCTTAGCATAGATACGATTTCTACACTAAATTCAGTTTCGTCATTATCTGTATTTCTTTCTTTCGTTGTTCCATCTTGTCCGTATTCCGCACATAATAGCGCAAAAACTACGAAACTGTATGATTTGAAATTAAATATGTATAATCGTTGCAAATAATTTTTAAATTTTATTGTAACCCAGTCATTACTTAATAATAATTTTCTTCAATATTACAAATCCTATCATTCTTAAATAATTCAGTCGTATTCCCATGATACGACTCATGTGATAATCCCATGATAATCCTAGGTTACCATGGTCATTATACTACACGGCTATTGATGAACGTCCTTTTGCGATTTTAGACATTTTGTTAAATATCTAGAAAAATATATGAGGGATTATCCTGAAACTCTTAGTGTATAAACATAATAGTACTGGTTATATATTTCCGTGAAGTTTTTTCCCCGAAACTTTATAGGGGGCCGTCAACAAATTAAAAAAATGAATATCTTTTGGATAATTCTGTCAAAACTAAAGTAGAAAAAGCTCTTAAAGTGTAGATTATGATTAAGTGGCTTATTGTAAAAAACTGTGTTCATTTTTATGTCGATAGCATGTATATTCGAAGAAAAATTAAGGTTTTTATAAAAACAGTCCCAAATTTTTCCCAAATTTTTGCTTATAATTTGCAGAGTTCTTAATATAAAATAATATTCTTTTCTGAAAAAATGACAAGCAACATTGCACATAATACTCTGAAATCAGAATTAAAAAAATAATAAAAATTGTAATAATAACTAAATAATTTTTCACTGAGCATGCGTCAACAATATCAAAATTTCATTTGCATATTATGTTACCTAAATGTATAGAACAACTTTTTTGAAAGTCACAACATCATAGCTTGAAAATTCTGAAAATAATCGTCAATAGAATAAGTTGAAAATCCGCTATTAACAAAATGAAGCAAAATCAAGAGGATTTGTATCCATATATTCATTGATTAGTGTTAATATAGAATACACAATATGGGACGTACTACTACATTCGGATAAAATCCCTCATTTTTTTTTTGCTTCATTTTGGAAACAACGGATTTTGTGCTTATTCTACAGACGATCTCTTTCAGAATTTTCAAGCTATCATTTTAAGACTTTCACAAAAGTTGCACTATACATTTAGCTAACACAATATGCAAATGAAATTTTGATATCGTTGACGCATGTGCAGTGCAAAATTAATTAGTAAACCTACTCATTTATATCATTTATCATGCAATTTTTAATTTTTTAAAATTCTGACTATGGGGTATTATGTGCAATATTATTTGCCATATTTTCAGAAAAAAATGTTACTTTATAATAAGAACTCTTCAAATTATAAGCAACAAAACTTGGTAAAATTTGGGACCATTTTTATAAGACCCTTAATTTCTCTACGAATATGCATGCTATTCGCATAAAAATAAACACAGATTATTATAATAAGCCACTTAATCATAATCTACTGTTGCTTTTTCTTCATTAGATTTGATAGGGTTATCCAACAGATATTCACTTTTTTCATTTTGTTGACGGTCCCCTATGGAATTTCGGAAAAATATCTTCAGAGAAATGTATGACTTGTACTATTATATTTATGCACTAAAAGTTTCGGGATAATTCCTCATATATTTTTCTAGATATTTAACAAAATGTCTAAAATCGCAAGTGGACTGTCATCAATGGCCATGTAGTGTATGCCTCATTTAACAGCTAATAATTTTATTTTTGTATTACTGAAGTTAATGTATAAAATCCTTAAACTTTTTTTATTCATGCATTTTTGCGTAAGAGTGCAGCAGCTGTTACACCAAGATTTGAATATTTTAAAAATTTTATTATAGTAAGAACGCACCTCATTTGATAGGATTGAAGTGCACTTCCGATTTGTTTATTCTTGTATATATTTGTATTATTTGAAAACTTTCAAATGTTGTTTGTATAAAGTTTAATATTAAGCAAAGTGTAGTAAAAAGCAGTTATTTGAAGAGCTGACTTTAAGGCTACTCAACGCCGTAGCCAGAAAAATATTTCGGAGGGGGATTTGAGATCATAATTTTTATCGTTCTGATTTTAGATTTTTTTTTTATTAATTGAATAGGGACTGGTGCTAACAACCTTAAAATTTTTTTATGAATTCAATTTGATATAATTAAAAGAAAAAAACAAGTATATTTCATTTTAAATAAAATTTGCCTTATTCTGATAATTTTTCGGTACAAACTGACAGAATAACCAAACGAACGTTTGATATTTTTTACGTTTATTTATTTATCTATTTTTTTTAATAATTACCAAAAAAGTCTTCACTGTGAATTACATTAGAACAGAGTTTTCTTGATATTTTAAATAATTTCCATTGCATTTTTTAAAAATTTGGATTAAACAAATCTTACAATCTGTATCAGGCTGTAGTAGTTATTTAGATTGCGTTATCATACAGTTTTTAGAATTCCATTCCAGAAACTTTGAGTGAACTTAAAAGATTTCTTAGAAACTAGATGTATTTTTTCAGCATACTAACGAAATAAAACAACAAAGATACAAATTTTGAATCTTGACCTCATTCATAGTTAATGGGTTATTTATAGTCTACTCCACAAAAATTTCGGAGGGGGATGAAACCCTGGAGATGCCCCTATCGGCTAAGGCCTTGAGGCTCCTTATCGAGAGATTTACTAGTTAAGGACCGGGCACATAGCACTAACTTCTTGTGGTCAGGCGTCGTTCTCTCTGATCTTTCGTGTCGGCGCTTTGATGCATAAATTACTTTTTCAGTGCACTGAATCTGAACTTCAAGAGAGAAATCGAACTCGAAATCAGTTGACAGTTTTACGACTGAAGATGGGGGTGATAAACTTTCCCTTCATTTGTCAATTCGATACGATTCTTACCCCAAAAATCATTTAAAGGGGTTCCAAAACTAGCAACCTTTGTTCAGTTCGGAAACAATGATACATTTATTCCTCTTTTTGTGTAACTGCAAGTAGTGCTGTTTGCCCGCAGCCTTAGTTTTGTCCATAGTGACGGTAGTACCACTGACTTTAATGGTTTTGCTGGAGATGGACCATCTTCTTTGTTAAGATAATTTAGACTAAAATTTTTGATTTCGATTCGGGTTTTTTGCGTACATTTTGGCAAAGAAATACTGAAAAAAGTATAATGTTACATTTTCGCTTGTAAACAATATTCGGCTAAGACATTTCAATGAAACATAAATAAGATATTAATTTTTCAATACGTAAATAATGTCTTATGTTAGATTATTATTAAAGAATATTAATACTTATTCTAAAACTTATAGAAAAAATTTAGTTTGAACAAAACAGAGAAGTTAATTGGACATGTGGGAACAAAGTAGGTATATATAAAGTATATGATATGGTTTTGAAAATTCTAAGTAATTATTTTACTATGCGATACTCCATATACATGTGGGGAAATATATTTCTATGATAGGTTTCTCAGAGAATTTCAGATGAAAAAGAACGAAGAACTAAGTATCTGGGAGACATTCTTTGAATTTAACTACCAGATTTTAATCAAATCTTGGTTATACAGGAGTGAAATTATATAAAAATGTAGGATTTATTTATGTGTTAAAAATAACATTGTAATATAGGCCGTCTGCCTATTCCATTATCGGCCTCGTCCCGTCTCGCCGCCGTAAGAGGGAAGAGCACCTCGTGAGTCCGTGTGATAAAACTAAAAGCCAGAACGTATCTGTCTTCATTGTCATAGAATAACCATTTTCTTCATCAACATTTCCATTGTTCGTGGGTTGAGGTCTATCTTCAACAGCCTCATTAGAGAATGTGAATACTTTGCCGTGCAGTGTTCAGTCTTTCTTGTTAGGTATCTTTGTTGCTAGGTAATACATATATGTTATATTATTAATATTATTATTGCGATATTTTCGTTTATTATACTAAATTACCGGCATATTCACTAATTTACTATTCTTTAATAATATCTATAATTAATCCAATTGAATTTTCCTTAAATTAATTATTATGTTAATTAATTTTCTTAAATAAAAAACGTTTAATTCATTTCGAAGTTGTATCTATTTTTAACCATTTCTATTATTTATGTTGAATTTCGGTGGTTTTTTTTATCAAGTGTTTAAATCGTTAAAACCGGTTTTTGGAAAGTAATTAATTACTCAAGTAAATATTAGTACGTTTATTTTTAAACTGAGAATAAGCCTTAGCCCATTAAAAATGCATTGTAAAAAAGGTGCGTTAAATTTACAGACACCAATATTGCCAACAATTAAAGCCGTAAAAATTGCAGTAAATTAGATGTAATTTTTTTATTACATCTAATTCTACTGCAATTTTTACGGCAAAAACTTCTGGCAACATTGCTGTCAGCAGTTTTTGCAAAAAGTTGAATGGCTTTTTCTTACAATATTTCTATGCAACAGAATCTCGATTAACCGGAATCGGATTATCCGGGAAGTAAATATCTCTCAGTTTTAGATGCAATTTACCATGATGTTGCTGCATGGAAATTAGCAAAAGCACCTTAGTTAAAAAATGATAGAAGGCAATTTTATCGAATAAACATAAAGAAATTCTTACTGACGGTGACGATATTACTTTGTATTGTTATTTTACGATAGCGGAGAAAAAATTTAGAAAATTTGAGAAAGATAAACTGTTCTGAAAATGCGAACGAAGAATCAGTAACAGTGGATTAGCGAAGATGCGATGTTGGAATGTTGCGAAGTTTTAAATGAGAATAAAGAATAATATTTTGTGATGCCTGTCGCTTGTAGTTCATAATAAAAAATATATAATTATAGCAAAATAAGGAATTCCGAAAAATGTATTAAAAATTTTATGTATCACATAATGGATGTAGAAAATATTGAAAGTCACCGGAAAATTAGGGTACTTACGTATTACGCCGCCACAGCAGAAGTTGTGCTAATGCGCGAATAAAGAGCAATCTTGTTGTTCGCACGCGAACAAAAAAATGGCGTCAAAAATGAGCAAAAAGTAAAAAAAGTACTAGAAAATGACGTCAAAAATCAACAAACAACAAGGCAGTATCGAATCGAAAAGATAACTGCGTGCGCGTGCGACAACATTGCTCTTTATTGGCGCATTAGTGCAACTTCTACTGCGATGGAGTTAATACCTAAGTATCAAGATAAGTTACGATAGCGAATCAGTACACACTGGGGTGTTACTTAATCTATTCGGAGGGTGAATATGAAAGCACATCTTTTGAAAAAAATGATATTGTAAAATTTGCGCAGTAAATTTATTCGAAAATTAAATGAAAAATGAAAATACATTTCTGTCATTTCGTTCTTCAGAAAGAGTGAGATAAACTACATTTCTATCTTTTTTATTTGTTCTTCTAATTGTAAACCTATCTTCATTCTCTTTGTTTTGAGTTACATAAATTACAAATATCCTATCTGTGTTATAAGGATAGTTTGATCCCAATGCAATCTTTTTTTCCAAAGATTTTCGTCAAAATTTGCGCTGACTCTTTTATCGTAGAAGGCATTTCAAAACTTTTCGGTTAATCGAGAGTATACTGAATCTAGAATGTATACTGCTGAGCTATAGTACTACTGAATTTGCTGTATTCAAATTGATAAAACTTTAAAAAAAACGTAAAATAAAGAAGAATTGTTTAATATAACCCTAGTAGCAGAGCAATATTGGTCCAATGTTGCGCCAATATTGATTATATATTGGCATTTCATTGGAAATATTTCCAATGAATTCCCATTATTGTACAAATGTTGGTGTTATATTGGAAATAGTTCCACTGAAACCCGAATATTTAACCTATATTTGCTTTTATTCGCAATATTTCCAATGAAACCCAATGTTGGCATAATGTTGGCTGCAAGTAATGGCTATATAAGGGCAAAATGTAAACACCCCAATACTGGAGCAATATTCCATCGCAGTATATCGCCAATGTGCCAATATTGCTCCAAGATGTAGCGAGGATTGGCCCACTATTGTTTGACTACTGGGGAAAAAACAAATATATAATTCTCGGATGGAAACCGAAAAAAAAATGTTAAATAAACACCCTTATTTTCAATAAATATTCTTTATTACTTTGCGTACTCAGATTATGAACAGATGTACTTTAACGGAAGAATCCTATTACAGTTACAAAATAAAAACCTGCAGCTTTGCGACTGGAAAATGTAGTTTACCAAAATAAAAGAGAACTATCATTTAGCTAAACAGTTTTAAAGCGATGATAAATGGTAATTTATTTTCACTCGGTAGTTTATATTATATTTTAACGCATATGATAATGTTTCGTAAAATAATTACTTCTTTTATATTGGAATAAATGCTGAATAAAGATAGATTATGGAAATAAAATGGTTTTATATACACATAAGATAAAATA